>WACJ01000080.1:600000-1175003 GCA_008973525.1 Stenopsyche tienmushanensis
ATACCCATTGTATAGTAGGTAGCGCGAATTACTTGCTGAACTCTTTATTGTTTTCTTGCGTTTATATTGACATTCGAAGGGTCATTATGATTTATTGTTAAGTAGAAGGCTTCTAGCATTGAACACAAATAAAAAATTGTAACGTTTAATAGTTGTTTTTATATAAAATTCTATAATATGCTGGGCGTTTCCAAACTTATTGTCGGTAGTGCATGTAAAATCAGTGACGGACATCCGGACAAAATATAATATTTTTAAAGAGGGGCTAGAAATATATTAGGTATGTAATTAAATGGTGGGGGTAAATGATACAATAGTGGATTAAATAGAATTTAATTTGGTTGGTGGGTTCACGAACCGTGGGGAAGCTCTGCATGAATGAATGGTACCCACCGTAGACGTTTGCGAGAGACGCTCGCGCGTCACAGTTTGACGTTCGCTATTTTACAACTAAAAGGCGGGCGCTTTGCGTGGCCGCCACAAGCGTTGCCGAGCCGCTCGTGGACGATTGCCTCGAGAGCTTTCGCGCGTTTACCTGCTTTGCGAATATTTTCTCCACATAAACATGTCAAAAACATCCGTCATATCGTTGTGACGAATCAGTGCAATCATTTCTGAACGGCCGACGGCCAATTTGAACGACCGAAACGAACAAATACTCCGACAACAACACAACACCTCGAATATAAACAAAAGAACGCGATAAATAACATGCCAAAAGTACAGATTTAAAAATATAACCTAAAATCCGCGATCCGCCGTCGATGTCCATTGACGTTTAACGTCAATCATACAGTGCTGCCAACCCACATAAATAAATAATCGATTGTGATCTACGGCAAGAAATGACGTTCGAGTGCATTCATTTCATATCTGCAGTATGATTTGTTATAAATTCGCAAGGGGTGTTTTTTGAGCTGCGGGGGTGTACTCTCAATTGCAAGGGTGTACTCCTAACTGCAGGGGTGACTTCTGTTGCCATTTACTGTTGCTTATTCTGTCAAAAGGTGAGTGAACTTCCAAACATGCATACTTTGCACAACACAAAAAACATAATTAAAATATCGCAATTATCACATTATTTTTATCTTTAATTATAAGAAATATTCACGTAACAATTTATCCAATATCAATGAATTTAAAGCGAACATACGATTTTTTTTAACAATTTAATGATAAACTTATCGCAATTCGAAACAAATATTCAAGCCCACATCCAAAAATCAAATTCAATGTAGGTAGTATAAATTGCTATGCAATTTTAAAAATATGATGAATATGGGCAACATTACGACCAGCCTAATATATACACTGTCTAAAATCCCACATTCAATGTAAAAAACGTCGCATGGACAAAAATGATTGCATATGAATTATCTGCAATCAATACGTTAATTATAGCACGTTCAATTTATTAAATTCCGAATTGTAAAGCATGCATGTTAAACTCAAAGGTTAATATGGACCAAAATAAAAATTGACCCAAAATTAATGTTGTTAAACTTTTGTGGTCTTTAAAAAAAATCTTTACCTTTTTACGTTATTGATCATTTTTTCCATAAAAAAATTGTAATGGTAACACTTTCGTGGAATTTGAGCTCCAATTGATCTTTGCCCAATTATTCGTAGCATCTTGGTAATTGGAAGAGATATATTTAATTGAAAATCTGATCCATCAGCTGTAAACTCTAAAGGTTCGTGTTGCATTTATAGAAACTCAAGTTTCTTCATCATCAGAATCAGAGTCTAAAATGAGGACCGGATTTGATGATCCAGAAACAGAGTTATAGTATTTTTGTTGTTTTTATTGGTTGTTTGCAACACACAAGAAGCATCATCTTTATTTCCATCGACTTATGCTAATCTTTTCAATTTAACGTTTAGCATATAATCACTGTCGTTACTACTTTCAAACTCATTTGCATCAGTAATTTTATTCCATCAAGAATCAATTTCAATCTTTCAAGCGCCAATCTGGTCAATAACACGTTTCCATTGTTATTTCGAGAAAGATAAATTGAATACTGTGATGGATCGAGTAATATTCGCAAAAAATGCGGCGTAGCGATATATAGACGCTGAATTCTGCACATATTTTATGTCGTGGGTGTAAAAGTTTCATATACACATTTAAACCTCTTTTTGTGCGTTTTTTTTTAAAGCAAATTTATCTTTTTATAATTTCATAAAGAGTACATATCGAGATATTTTAAATAAAAGGGAGAAATGTCGCAAATTTAAGCCTCGCAATCACATTTAAAAGTTAATTTAGACAGGGGTAGATTGCATTTTAGTAGAAGTTCATTAAATCAAATTTATCTTGTCCTGTTGTAACCACGCATCGGCACTAGTTACAAAAACGTTAAAATTCACGAAGAAAGACAATTAGTTAATTGAGTTTCACCCCCAATGTCCATACTTTTATCACAGCCAATGGAAAATCCATCGAAACTAGATGATTAAACATTGATCTGATCACTTAAATTAGCCACCAAATCTATATTTCCAGACAAATAAATTGCTTGAAAAGGTTTCACATTTCCCGGATAAACAATTTCCGCTGCATTAATTAATCAATCTTGTGTACGCGGGTCGTGAGTTTGACACCCTTGTTGTAAAGGGATGCTTTTAACACTTCAAATGGATGTATTATTTAATTTTTAACGATATATCGCATTTAATTTCATATATCGACTTGTTTTCTTTCAAAAATAAACGAATTTCTCAAATTCACGTTCTGAATTAGCCGCAGCGCCGACGTGTGCAAAAAAGCATTAATCTAGCTCAACGCGGTGGCGTTTAAAAGCCCTTCCGTGATTTAAGGGTCAAGTACCCACAATAAACTGTCTTCCCGAATACATTAAATCTATTTTAGGTCAAGAGAGCGAAGAATATCTATCTTTGGAGCTGAACTATGTTATTACAGAACCCTTGATGCTATATCCTTGTATTTAATAAATTGCCATATACTCGTATCTACCCAGAGATTCCTATAAGAGCTTTTTCTTGTACATCCGCCAAATGAGCATTTAAAGAACACAAAGAAATGTCGAAATTGATTTTCATTATATGCTGATGGAATTTCATCCCCAATTCTATATTTACATCACATAATATATGCACGGAGTTTCGTTAAGTGATGTGCAGTTTATTTATGAATTCAACGTGCAAACAATTCGTTTAACGACCATGTCGTAAGTAATTCGTCCTGGAAATTAACAATTTATTAACGGCTTTAATTAGTACCGACATGTCAAGCACATTTATCCTATTAGGGCAATCAACCACAAAGAAGAATTACTCGCTAAACCATTATGCAATAATTTGTGTCATCGGCATTAAATCGCACTTTCGATTATACTAATGCATCTGGAAAGATGACCTGGTAATCAGGCCACTGATTGATGTTTATCATGAAACAAATGGACGTCATTCAAATTCTGACAGGAATGCTTTAATCACGAAAGAGCTGACCGTTATTTAAATACTCGTCGCTAATATGATTGGACGTTGATTTTTAATCGTATTTATTGATCAAAGAAATAGTATTGTTGAAGTTAACACCTTTGGTGTCGGGCAAAAATATTATGTTTCAACAAGCAGATGAACTTGGCACTGAAAATGTAATCACGTGAAGCTAATGTCCAAAGAGTTCATTTTGTTCACGCAAAGGCCAAATAAGATAATAACAAGACTATCGCCAAATGTGACAAAATATAACATTTTATAGCCAATGATTTACTTTATACTATTAAAAAAGTTTTAAAAATATATAAAAACCCAAAATAAATTAATACACGTAAATCTTTTTTTGTGCGATAGATGCGTTCCGCAGAAAATCGCACAAAAAAAGCTATGACTTACATAGAAAAAGTGAAGATGCATGAATTTTAAAAATCGCATAACTTTGAAACAGATATATAACATATATCCAAAATCACATAAAAAAGGTAATAAAATAAAAATTGGAAAACAATAAGGCAATTCAAAAATAACATTTTTGGTAACATTTGAAGGAAGTCTTGCATCGTTGGTAAAATTTTAAGGATGTCTGACATCTGGCATCTAAAATGCCAGACTAAAGAAATACGAATTATTTTAATTACAAAATATCATCGCTGTATGATAATTTTAGTTGCGATTTTCGATATGACTCAAAATGGCTCTCTTCTTCGGAAGAAATAGTATATCATTTTTCTTTGTAGATTTTCTTTTTCCAACAATATAATTCATAATTAGTAAATATGTCACTATAGTCCTTAATTCAAAAAAGAAATAAATCACAAAATGGCTACTGTTTAAAAAAAATCAGTCAAGTCAGTCGTATTTTTTTAGATTTATACAGTCCCAAAATTTTTTTTCCAATTTTCGGTTAGTGTTGATGATTTATTTCCTATTTTATCCAGAATATCTCGATTACTCTTTATGAAATAAAAAAAAATGCTTTAAAAAAACCGCATAACTTCAAAATCGCACAAAAAAAAATCACACAAAAAAAGATTTGAGTGTATTTTCTAACGGTTCAATTCCTAAGCACTAGAACTACAATTGGTTTCTTTTCTACTAAGGCACGCAGTTGAGGCCCTTAATATTTAGAGACCCGGGACAATAACCCATCCATTTAACAACCATACTGCAAATATTATTTAAATATCATTCATTTTAGCCGGTTTTAGTAAAACTAACTACGTTCAAATACCGGTATTTTTAGTGTTAAACAATAAAATAATTATAAATAACGCATGTGTGCGTTATAACGCAACATTATTTGCGTAACGCACAATATTTGTGAATATAATCTATTAAAACGTTAAAAATGTCCAAGTTTGCGCAGTTTTTTAGTTCATTATGCGTCAGTTATATTTCCTTTTACATTACAAATAAAATTGCGGAACGAATCGCAAAGCAATTTACTTGTAATTTTACGACACCATTGTAAACATTGTGTCTGTAAAAATGAATTCACTCTATGCAAACACAGCTGGTCTCGCAAAGATTGGTAATTACATGTTTTTACATTGTTCCAGCGGATTTATAAGACATGCATGCTTGTATAATCTCGTCACGTTGTTGAGACGATATTTCATGATCTAATAATCGTAAATAGAATACATAGCTATTAGCTTAATGCGTTGGCTATAAAGCAGTCATCCTTGAACTACTGTCTCTTCCACTATTGAATTGAACTTTATGCACGCCCATTAACCAAGTGACTCCGAAGGGATCTTGTGTCTTCGTCGTGATCGTCATTGACCCATGCTACGCATTTTACTTGTGGAACTATTGTAGTTGTGGTCTTTCATGAATTGCATAAGTGAAGAGTGTGGTCTCTTCAATTTAAGTGTTAAGTGTGGGTTGCTCCGAATTGATTTGAATAAATGTTTCTCTTGCTTGAAATTTGTCTTTCACGAGAAGTGATTGCTGAATTATTCATAGGCTTAAACATTCAATTGATAAAGGCGATATGATCTTGATTTAGATATATGGATTCGCTGTTCCGACTTGTAATATAGTTTCAAAGATCGCTCTACGCAAATTTAACACAAAGTTTGCGACATTCGTTAATTTAATGGAATTTGGACTTCAGTAGCAAAATTACAAAAACCCTTATTGCTTTATAGCAGTTTTGCTGATTATTATTAAGCGAATTATGCGCTAATTAATTAATTAATAAACGAATTATACAGCTTTGTAGTTTAGAAGTTACGTATGATCCCATCAATTTGATAATTCGACTAATTTTATACTTAAACATATCAAACCGGCTTTTTTCATAAAAATATTTCTCATGTAACAAATATAAAACTAATCTGAACCTAAATAAATATTAAAATCCTTATTCCACGGAGATCTTCTTTCTACTGAGTTTAAACTAAATATTGCTATAATGCTGCCTCGAGATCGCTCTTGATACAAATTCCGTAGTCGAACTGCGTTAAAGCGAGGATGAAATTGAAATTCCTGAATCTGAAGTGTGGAGATCCAACATGTATGTCATGTCAGAAAAAAAAAATTGTTCAAGAAATGGGATAACTATTTTTTCAAACGCAATAATCAAGTAGATAAATTTATGGAAGTCCTTACCTTCATACGTTTTGACAGCGATCTGAATTCTTACGTACAAATAATTTTGTCCTAATATCTGAAACATTGAAAAAGCTTGAATATTGCAGAAAATGCATTCATTAAATGCAAAAAACGCATCGAATGAATATTTATAGTTGACTAGTCGATACGAAACATTGATTTTTATATATAAGATCTACTGTAAGTTAATTGTACTATACTTATATTATTTAAAAAAGTGCAAACAATAATTTGGCGAAGTTTTATCGCAATCGAATATACGGTATGGCAGCGCATTAAATACGAACAAACAAACATTGATTTTTATATATTAGACTATGTCTACGTTACTCCCGAAGTGTTTAGCAATAAGTGGACGAAATTTTATTGCAATCCAATGAACGGTATGGCAGCGCATTTCGAACGAACAAATCACAATTCATTTTTATACATTAGAAGATAATCAATACAAGGGTGGATGTTCAAGCTAAGGGATAATGATAAATCTGAAAGATTACATGTATGTAGTTTATTTTTTACATATATATATATATATATAAGTTTTTGCAATTGAATTTCCACTTGCCAGAACGGATAAAATTATTTGTTTTTTGAAGTTGATTTGAAATGGGTATAGAAATTTCCGCACGCCTTGTGTTATGCTACGACTTATTTTTCGCCCTCTAAAAGGGTAAAATTCAAATAAGCCACCCTAAAAATTCGCATTATGGTAGACGAGGGTAGGTCAACCGGTAATCTCAGACCCAATAAACTGAAATTAATCCCGTCATGCTTCATTTGGCACTCTTCTGACCGGAGACAACTATTCTCCTCTTAAATTATTCAAATGCGATCGGACATAAACATGACATCAACATCGTTTAGCAATTTAATAATCTCGGACGAAGGCGAATCGACCTTCGCGTGTTACTTGCCGGACGTCGTTTTTATAATTAACACATTGCTTGCGGGAACAGATCATCATCATTCACTGCCAGATTGAATGCGAGAGAAAGTAATTTCTTCTACATGAATATTATCAATGTTATCTATTGTACTTACGCTTTGGTTCTAGAGCCATTTGATGCAGTTATTTTGCGATTTTAGTCATTAAAAAATTAATATTTAATTGTGTATTATAAGTTTATAAAAGTGTAGGAGATGTATACGACTATAGGAAAATATAATGATAGTGCAGGTCATGGTGTATTTTACGAACTAAAATAAATAGAATTGATTGCGTGCGGCTGTCTCAAAAAATCGTGTTGCGTGACCTTTATAGCCCCGCATCCAATGCACGACGAACCAAATCTGCTCCGCAATCAAAGTGTTACGGTGATGCTGGAACAACTATTTAGCAAGTGCAACTGTGGCTTTAACAGCAGCAAAAAATATCTTGTACATCTGATCTGCGGCGACGTGCTGTCAATGCGGTTGGCTGCGAGCTGGAGGTCTGCGGTAACTGGATTTAGACCTGAAGTTATTATAAGTCTGAATGTGGATATCTTCATTGGAAATTAGATAAGATATCGGCTGCCGGATGGCGCTGTCATTTCGATCTATAAACGTTTCAATTTTATTTTATGAGCGACGATGTGTATAGCGTTTTCCGGAGGGATTATAAACTCCTCTCCAGTCCGCAGAGAGGAAGGATTACACAACGTGAATTATTTACAAGAATTTATCAACGATAACATGTTTACCTCTATGCTTTTTTTGTACGACTAAATTTCCTGTAATCCCATTTTGATAATACAAAGATACGGCGGACGTACAACGTTTTCAAATTTAACCCTTTAAATATTTGAGCAGCATTCTGGGGCTCTGTGAAAATATGGCTCCTTGTTAGGTGCCCCGTTTCGTATAACTTACGTAGCAAAATTTTCATGTAAACAGGCCCAAATTATTAAAAATAATAACTAGTTCCAATTAAAAGCTATTTTCACCATGGATCTTTATTACAAAAAAATAATCATATCAGGTTCACAGAACGCATTAAATTCAATTTTAGGAGTGCGTACATGTGCATGATTATGGATATGTACACGCTAGCGTGATTTTTACAAACGTGTGTACGGGGCTATTGTGACTGCAGTTGATACTATTAGAAAAATACTCTTTAATGATGACAAATTTTTGATCATTTCACAATGGATATCATGAGCTGGGGAATCTTTGTAAGCATATAGAAATAAAGAACAAATCATTCTTTTCAATTCTTGTATCGATTGTGGTGATCGATCGTATCCATATGCATTGCTTTTTTTCCATTTGTTAATAAAAATTGTTAGCTAAAAGATTGCGATGTATGTTGTGTAATATATAATAAAATAGGGTTGCTACTGGTCTAGTGGTTTGTCTATGATGTGTGCAGCGGAGATAGAGAGTGTACAAACGATTCTCATTCTGACAAATTTCCTATTTCGTTTATAGAAGCTTCACGTTAAAACAATATATAAAGAATAACGATCCTCTAAATAAAATAGATATATATTGTGTCCTGTTTTTACTCGGTATAGAAATCAGACGAAACGTGGGTCAAGCTTGTGGTCTTTACCTTCTCTCATATGATGCTTGGTGCAGAAATCCTTACGGGAATATCTTAATTGGGCGGGGAGAGGCGTTTTGACTTCCGGGCCGGAGGCTGCTGTATTTATATGAGGATACATCTAGGATTTCCCGAAGGAGAGATGATCATTACGTGGGGAGGAATTCATGGGAATCTCGACAAGTTAAGTTTTGCTTGAGAAGTCTAGAGACCTGTTGTGATATTGTCTGGTGTAGTAGTATAGTCTGAACTGAGGATTTTGCATGATAAATAGATTCTTATATTTCATATTTTTTAATGAAAAAAATTGATCAAAGTCCCTCATCAAAGACAACGTTTCGTAGATACAATATACATTCAAATATTTTTATACGACTTATGCAACACATCTTTATTGAAGCAATATTTAAAGTTGATGACTAAACGATATCATCGTATTCTTTGAGGTGATTGTCGTTAAAAAAGTGAAATATTGCGCAGTTTTCTTAACTGCAGACATTTCAACATCGTGTTTAGAATCGACTAAATGCCCTACGATATATCACTCAGACGAAAATCGTCTTCTTCTGATGACCCTGCATCACGATATCCAATATAACTGTACTTGGAAGATCCATAATTTCCGGTCTATCGCAATAACGAGAAGCATCCGACGGCAAAGGGTTTTTCGATCATCGATCCGAGCGTCTCGAACGAAGAACGTGAACTTTATTAAGACATTTTCAATTCAATTTTCAAATCGTCTGCGAGCATCAACTCTTCGGCAGTTGTAATCAAATCCAATAACACGGCCTTGATTGAAAAGTATTATTTGCAGACTGATTCAGCTTATTTGATACGGTGCCTTTCATTTCGGCTTCAAGGTTCCATTGTGCTGCATATATTGAATAATACCTAATGCAAATCGTGGGAGCATCTTCTTTCGGACGTACCAATTTATCAATTCAATAAGAGCTAATCATAAAATTCGTACGATAATGTCTTCATCCTTGATGGTTATTTGATGGTACATCCACACGTCCTCCTGGTGTTGCGCAACGAGCCTTACAATTGATGGTTGCTTCGGCTTGTTTCACCTTTATATAGCAACATCCGGATGGACAACCTCGATTCCTGTTTTCATTGTGATTGCCAATCGAATTTTCATTGTTTAAAAAAGGATAGGAATCATGTGCAGTATATATAAAATGCAAGAGAAGCACCGTTGCTCGAGAGTCAACATTTGATAGACACGTTCTGATGTCCATATACAATTAATATGACATCATACGTGTCCTTATTTATAAAATGCAATAAACTTTATCGACAAAATTAATTACTAATTAATCCTTATACATATTTATGGCATAAAATTAATATTTTTGGCCGCGTATTTTTTTTTGCAACAGGATGAATGCGCCTAATAGATTTTCTTTCGCATGTTTTTCTTAAATATTTTTCATTTCAGTTTTCGTTTCGGTTCAGTTCCAAACATTTATTTCAAGTTTTCAGTTCAGTTCCTAATGAATTATTTTTGAGGAATGAGTCCTAGTCTGGGTGCATGGCAAATATATAGCAAGCATTATCTGAAGTATTGATTCAACAAGACAATTAACAGGGTGAACATATGAAGATTATTATATCATCAGATGAATAAAATCAAACAAAATTTGCATAAGAATGTGTTCTGTTATGGGTTTTTGTCAAAGTTCCAAGTTTAAAAATAATGTGTATGTATATAATGTGAATGGAGGGTATAAATGGTGACATCTTATTTCTATTCCTATAAGGATGAAAATCAATTGAATTGTCCGAAATATGACGTTGAATAGTCTTGAAGCGTGATGCTAACTCAACTATCCCAAAGCTTTTATCGCAACCCTCCCTCTTAAAAGATCTTAAATCGATTACATTGAATTTGATCAAATCCAAGCGAAATATTTTAAATATGAATTCCCCAAAAAAGAAATATGACCAAATATTAAATGGATGAATACAAATTTTATCCTTTAATATTGGATGATCTTATAACAAATATTTTATAATCAGCTTTTGAATATTTTATTTCATCCTAATGGCTCTCATTTCGTTAATTGGCCGTTTTGTTTGCTTTTTGTTGTGAAAAGTTTCGATTTTGGATATAATGGATTCATAAACAGGCAATTGCCCGAGGCCCTTCCTTTTAAAAAAGGCCCTTAGAAGTACTGATGAGTATTTTTAATTAAGTCTAAATATAACTTACTGTTAATGAAAACGCATTTTGAATAACTGTTGTTGGAGCTCATATTTATCATCATTATATAACAGCATTAGTTATATTGTTAGAAATCTTTCCTTGTATTTTATTATCTCAGAGTCTTTCGGGCCACCAGAGTGAGCGTGTCGAAGATTGCTTTCTTGTTATCCCGATTGAGAAGATCTCTAGAACGATTATAATGGAAATTTTACTTAATTATTGATATCAATATATTATTTAAATGTTTGACTTCCAATAACAAGTATATTTAAATATATTATAAACAAAATATGATCTTGCCTCCGAAGGGCAAACCGTGTATTAGATAATATTTTTTGGATATCTTCTAACTTTATAATTTTGCGTTTTGGCACTCAAAGACTTTTAATGTATCGCTTTGATGAGCTCTTTAAAATTATTTTAATGAAAATTTGTTGTTAAATTGAAAATTTTTGGGAATAAACATTTGCTCAATTTTGCGCTAAGTATCCCGAAGGCCATCTTCTATCAACAGGATTATTTATTATATTCGTATTTTGTAGCTTAAAATGGTCTTCTACAAAATTAAGATAATGCTGTATGTATTGACTATATATTTTTCGCAATCTTTGATTTTAATAACCGTTAAATATATAACTGCCAAAAGACATTGATACAAAAACACATACAACCCCCCTAATGCCATGGATAAACGAAAAAGCACGGCTCTTCGATTGTAATATTGTTTCCCTTGATATTTGGTCCTTTGATATCGAATGGATTTTCCCCAATCTCTTCTCGTAATATTTTCCAAGGACGTCAACAAAAATATTTTGTATTCAAATTTCTATAATAACAGGAAAACGAACTATTCCGTTATAAATATACCAGACAAAAATAATACAAAAACACATCTAATTTGAATTCTCGATATTATTTTGCAGAATAAATTATCCGTAACTCTGTTGCATGATTTGCAAAATGTCAACACGTGATTCCCAAACGGAAATGCAATTTACTTCCAATCGGGCGATTAAATCCGTATCGGAAATAATATTCAAATAAAGGACGTGCCATTAATTTATTTCCGCTGAATAAATCAGTAAAAGGGTAGTATAAAATCACTGACGAGCCAAAAAGTCACTATTTGTACAATCTTCGTGCTAAGGACCATTATTACACAGAAATCCTACAACATAAATAAATAAGTAGGATTTTTGTTGGGCTTAAATAAATTCACATCTAAAAACGAATAATATGCAAAAGTAGAAAAAAAATAGAGCTAAATTAGAGCTTAATTATTAGCTCAATCCTTGGGTGATATTTTTAGAGCAAATCATTGATTTTGGATTGGAACTTATTTATAAGCTCGAGGGCAGGGCTACTAATTCATAAAATATATTCAATTCATCAAAAAATCTATAGATTTAATGATTTATGTCGTATTTGATTTTCAAGATCATTAACGTATGATCTTGTAATAAAACCAGTATCTTCTTCTACTTAACCCATTTAGTACCGGCTGAAAAAAACCATACCTAAGTGAAAAATGATATTTACAAAATTCAAAAAGGAACGAATTATGAAATAAATTCATGTCAATTGTATTCCAATATTTGCTGAAAATCATTAGAAAAAAGTGGAGAAATCAATTTTATCTTTTGAACCGTATTTGCAAGTGAAAAGAACGATTGTTTGGTATAGTTTGATATTAAACATTTAGTACAAAACGTTTTGAATTTAAATAATTTGACAAAACTAAATGATAATCCCACGAAAAGTACCTACCACTAATACCACTTTGTTTATAAATTATTAACGTCTAAAAATGATTATTATCATCCTAATCATATTACAGCTACATATCCATACACCCAGGCCATCTAAATCTTTATATATGTCGTAAATTTATGTCAAATCAAGATATTTTTACTGTTTTATATAACGTTATTTTGGACCAAAGTTCCAACCTGATTTTTTCCTCTATAATCTGCATAAAAACCCGAATCTTTAAAATATGCATCCAGGATCTAACTCACAATACCAACACATGGATTTAATACTAATCCTTTAAATACATTTTTTAAAGAACGCACGGGTTGATTTGATTGATATTTTTGTATCCAGCTTTAGATTGCAAGAATGTGATTCAAATTGCATTCATGAAAATTCCATTTGATATAAGCTTCGTCGAAAGCTGGAATAGTTACGAAGCAATTTCGACCGTCATTATGAGCCCTAAACTGTTAGCTAATATGCTAATTATTTAATATTCTGACATTCTTCATTTCTTTGAATGTTCCCTTTGAACGGGTCACGCTAGCTTCCGTTTTTTCTTATCGTGAAAATATCAGTTGTTTTCCATGGCTTCTGGAGCGATCGTTTGATGCCATCGTGGACTGTGATGAACGAGGATGTTGTGTGCATTAAAATATCACCGACTCATTCTTCGTCTCTTTTTTCTTGGGGGAGGGCAAGTACCAAAGCGTGACTGAATACTATTCGGTCTGATCATATTGAGCATTTGGGAACTTTAAATCCTTATAAATATCTGGTAATGTGAGGGAATTAATTCAATTATATATATATATATATATGCTATAAAATAATATAAAATATATAACACGAGCCTTAGACTTAGAACCGGTCGTATAAGAAGATAAAGCGTACGTGAATATTGTAGGGCAATGGCAAGTCTAGTCGGTCACGTATTAACACCTTTCACACGAGTCGTTTTAGATCAGTCGTTTTCAGTATGAATTCCAATAAGTCTCAATACGGTATTGTAAAGTATATTTCAATGTCATTTTTGAAAATATGGAATAATTGGAACATACTACATTCATTGGATCATTATCATCAGATCGATAGAACCTCGATTCCATTTGTGTATATCCTGCTACAATTAAATTTATTGTATCATTTACAATCTTCAGATTTCAACTACTCATAACACACGCAATATTTCATGTTTTTTTTTAAATATTTGATCCATTTACCTTGCACCATGACTTAATCATTGCCATCATAATATACTGTCACAACAATAGCACGATAGTATAACTTTTTCTCAATTTATTGTTATCCTTGTCATTCTTTAAGACTTAATAACTTCAGATACACAAGTTCAGCCACACTAAGTATTGTCCATGTAAAACGCTATACCTTCATCAATATTTGCATAATCGATGCAAGCTGCTATTGTTTGATGTAGTCGCCTTTGTTTCAGATTATGATATTGAGTTGCTTCATGTCGTTTATTATCAGAGATTGTTAATATCTTTTGACAATATATTTGTACTTTGATTGTCATGTTCTGATCTAAAAACCTAAGGACAGAGTGAGACCTTAAACCGCTACTATGATTCAAATTACGACCTAATCAGACTTATCATGGCAATTTACTGATCCAAATTATTGATGGTCAATAAGTGGACCGTAGAAGCTTGAGTAGTTATTTTTTTATTATGCAATAAGTAAGAACAGTAGATATTATTAAATAAGTTATAATTTTTCGTTATTTCTACGTAACATTTGATATGGCAGATCGGAGAAAAAATATGCATTTTTATGATTTTGCCCAAATGCTTCTAGAAAAAGTTGATTTTATGCATTTGCTTTTTTCCATTTGTTAACGGAAATTGTTTGCCAAAATATTGCGCTGTGTGTTGTGTATTATATAATAAAATAGGACTGCTACTGGTCTAGTGGTTGCTTTATGCTACGTATACACACGCACACATACAGTAGAAGCGATGAGGCGCATGTGTGTAGCATTTCTATGATGTATTCGACGGAGATGAAGAAATTATAAACGATTCTCTCTTTCTTTCTAAACAATTGGCGGTTGGCTTAAAAAATCTAAAAAGGCAATATTTAAGTTGCACTCAAGCTTCAAATAAATCTAATAAGTAGACGCTATAAATTGTTTCTTTAGCTTAACCTGACCTTTTACAGTTTAACTTGAAATGAAAAAGGTTTAACTTTGCGTAAAAATATTGTATGCAGACATGTTTGTCATGCCTTCGCCAATGGTTACTGTCGATGACACACACCCTGTGTCACGTTTTTCGTCAATGATTTGTGCCTTTTTAAATCCTTCTTTACGATGTACGTGTCACTATTTATCCCACACGGATGTACACTTCGTGATTCCATTAACACTGTACGCTTCATATTTTACATAATATCGCTTAAAAATAGCAATCAAGAAGGATTTGGAAGATTTTCAGTTTCACTCTACACATAAAGTTACTTCATAGATGTAATTGAAAAAGGTCAAATAGGGGAGCGTTCGCCGAGTACATTGCAATGATTGCCAAAGAAAATATCAAATGTTGACCCATTAGGGGCTATGTTTACATTTTAGAACCCGACTGTGTTTGCATAAGGAACAGAGTTACTGTCTAAAAATAAAATTAACGACCATCCGAATAAGAAATATTTCAAACAATAAACTACCATAAGAATGCCTATTGTATATATAATCTCGTTGCATCACGATAAATCAATCTATCGGATATTTATGACCCCCCGAGCAGTACATTAATCCCGAGGGGGTCGTTACAGAGCTCCGAAGCAAATAAAATCGTTACATTTGTTATTTATAGAAACGGTGCCATAAGAACGCAATCAGGATGCAACAAAATGCTCGGCAGCTGTATACAGGATCGTTCTGAAAACATTGTTTCTTTGCGCCAGCGGTATTTCCTGGTTTGGCGGGCTTATTTGCGAGAACCCAATACGTGATGTCAGATAGCTGGATAGCTGCCAAAGTAGGCTCGTGTTGTGTGAAACTTAATTAGTGGCACTCGGTGAATTGGATTGAGTTGCATTCGCAAGCAGACCCAGAAACATCTGTTAGTGTGATTATGTCAGTTATGGACATGGCCTACTTGTTGGACATAAACAAAGCATAGGTATGATTTGTGCAGAATTACGAGTGTTGAACAATGGGTTGCGATTATGCTGTTGTGATTTCGTTTTAATCCAGTTGATCCGAAAATAAGCTCCGCATCATGAAATTCTTCGGGATAATTCAAATATTTCACAAAGCTGAACGCTTAGAGCTGTTGGGACATTAATTATCGTTGTACCAGAAATATCTGAGATTATTTGAAACTGGGTTCTTGCTGCCCATTGATTCATTCTATGTCTACCTAAATTACAAACATTCGAAACAAAGCATCATTCAATTTGAGCTTCCAAACAAAAGGCGAAAATAATTTTTCTTCTCTCGAGCGGCATTGTTAATCATCAATCAGTTGCCTGAAGTATTTTTATTCATCAAATAATTACATTGTAATTGAAGATTGCTTGGGAGGTATAACAAATTGCTTTCATCAGCTTTCTTTTACTAGAATCTATCATCGTTTTCTTCATTCTGTGTCAACAATTGTAATAGGACTTACATGATCTACCTTTTATATCACTTTTATCAGTTTTTAAAATGCATATCTGCTGTAGTCAATGCTTCCATGGAAACGCTTGAATTGATTGTCAACGATGCTATTTTAGCCAAGTGTTGAAATAGTGGATTCGATCTTACAATTTTTATACAAAATTTTGTCTGTAAATCCAGATTATGCAAGAAAAAATACCAAATCTTTTTTTATGCGGTAAAAAGCGCACAACTTTAAGCAGCAATGATAGGTTTTCTTATTGCAATTTTATTCTTCTTGCTCATTGCTAATTGCTTTTATAGTAGATTCCCTAAGTTGAAATCGCACTATTTCTTTCTCCTTTTTGCAATAAATCTAAAATTTTAGATTTTCAATAGATTCATTATAGAATACTATATGAAAGTCTTGTTTTATAGGTTTGTTTTGAGGATGTTATTTAAATCATCGTAGGAGGCGTATTAAGAATGTTTTAAATGGTTTCATCAAATACAAAAGGAATGAACAGCTGAAAGAGTAACTAACAAATTATTTTCAATTAATTTTATTTGTATTATTGGGTTTTTTGGACTATTTGCTACATTTTTATCCTTCAACACTAAAAGGGTTAAGAAGAAGTTACTACCTTGATCACTAGATTTAAATATTTGCAGTTTTTACATATTCTGCATGCATGTTCTCAATAAAGATACCTTATTATTGAGGGCAAGTAATACTTAAACTGTTATGCTCATTTTACAAATATCAGCATACTAGTGATTTGCATCGTTATCTTTTTTTGATACAGATCACTGACAACGTCTCGTTTTCCAAGTTTTTTGTCGAATCCAGGATTTAATCATTTCTGCATCTTTTAGGCGTTCCAGACTCAGGATCGAATGCTTCTAAATACTATTATATATGATCCTACTTGTCAATGAGTGCAAATTGTATGATGTTATACAGTCATGTCATCATTTGAAGCACGTTTTGGTTTTCGATATTTATTGTAGAGTATTTTATACACATTTATGACGAATCAATAGCAAAAATGTATCTGGAGTTTATCATCTCTAAGTACCGAATAATAAAGAAGCGTGCAAATTCAGATCTTATGGTTATAGGGACAAGATAGATCTTCAATTAAATTAAAGCAATTATTTTGTAGTCTTGGGGAGTGGAATAAAAGGGGGCTATTTTGCATCATTATTAAATAAAAAATGATTTAATTGTTTGACATCGACCTAATTGTTTTCTATGCGCACTGCAGCTAGCTGCTGCGGCCTCCACTTCCTTAATTAAAGTCGGCAATTTAGTTGAAATGTTAATTTCATTGTCACTAAGAGCATAAAAGCTTTAATAACAGGAATTAATTTGATTATAAAGACCTTAATCTAGCATCTAGAAATTCATAACAAGCACAAAATTAATAAGGCACACAAATTTATAACCCTAGGCCTACGTGCAAAAATACAACAATTATAAATATACCCAAGAAATAATCCTCCCAAATATATTTACTGACTTCCAGTACAAAAATAAGTACACTGGGCTTGGATTCCAGTACATCATGTCTCATGGAACCGTTTATTTTATGAGTAGCAATAATAAGCCCGTGGTATTATGTCCGCATTATTTGCGCCCCGATGGTAGATTGCTCCCATTTTAAACGTGTATTATCACACACACGCCTATTAAGTTTAATTATAATATAAACTGTGATATTTGAGAAGCTGTGAAATCGACCACGTCGAAGATTTACGTCGAGGGAAGAATTATAAAACCTGGAGTGCTGAGAACCTGCGCATAGCTAAAATCGACGTTGTTAATGACCGTAGAAGATTTTTTTTTACAACTGCACGCTTTTCATTCGAACGAGTCAACTTTGAAGCTCTTTTGTTCATCCAAAGACGGCTCGCTTTTGTGCCAGAAATAATAATGATTGCTCCCTTTCATCCCGTAAGACGATTATCACATCTTTACATTCTGATGCCACTACTATTTATTTGTAACAGTTCTAAACGCATCAGTGTACGTCATGGGAGGAAATTACTTACTTAATATTTGACAATAAGATTAAAACTCATAAAGATGACTGATGTACAATCATATCCCAGAAGCTCCTTGATGGGAACAGAGAATATGTGGGAAGATGACAGCGGAAGAACGTGTAATCTGAACCATAACACAATCAAGCACTCAAAATATTATAAATACATTTTATATATGCTAGCTTTAAACAATTATTGATGAAATCAGAAAATAATATTATCTTCTTTTTTAACGCGGTTTACACATTTTTACGCGTAAATTTTGTTTAAAATTCATCAGCTATAATATATATTTATTAAATGTGTAGCAATTTGGCAATCGGAGTGGTTATAGCCTGGCAACGTAGCAAACCGCTGCAGCCATAAAGAAGGACTAAAAATTTCAACACCGCTAGGAAACTATTTTCTGGCAAACAATCCTAATGTCAAATATGCTTGAAAATAAATTCAGATTCTGTATGATAAACTTAAAAAATATTTGCTTGAATAACCCAAGTTTATTTGATTATTCTACTAATGTTAAGAGTACACCATTTTCCAATTTATGGATTTTTCCTATTATAGGCACATCACTGAGGTTCCTATTATCAATTTAGATTTTTTTTTCACCCACTTATGATACTTAACAGTTTTACAAACTGTGCAAAAGTTTGACATAAAATAATAAATTCACAATTTACACAACAGTAGTAAAAAAATCGTGTTTCTTGAACCGTGTCTCGATACAAACTGACTACAAAGTAGCATGTCTCAAAATTTTGATTATTTTCTGGTTCCATTAACCTTTTGGTTAGTGAGTTAATTTTAAATTGACATAAACGTAGATGCTATCGTCTACACAAATACACTTTTGTCTCAGGATCGCGCAGCGTGAGTCAATCTTGTATATCAATAAATGAACCCTAACACTGTTGATAGCACACAATATTCGTTCATTTCTTCGCGTAAACGTAAACATATTAAATATTATTTTAAAATAATATACAAAGTACCCGACCTAACGTATAAATGGCAGTTGTTGTTTAAAAAAAAAAAATACTACGATAGAAAGTGTCTACCTTTCAAAGCTTAAGTTTGGCAGCCATCGATAGTAAATGTTTTCAGTGGATTTGTAAACATGGAAAAAATATTTATCGTAAAGTGATACAACATTTTTATTTGAAAGGTCTCGGTCTAACTAATGTCAGCTTCTTCGTTTACAACAATTAGATGTTGGGTGGCAAAGTTTAAGCGAGGCCGTACGAGCTGCCAAATGGTGACGAAAATCTACAAAATGATATTGGAGTCTAGCAGATATGGTAGGACTTTCGAAAAATGCTATACATCGCATATTGACTGAAATTTTGGACATAAGAAAACTGTGACATAAGGTCCTGTGTCCAACCAGTCCGCTTTTCAGACCGCTGACATGACGAATGAGCGTCTTGCAATAGGACGCCATACCCGAGCATGTCTACAGAGCCATAACGAGCTCCCATTACAAAACGAAGTTATCCGAAGAATATTGATTGGGTGGATTGTTTAAATTTTACAATTGTTTGAAAATGTTGTTGTCTTTATTTTATTGCGGGTTTATACCGGCTGGGTATGTTTAATATATAAACGATAACGAAGAAACACGGGGATTATATAACTTAGTATATATTATAAAAACGGACAGACGCACATAGTCATTCAGTCTTTGCTACCCTCTTGTTACGGCCCTGAGTTTAAGTAATAAAATAATGCATTTGTTGAAGCTTGAAATCGATAAATGTGGGTATGATGAAACGCACGACACTCTCTTCGTCTCTGTCTCCAAATCACTCCCATTCGTTCGCAGCATATGCGAGATTACTCATCAACGGTTTTAGCACGTATGTTAAAAGTTATTAGTTTCTATTCAGATAAAATTGGTATTGATAAAATAAGATTAAGTAGAGCAGTACCTTCATGATCATGGATGAATAATCGCGTTCGAAATACGATATAGCATTCAATTAAATCATAATGTATTCATATTTATTTGTTAATCGATATGCTTAATGCCAATAAATACTTTTTTCTGTAAATTTGGAATTATTTTGTATTCATGAAATATGTGCGATCATCTAAAATTTTAGCACAAACCCGTATCATCAAGAATTTATCATGTATCATAATCAGCCTAATTAATCTGAACGTATTTAGATTAATTTGCTCCATTTAAATATTTAACAGTTCTTTGGGCTTTTTGCCAACAGCTTTCATATTTTCCACTCGGTGAAACATAAAATCTCGTATTCTTAAAATGTATACATTTTCTCGGATGTGTTAAAATTTTCCACTCCCTAATTATTGGTCATTAATCATCTGCAATGGCGTTTGATTAATCGTGGACCACAAAAACTATCAAGTTATAGGCTCATTATCCTTCATCGTCGATACGGTTAAATCCATATATTTTAATGGACATCTTTTGGATTCGTAGTAAATTAAAAGCGTCGATAGTAAAATAAATCGTGGTGCTTTGTAAATATTTGAAGCTGAAGTATATACGCAGAATTTATGTTGCGTTTATTGCCATTGTAAATTCTGCAATCTGGAAAAGCGATCGTGCCAACAATTTCTCAACGGTTCCTGAAGAACTCTTCGTTTATGTGCACGAACCGATGTTATTTGCATAAATCTCAACCAGTTTTTATTATATAACCCCACAACGCTTGAATATTATATGTCACGGATCTGTAAATAGATATGAGTTCGAGTCTGATTCATAATAAATACAGCTAATAATATCAAATGATAAACATTCAATTTTAATGGCTTTTCACGCTCATGGCTGAAATTTTATCAGATCGAATGTTATTAAATCCGCAAAAATATGCTTTTGGTTCGTCCTCGTGCCGAATGACGCAAGCGAATATTACGCTGTAAGGATTTTCGGGGATGATTGTAACCCCGTGCGACCGCCCTCGTGTAATATCCTGGATCAGGACCAACGATCTGTGAGCCGTGAAACAAAGCCTTTGACCCGAATCATCCGCAGCCTCATACATCTATTTTTAATACCATTTGAGAGTACTCTCAACTATCTCGCAAACATTTGAATACAATTTCTGATGTAATGACCCGTTTTTAAACAGTTAATAAGAGGAAGCGATGACCATTAAGAGTACTTCGTGTGTGCCCGTCGAGATCGTGTTCTTCGAGATCCTAAATTGCCGGCATTCTTCTGTTAATCTACAGCTGCTCTCCGTCAAGACTGTCCATCAACGAGATCGCGTTACGGGAATTTAATGAAAAGCTCTTATTATGGGATCAAATAATCCTGCAGACATGTGGTAATCTTCATAACATTCGTCTCGAATGTACGCCACCGAAATAAGATACGGGAACAATCGCGGCCTGAGAAAAATCACTCTGTAAAAATTCATCTTTGAACATCCTGGTTGTGTATTTTCGTTGAATTCATTTCGAAACGAAATAAGCATCGCGTCGAAGATTCGAAGATACACATTAAAACATACTTCAAAAGATTCTTTGAGGCTCTAAACATAGCCATGCAAAGTATTTCGCAAAAAACTCTTTTGGATATCTATTGCTCCAAGGAAAATTTGATTTTTATTATTTTCTGCCCTTCGCCTGGTTCGATACTCTCTATTTTTTCCATGCTGCTTCTTGATACTTTTCTTTGCGGATTATTCGCTTTCTTCCGTTCTCTAAAGGATCGCATTTTATTTGTACTTGTATTTTTCTCTTTTTAACACAATAAAAATTGTTAGGTTATAAATAAAGACGTGTTTGTGTAATATATAATAAAATGTTTTATGCTAGGTATATAAACACACACGCACATAGTAGAGGCGACTTCAGTCTATTGAGTTGTAAGCCTTTTTCATTGAATTTCTTACTACATTGAATGGGTATTTACTCACATTGCACAAGAACTTCTCTATTTTTTGCGAAGCCATTTTATTAATATAATATTGCAATATAATACTTTTAAAAATCAATACAACCACGAACGCATGCAATGATATAAATGCGTTCATAACAGCGTGGCGTTTGCAAGTGTGTGCAGGTCATGTGAGATTCAGGCGGTTCATTTAAATTGGTTTCATAAATCCACTTTTTTCTCCACAAATCCACAGAAGTTATCTATTATGATACCTGTTATTTTGACAGATTGAAATATTTTTTCCTTCAAAGGCTCGATGCCGATTTGCTCATATGCCAAATAAATTACTTGTTGATATTAAAGATATTAAAATGTTTAAATTATATGCAGATTAGTGCAAGGGTGGACGTTTATGACAGGGTATAACGACATCTGGAAGGCATTATTCGTATTATTTATTTTCGGGTTCCCGGATCCCGGGATCTCCAGATTCCGGATAGTTTAAGTTGCTCATGAAATCCGGGATTAGTAAGCGTAATCCCGAAAAAATCAGGATTGAAATTTTTATTTAACAGAAATCGTACACCTCACCAGCACGATGATGGCTACTAAATTGAGACACTCCCACCGAAATCTGGACGCTTGGAAACAGTGGCGTAACTACTAATTGGCGAGCGTAGGCGACGCCTAGGGGCAGTAACTAAATGTCTAATCTATATATAAATATATGCAGTACATATATGTTATACAATTGTTATATTAACGTTTCCCTACCGGTGATGTATTTACTACACCTCGCCTCTAATAATGGGAATATCGATATGAAATATAATAGATACGGGGTTCAGAATTTTTGTATTCTTCCATAATATAATTACGGATCACTTCAAAGTATTATAGTACATAAGTATTCATCTGCAGCGACGGAACTAAATAATTTGTCGGGAAATCGGGAATTTTGCGAGTTTTAGTCCGTGTATAAGCAGAAATGAATTTTATCACTCACATTGATGGTGTTTAACGAAACTCGAACTAAATGACGAAACAATCGATGCTTTAATGTTACTTCGGACATATTTTCAAAATAATATTTGAATTTTTTTGTATTTTATTTTTCTATTTTTGAAATGTATTTTTATATTTTTTTAAATACATAAAATTCCTTCGCCTTCAAATTATTTATTACATTTATTTGTGACATATATATCAAGAGTGATAAATTTTAGCAAATATATTTTTTTAATTTCTTAATTTGATGGTTTCAAAAATGCGGCAAACTTAGTGTTAAAAACATTTAGAAGCTAAGAAAGATCTTGGATATTTATAGGAATTTAAAAAAAAAACAATCGGGAAGATTATGATATATGCAAAATTGTTATAAATATATTTATTAAATAAAAATAAAACATGTAAATCAAAGGATTGGCATATAATACATGGATTTTCTATAGATAAGCACATTTTTTTTAAAACTAAACCACATTTGTTTAAATAAAATATAATACGGCATTAATTTTGATATTATTTTAAATCATATTATTTTAAATCCAGTTGCAAAATTATCGCTCGAGTAAAGCATTTTAGGTTCCACTTTCAGCCATTCATGTCGCAATATGTCCTCAAGAGTGGGTCTTGTCATGACGTTCGGATCCAAAATGTCCTTTACGAGCTCTTTGACGGCTCTCGACAGTATCGACTCGAAGACTGATTTAAATTTGAAATTCCTGAACACTTGGTCGATCAAGAGCTTGGATAAATTTCTATCGTCGAAGGGCATCGTTGCATTCAGCATCACATATAAAACAACCCCCAACGACCAGACGTCAGCACTCTTCGGAGTATATGGCGTCCCGCTGACAATTTCCGGGGCAGCATAAGAGGCAGAACCGCAAAAGGTCTTGCTGAGGTCGTTCCATTCGTTGAAATACCGAGCGAATCCAAAATCCGATATAACGACGTCGTTATTTCTGGCCAGTAGAATATTTTCGCATTTCAAATCTCTGTGAACTATATCGTTATCGTGCAGATATTTCAAACCTTTCACTATTTGTGAAAACCATGTTTTGGCGTGGTGTTCCGGCAATGCGCCTTTCTTCTGTATATAATCAAGTAGATCGCCTTTTTCAGCAAAGTTCATGAAAACCAATATTCTGTCGCCTCTGTGCACGACGCCATATACTGTTATTAGGTGTTTATTTTTGATCTTCCGCAGAATGTCCAGCTCCCTCGGGAGGAATTTGATAAGGAACAGATCGGAAGACTTTTTCGTGTCGTATATTTTGCATGCAAGCTCTATCCTCTTGCCAGTGCTATCGGAGTATGCAGCCTTGTGTACCGACGCATAAGAGCCTTGTCCAAGTTTTTCTCCAATAAAATAGTCATTGAAATGGCCGTAAGGTACAAAATCGCCCATTGAAATGATAATTAAACTTCTACATAACAAAATTCTTCACACAACGAATACAAATGATTTAGACATGCAATTCTAGTGAAAATAAATAAAATATGTTTTCAAATAATAAAATGATTATTCATTTGTTCAAATAAATGATATTAAATTGGCCATGAAATTTAAATAAACGTCCTAAAATTATCCCTATAATATTAGGTCGAGTCATAAATAATTGCCGATTTTTTTTCAAACATTTATTTAGCTTTAACAAAACAAAAAAGCAATAGTAATTTAATTAAATATTCACCATTATTAGTGATAGCTTTTACCATTTTACTACTAACTTATCAATACCTTCTTCATAAAATTTAGCAGGTTTAAATAAAAAGAAATTTTCGATAACGTGATTCACTTCATCATCATTTTTGATTTATTTTTCATTTAAATCTTCTCTCTTTTAAAAAAAATCTTTTTTAATTGCCTTATGATTTTCCTGTTTTTCTATTAATTTTTTTATGCGATTTTGGGTATATTTTATATAGCTATTTCAAAGTTATGCGATTTTTAAAATCCATTAAACGCACCTTCACATTTTATATCTAAGTCATAGCTTTTATTGTGCGATTTTACGCGGAATGCATCTACCGCACAAAAAAAGGTTTAAGTCTAATTATTTTTTTACATGAATATTGGCTTTAGGATCCGGTAAAAGTGGTTTATTTTTATCAAGCTACTTTAATTATTCTGTTTAAAAATGCCTCAATATTTTGCCGTACGACTTGTGGTAATATGCATGCGAGTTTATTGCATTCACTAATATTATGTAACGTTTTGCGGATTTTGCTCTAATAACACCTTTAAAATGTCTTCATCAAAGTCAGGAGAGTGACCCACCCTTGGTTCATTTTACGGTAAAAACAACTATAACATAAGATGTGACACGGTTAACTGCTGTCGAAAGATCGATAGGACTCATATCTATCTATTGATTCTCTATACTCACCAATACGGATGACTTATCAAGGGTAAAAGCGAATAATTATAATGCCTTTTTTTCGCCGGTAACTATTTATGACTCAACCCAATGATAAGACGTCCGATTTTGACCCGGTTACGGTTGTGCGATTGTCCAAAGCCATAACTGATAAATAAAAAGTGCTTCCTATACGAATGTACGTATTTTAAATATGCAAAAGAATAATGGATAAGTATTATTGTTGATTGATTTTGAAAAAAATAAAAAATGTGCTTCATGAACAAACTGCCGTCTTCCAATTGATTGTATTGATGGATTTTATAATTATGTTAAATAATGTGGCATATTGTTATCAACATTTTTATATACGAAGGAGAAAGCTTCATATATATATATATCAAACAGCGAATGTCAATATTATGGACCCCATGTGATGCTGATCGCAGATCATTTTTTATTTTAGCTATAAAAAATTCTTACATCTTCAATGATGCTTTGAAATTTATGCTGATGAGACATTTATTAACAATCCTACGCCACAAATTTCTCCAATCACAAAAACGCCTTTTCGTGATGTTAATATAATGGCGTGACGACAATGATTTTTCGACGTCCGTCTCAAATAAAGTCTTAATATATTCCCATAAAAAAACTCGTTTTATTCAGCTCCGCAATATTATCACGATTCGCCAACTAGCACCTGTAATCAAGTGGATTTCCAATGGATTTCCTAGAACTTTTTGCGACTGTTGTTTTTCGATTGTGCTATGTAATTGTCCAAATGTAGCGATGATCCTATTGTGCATCCATTTGATTGATCGATTTTAGAATGCTCATGAGTAGCATATGATGTCGACGGTCTTAACATTTCAATTGGAGGAGAAATACATCGAATAAATCTTGCATGTTCGACTGATGTGCGTTTTGCTAATGTATTCAAGTTCAAATAATAAATTATATTCTAGGGTTTGATACAGAAAAAAATCAAAGCTTTCCATAAGAACCACGCCCGCTTTTGAAACAACCACTTAACATTTTCACATGTATTTCCCATTAAATCGCAGCTTAGGATTTGAAGGGTATGATGAACGATATATGTTATTTGGAGTGTTCGAAAAGAACCAAATGACAATTTACATTTTCAACCGATTTTTTTAAAAAGAATGCTATCTTCTAACGATGGAGCTTTTAAAACAATTCAGCAATCGATGTAATTTTATATAATCATTCAATATATTAATTAATTTAATTGCTATTATAATATTATCAAGGAAAAATCAAGGCTATCCAGGAACAAGGATCTTTTTATTGCTTAAATAAGAAAATATATTTCGACGTGAATAATTAATTTATCCAGAACAGAGGGATGCTTTTGAGGTATTTTGAAATTAAAATATCATGAATTTTCATCTTCCAAACTAATATTTTAATAATGAAATAAGTCCTTTGTGCGTCTGATATTTTAGGTAAAGCGGAAAGAAATGTCATTTTTTTTGTTATTTGGAGAAAAATATTAATTTAATAAAAGCTGTATAATATTACTCAATTAAATAATTTATATTGTTATTTATAATCGCCCTCCACATATTAGATAGATTTTTAATGCCTCTTTCGTAAAATTCTGCCGGTTTTCCACTAAAGTAAGAATCCAAATGATTTTTCACTTGTTCCACAGAAGTAATTTTTTTATCGCGAAGCGAATGTTCTAATGACTTGAAAAGATGATAGTCTGAAGATGTACTGTTATGAGAATATAGTGGATGTTGCAGCGCTTCCAAATACAGCTCCCTTATTTTGTTCTGCGTAATCCTTACTGTGTGTGGTCTTGCTTTATCATGCTGTAATATTCTTCTTTGGTTGCTAACTAGCACTGATCGCTTTTTGAGCATATCCGCTTTTAACCTATCTAATTGACACATTACAGCTCTACTGTGACAATTTGGTCAGGTTTTAATAATTCGTAGTGAATTACGCCAAAAAAATCCCACCAAACACAAAGGAGGACCTTTTTCAAGGATAATGACGGTCGAGGGGTAGAAACAGGTACTTGATTTGAAGAAAGCCACTATTTTTCCTTCTCGGATTGTTGTAGAGGACCCACTTTTCATCCCCAGTAACGATCCTTTTTAAAAATGGATCGGTTACACACCTGGACAATATCGATGAACAAATGATTATCCGTTGTTCCAAGACCGTCGATGACAGCTCATGCGGTACCCAAATTCCTTGCCTGTGTTTTTTTCCTGCATCTTTTTAAATGGTCTTTTACTGTCGACCAGGGACAGCTGATGTCCAGCGATAATTCCTTCATTGTTTTTCGAGGATCATATTCTACCAGATAATTTAATGCGTCATCATCGATTATTGGAGGTCATCTTGATTTTGGTTTATTTTTCAAATCTCTGCTACCACTCTTGAATTTTTTGAACCATCTATGATATTTTCAAATATTCAATATGTTGTCATATGTATCAAATATGCTCTGGGTAGCATCTTTTTCTTTGAATCCTTTATCGAATAAAAACAGCAAAAAAGATCGCAAATGGGTGTCATCAATTTCTGGCTTGGACATTTTCACTATGGCTAAAAAAATATAAAAATATTCGAAAAAGTAAGACAAACAACAAAGCTTCAAAATTACACCAAGCTTGACGTATTCACTCGACAGCAACCCGAGGCAAACTGATGGCAAAGACGCAACAAAAAAATGACATTTCTTTCCGCTTTATTTAATATATATTTATGATAAATATTTATAAAAATAATAATAGGTCTTAACCACATTTTTTTAAAAATTTAAGTGACTCCCGTTGGTTACGCCCATTTTAACCATGTTATATGCGGGAAGAATACATGGATCATATCATATTTATTATCTGCAATATACTTCTTTATAAGATTAATTCATGTATTAAATATAAAGTGAATTAATTTAATTCAGTGGAGAACTTTGGGTATCTTAGTACAAAAAATATTTATTTATGTTTAACATTGTAAAGAAAATAAATCATCCATTTTTGAGAGAGAGAAACATATTCTCTTATCTTAGTAGATAGTTGAACTATGGACTATAAGCTGGTATGCCATAAGCTTCGATGACCCAACGCTGGCTTTGGAATTGGAGCTGCAAGCTTAAATTCGGGCTCGAGCTTTTTCTTCCTTATCATTGATCTCTGTCGTCAAATTCCATTCCAAAATATGTAGGGATGAGCATAGATAGACGTGACGTATTTTCACCATCCTTTTCTGTCGATAATGGAAACGGACTGGAATATCAAGCAGGCTTTGAAAGATTGGGTCATAATAGATAATGGAGCACTGGCATAAAGGCAAAACAATCGGGTATTGTATTTTGGGCCAGAATGCTCCATGCCTATATATAATTAACCGAGGGCACCGAACCTTCCATACAATTGTGCAACGCTATGCAACTGGAGTGCATTATCCGAATAGTAATCTAATTTGGATACTCATTTCTCACGGTGCTACTATGTAACCAGAATGGAACGAATTTGAGTCCATTGAGGTTTATTTTGGGGATCTGGTCTGATTGAACAACGTTTTTAATCTAAATCAAGAAACTAGCATGCAACGCCTACTGAATTAATAAGCGTCATTATATGTGTTGTAATGGCATACTTTTATACTGTAAGTGTTATTAAGTGCTTGTAAATGGCGTGGAAAATTGGAAATGCATCCAATCAAGACCAAAAGTACTGTTTGACTATGTTTTTTTAAACTATCAATATAAATCAAATTGTTGAATTTAAGAACCACCGGCGTGGAGAAATTGAGTTTTGATGTTATAAATTTGCATCGAAAATACATTTAATTTGATGTCAAATATCAAAGCCTTTCGAAAGACTATAAATCTTCGGAGCTTTGATATATTTGCCAAATCGCAGTATTCGTAACGTGATTTGGCAGACGCTCGGTAATAGTCACAGTAAACTCAGTTAAACAATGCTGTGATCTTGAATTTAAATATATTTTATGTCATTATGAAAATTATATAAAAACATCAATAATGTTACCACTGCAGTTATTAAATAGCAACCTTGGCTATTTATATGCATCGAGAACATTAATAAAATCCGTGCAAGTATTTAGAAAACTTTTATTATATAAAAAGCTTTAGCTTCGGGTTCTACTTTAAAAAAGTTGTTTTATTACATTACATTTAATTAAAATTGGTCCAAGTCATCCGTAGATTGGCAAAAAATATCTCCGCGTATGCAATAATTGGATTCTTTTTGTTATGGCATTCCGATTTTTGTCCCAAGGACTCATTTAAATGTATTACTTTATGTCTAGATAAAGTTTTTCACTTAAAAAAATACTATTAAATTGAAGAAATTACCGAATATTTTGTGCTATCAATATTTATTTAACTCGTTCGTCGCTGCGTCCATCAGATATGCACATCTCCGAAGTCCGAGTCTCCGAAAAGCGAATCCATCGCCTCATTGTTACGTATTTCTATAACGACTTGCAAATTTAACTTTACGAATGTCTTTCTATAATGTTTTCCAGATAACAACTGTCTAGATATATTTCGAGATCGATCTCGAAACTTGCATTCTTACCCTTGTCTGTTTGAACAAGCTTATCTTTCATTAGTTTTTGTTAATTTGTCTAATGACAGAGTAATTGGTGAAGATCTAATCTAAGATAAATAACATACGAGAGAAGATGCGCCACATATCATCCGTGTTTATCCCGTGAGTTATAATATAACATTGTTATTCCGATTCTCGTTGGGCGACGAGAGTGTTTAATATAAGCTTCATACGCGCCGACAAATAAGTGGATTTGTATGGATGATACGTGGCAGTCAAACAAATATAGCATCCAAGACTATGAATATTTTAAATTAGTTCACTACTCAAAGGGTTAATCCAGTCATACGTTCAATATTACAAGCATTTGACTTTGAGCTTGTAAATTATGAATTATAAATAGTTTTCATATGCCTCAATTCAGGCATTTATATTACATACAGATTCATTAATGTTTATTTTATTTTGGAGCGTTCTCACAGAAGCATAAAAATTAGATCGACGGTACGCATTTATGTATGTTTTATAACACAAGTTCTGTATAAATTCATTTTTTGCACTACTCTTATTATATTTTCATTTTGTAAACTTTGATTTCAAATAGCTTCCCTTTATAGTCTTGGGGGATGGAAGAACCAGATATATTATTTAGACAGGTGTGCTGCTATTAGGGTAGGATTGGATAGTTTACTCTCCTCATTTGTTCAGACTTGGGACCCATTGAAGCTTAGGGAGTGCATTTCTCAATACCCTAAGCTCCAAGGTATTAGTTGTGGGATTTGTATGGGAGTTAAACCCCAATACCACCCAACAAATCACCAAAGTAAAACACGTTTTAAGCTGCTTTTACGGTTTTCTCAATAGGATATCGAAGGATATGCTAAATAAAAATTAGACATTTATATAAACGTTGGTTCTGAAAATATATATGCAATGAAGACTTACTACATGCATGCAATTTCTGTTATAAAGTTATTCTGTCATACTATAAAATTCTCGAGACATTTTAAATGGTCGTTAACATTGACGATAGCCGTAAAACATATTGTTCGTCTGTTCGTAATCGATATTCTTCAATAAGACATCCTTTGTATTTCAACCCCGTGACTAGTGCAACCTGACACCAAATATCTAATGCTAATCCCCGCATGCAAAGTCATCTACCACTCGCGTTGGAAAATATTAATTTACTAATTCTCTACGTGTTTCATAGCTTTGAAGAGGAGCAATTCTGTCGCCATTGCATGTGCATATATTTATAAATTTATGAAATCACCCTAGATTTAATCTCATTTCGTTGATTATTAATGCTGGGCACGACTGCTAGGATTACTCAAAGCGTGCACTATTTTAGTTGATGATGGCGATGCCTTTAAATAAATGCCGGGTTTGATGTGGCATAGCGCTTATTTTAGATGCCATAGTCACTAAAATGATGACAGTCTCCAAATAAGCATTGTTTATACGGCATTCGAAGAGTGGATGGCATACATTTCACCTGATCCTTTTTTTACGATGCACTTGAATACATCCATATCATATTTTAGGATATGTCGTTAATCATTTTCCCCATTATAATTCAGACAGGGCCATTTCGAGGAGATATACTATTGTCGCTCTGCTGAATTTTTACGGCGAATTTATATTCAATTTCCCATGTATTCTCGATTTAATCGATTATTTTCTTGTTTGTTTCAGGTTTACTCAATTTCGTAAATCATGCAGCGCTGTCCTTACATTCACGAGATGAAAGAACGTCTGTTAGGTCAACCAGGTGAAATGCTCATGATGGAGCCAATCGATTCGAATAAGGAAGTTCTGGAAGTCACGCAAGATCCCCAAATTGGGACCATCGTTAAAGTAAGTACTAATATAATTGAACATAAAGCACATAGCGTTATACACAGAATAAATAAATTCTAATTAGTTTGAAAACGAACAAAAAAGGCTATGGCCCAATAATCCGAAGATTTACTTAAAAGCCACGTGTAATATATTATAAATTGGCCCAAATAAGCGGATCTATAAATTAATTCACTTTATGTTCCGAACATTCGGCTATAATACAAAATCGTTGATGTAATCAACATCCTAATGTTCTAATTATCCAAAATTGGTTCTTAATCTTTAAGTAGTGAGCTAATTTAAAATCATCATAAACTTAGATGCTATATTTGCTTGTCCAGCACTTATCTTCCTTATAAATCCACTTATCTGTCAGGATCGTTGCAACGTGTATGAAGTTTGTATATAAATAAATAAACATTGTCGATAGCACACAATGTTCGATCATTTCTTTGCATAAACATAAACAATACACTTGAAATTTTATATCATTTACATATCACATGTATCATTTACATATAATTATTAGTCGATAAATTTGGGTTAATGATCTATACATTCGTACGATGTACGCAAGATACTCTCTCCGTCTCTGTTTCTTTACAAACTCAACGTGCAAGACACTCTCTTTATCTGTTTGTCTCCAAGCTAAGCATGTAAGAATGCTCTTTCTGAGTCACTGGAATTCTACAATAACACAACATTGTGTCTTACTTATTTAAGGGGTTTTAGACTATTAATAGTGATTAATCAATTTTTTAATAAATGCACCCTTTATTGTCTAAAAATATTTGCTTTATTTTAAGCTTTATTTCAGGACTTCGAACCGAAACTGAACAGAAAACCGGTAAAACTGTCATTTTAGTCGAAGCGATGGGAAATTTTTGACAGAAAAAAAATAGGTTAACCTTTCCCTGCGTGTCGTGTCGGTGAGAATACTTGTCCGTGACTCTTTAAATGGGAATATCGATATGAAATATAATAGATATGGAATTCCGAATTTTTGTATGCCTTCTTTATTATTTAACCTTTTGAGGAGTTAAGTCGCGTATCTGCGATCGAATTCCATTGATTCAGAAAGAGTATTCTTACACGTTGAACTCGGAGAGGGCCAGAAAGGGAAAGAGTGTTTTGCGTATATCGTACGATTGTATAGATCGATAACCCAAATTTATCGACTAATAATAACCCAAATTAATCGATTTCAAGTGTATTGTTTGTTAGTTTAAAAAAAATACAAGCTTCGTACATGCTGCGTGGTCCTGATAGATAAGTGGATTTCTACGGATGATGAAAGATGTACATACGAATCTATAGCATCCAAGTATATGATGATTTTAAATTGATTCATTACTCAAAAGGTTAAAGCATTAAATTTTACTTCCATTTGATCTGCAAATCCGATTGTCCAAAACTAGTTATTACTAAAAATAAGTCAATAGCTTACTATTTCTATTTTTCCAATAAAGTTGAAGCAATCAATGTCGTATATGATAATTACATGAATTCCAAGAAAGTCATGTTTAGCTTTAATTAGATGGGCTTATCTTCATTTTAAATCAAATTTAACATGTTTTTTGATTTTGTTATATTCAAGATCTTTCAATATCGGATTTCGCATTATGAAGCAAATAAAAACTCCATTGCAACGTCATCTCTCGTTTTTAAAAAAATAGTTAACAGGATTTTTAAATTGGAGTGTACTTACATAGGCTTTAATCATTTATTTGGAATAAAATATTTAATGTTTGTAAGTATGAGGATAATTGTTTTGTGGTCAAAAAGGTCAAATCTATTATACATCCGGATCTGAAATTCAACTAACAGAAACATGCATTATTAATTTGGACATGCAACCCGACATATTCCTATTATATATTCAGTAATTTAAAAAAATAATGAGTATTACGAAATATTTGCCTCGTAAAAGGATGATTGTCATCTGTAATTATTTCATTGTGTGGTCATTCCATGGGGTCTAATGACTTTGTATGTAAAGTTATCGAGCATAAAATGATTAAAGGATCACGTAGTTGTTTCTCGAGATCGTGACCCATTGTTTCGTGTATTATGAGAGTGAAAATTGTATGTGAATTTACGATTTGGTGAATGAAATCATTTGACACCAATAAATTCATGACATTGAACCCCTTGTCTATATATGCTTTTATATTTACTCTAATCATTCAACATGATGTCTCGAAGAAATTGCGAATTTTTCCTCCCAACAGTCCGTATGTTCATTTATATTAGGGATCTCTGCAAATGCCAAGCTTCTATATTTAGATAAACCCATCTTTCCACTCAATTGGTAATCGTAGGCATGTAAGCGCACTTTTCAATCGAGCGATCACAAAAGACGCAGTCGACCTATCAGTCACAAACATTTGAGAAACACTGCGATAACATTGACCGATTCCTGGTTAAAAATAAATATTAAAACAAGTGGTTTCAACGTTTCTCAACATGTTTCGTCGTGGGGCAATGACACGCGATCAACATCTGCTAAACACATTTAGTTACAAATGAAGCGTAAATAATTCTAAATAGTGGGCGATGCATTTGTTATACCACATTTAAAATAATAGGCGTATATTATAAGAGCACACAATTTCCAGCGTTTCTCAAAATCCAATCAAATCGCCATTCAAAGCAGTATTTATTCGATATTTTTTATATTTAAATTGAAGCGCTCTTCGATAGAAAAAGGGTCCACGCCGATTTATTGTGAATTTAGGTCATCGTTTCTATAAGAACGCGTTTTCCGCTCAACCCCTCTTTTCCGGAGCACGGAAATAACTCAAACATTACGGGCGGTTTATTCGGTGCAGATTGTCCAAATTTAATTTCAGCTCTACGAAAATAAATATTCGATCAATCTTGCTCTATTATGATTTAGTTATATAAATAAAATATGTTGTTTAACGTCTGTAAAAAGACTTGAATGTACATATATATTCGTTAAGTACAATTGTTAGGTTTTCATAACGTGTGTGTATGCTTCAGTTGGTGCGTCCGACCCTGAAATACGATGGTGCTTAAGCATTTCGCGCTCTTCATCGATTGATACATATTTTTTATTATTTTGAATCGTTTTGTAAATTTTAAATATGTACTTTAAAAACATCATAAATTGTTTTGTATGAATATGAAAATATATTAGGTTGGGGAATAAGTTCGTAGCGTTTTTATCAAAACTTTTATTTAAACAAAAATCAATAGTTTTAACAATAAATTATTTAATTATGTATTCGCCGTTGCTGTTTACTACCTCCTCCCACCTCTCGATCAATTTGTCGATACTGATTCGCCAAAAATCATCCGGTCTAGTATCGAAGAATTTGTTGAACTGACTTTTTAAGATCGTCCTTCATTGTTGAAGGTAACGCCTCTCATATGGTTCGAATAGGGAGCTGAAAAATATGGTAATCCATCGGTGCAAGGTCTGGAGAATACGGCAGATGCATTCGAGCTCTTGGAGTGTGGCTTTGACGACTTGTGCAACATGGGGCCCGAGTTTGTCGTGAAGGAGTATGGTTTGGCCTTGTCGATGGGATCTTTTCAGTTGAATAGCCCTTTTCATGCGATGTAGCTGAGCTATGTAGCGCTCCTTGTTGACCATAGTATTCCTTTCGAGCATTCATCAATGCACCATGCCTTCCCAATTCCACCAAACGCAGATCATAGTCATCTATGAATGGAAGTCAGGTTTGTATCTCCTGAAGCCACTCATTCCTTTCTTTGCTTAATGTTTATGCATAAGCAACATTTCTCATCTCCCGTGACCTTTGACTTTTGAACTTTGCAAACCATTTCCGTGATGTAGACTCACCTATGACACCTTTTCCGTATACGTTGCAAATGTTCCGAGCTGCTTCAGCAGCTTTTTGACCCCGATGAAAAGCAAAAAAGAGTAGGTGTCGAAAATGTTGCTTTTTGCCTCTTGGATATTCCAATTTTAAGACTCAAAAGTAATAAAAAAATTAAAATATTCAAAAAGATGATTGACACAGATTTGTAGAACAGAAAGTGCTCTGTCGAATAAATTTCATATACTTTGTCAAAAAGCAAAAAAAAGTTGTAAAATAAAAGGATATAAAAACGCTATGAACTTATTCCCCAACCTAATAATTTGGGAATATTCAACGAATGTGCAGAAGAAACATTTTATTCCGATCTCAGTTCGCATTGAAAAGAACACATTCTGTTTCCAATATATTAGGTTATCCCGAAAGTAATCCATTATTTTTTTCATACTCAAAACACACAAGTCAATATAAAACATAATTACCTTCATTACAACTAACTTGCAAGTTTTATATTTATTTCTTATAGAAATTAGTTGATTTCGACTGAAAATACAGATTTAGATGATTTTTTACTTCATTTAAGTTTTTATTTTTTTCTTATTTTATTAAATGCTTTAACCCTTTGAGTAATGAGCTAATTTTAAATCGTCATACACTTAAATGGTATATTTGTATGTCCGCCACTTATCATCGGTACAAATCCATTTATCTGTTAAGACCGTCGCAGCGTGTATAAAGCTTGTATATAAATAAACACTGTCGATAACACACAATATTCTGTCATTTCATTGCGTAAAAATAAACAATACACTTGAAATCGTCTTGTCCGTCGAATCCGTCTTTGTCTCTCATTCACAATATCCGACCTGTAAAAACTCTTTCTGTCTCTGTCTTAATGTGCAAGAATGTTCTTTCTTAATCACTGGAATTCAGACACAACTCTGTGTCTTACCTCTTTAAGGTTTTGAAGATTGAATTTTTTAGAGAGGCATTGTTTTTTACACATTATTGTATGCAATCCATTTCTCGTCTTCAGTAATAATTTCAGGGGAAAAGTTGCATTCTTTGTCATGACAATAATGACATATGCTTAAAATCGGAGCATATCTTTATCAAAATTTGAAGTTCGTTCAGATTTAGGGACATCCTGTAATTTTCTGTCGCTCGATTTAAAACGTCTAAACCAAAATTGATATGCTTTTATCGTTAGGACTAGTCTCTAAATTTCATGAATCAAGATCAAGATTATTTAAGTAGGATACAATGTCAAATATATTGTTCATTGGTTTCGGATTCGGGGAGCGTGCGAAAATAATGGATTTCTTTCGGGAGGGCCTAATATATGCTCGCCGTTTAGATCATTTATCGTTTTTATGGTAATCCAAGGAATCTATTAAGTGAAGACACTGGCGTATGATAATGTAAGATAAATTAAATTTCAAAATGTAACACTACTTGAAATGTTGGAAATCTTAGCTGGAATGTGTATTTATTCAAAAACTTGCAGTTTCTGGAAAATGTATTCAAATAATGTTCGTAAAACTTCGTTCGTAAACTGCAACTTACGATTCTCCAATCTCCATCAAACTTCAACGCCAGAAGCACTTAAATATATTCCGTGCCTTAAAATCGTAGCTTGGTATTATTATTTTGAGATTATTCCATACAATTGTCACTCACAGCATATTATTATTTTACAGTTGAATTCAGATGGTTATGGATCGCACACGAGTCCAACGCACGTACATCCGCACACGCACGTGCACGCAAGTACACCTCTTGTGACACGTGAACCCGGCAATGAAGATTGCCGCTATCGCTGCCCTTCGGAGACCTGCCCAGGGTCCAAGCACTGGCCTAAAAATGCCAAGTAAGTACAAAAATACAGATTTTCATTACAGCGTAGGAAAATGCCACTGAAACGCTGGTAAATGGACGTCATGCTAATTTTATTTGAGAGACCGTCGCAATTTCCGCTCTGCTGCTTTTGGATCCGTCGTTTAATTATATCGTGTTTTTTGTCGTTGTTTTATAGAAGATTTTTTGTCGAAACTTTTACCACCTTGAAGCAAAATCTGCAATTCGGTCACTACGACGAATTATAGCGAATTGTTGATATTTTTTTGCGTATGAATTCCCACCTAAAAAATCTTATTTTTAATCTAATTCATTTGGATACGGAGGCTCAAATCTCAATATAAAAATTGGCATACAAAGTTTACAATATTTTCGTTTGTGCTTTCGTGGAAATGCTCGAAATTTAAAACTATTTTCGGATGGCAAGCATTGATGTGAATAAGAAGTTCCACATATATTTAAATAGCCAATTGATCTGCTAATCAATTGAGACATTGAATGGCATAGAAAATTGTAAAGGGACACATTCTCCTGTAAATTTCCATGATTTATTACATCTTTGGTAACAAGTTTTGACGTAGTAGGAGCTCTTACTTCGGCTCACCCAGATGACCAAAAACGTCGTCCACGTGTTCGAATCAGATATGATGAATATATATAACATTTCATCATAAAACTGCATTTGTGATCTAAATAATATTCTTATTAGGGAATCCAATCCCGGAATCCCGGACAGTTTTAGGTGCTCATGAATCCCGGGACTAGTAAACATAATCCCGGGATTATTTATCTAATAGAAATCGTACATCTCACCAGCACGATAAAGGCTACTAGATCGAGACATTTCCGCTGAAATCTGGACGCTGGAAACTATTAACCTTTCCCTACCGGTAATGTATTTACTACACCTCGACTCTAATGATGGGAATATCGATATGAAATATAATAGATACGGAGTTCAGAATTTTTGTATTCCTCCTTAATACAATTAAGAATCACATCAATGTATTATAGTATATAAGTATTCATCTTCAGCGACGGAAATAAATAATTTGTCGGGAAATCGGGAATTTCGCGAGTTTTAGTCCGTGTCTCAGCAGAAAAGAATTTATCAGTCACATCACTGAAATCCCGGGATCGAAATTTTGGCTTGGGATTGTCGATCGTCCATATCGAGCAAAAATGTTACTTCAATATGATCCTGTCTAAGAGAAAGGTCAAGACTCCCATGGATAATTCATTCGTCATTCACACACATACAAGTGGAAGAATCAAATTGCTATTGTCATTCTTGTTGTCCGATTTTTCAATTGTCAATCTCATTATATCGTTAAATGCAAGCGATTCAAACGCTGATGTTGTTTAGTTGTACAATAATACACTTTGCTTCGTAACGATCGACATGTTATTTTAAATTAAAGTGATGTGTATGATTGCAAATAGTTATTATCGATATGTTCATTCGGGTGTCGTATCATTGTAATATTGAGCTTATATAGGGGCGAATGATTGATTTTTTCAGCAGGCATCTGAATAATATAAATTCAAATTGTTGTTAAAATTCCATTGTTTGCCAAGTTTCAAAATCTCAAGCATACGGAAAATCAACTTGTTATGAAATTGTAATAATGAAGTTTTATAGCAGAACTTACCCAAGAAGCCTGCGTCTAATGAATGCTCTTAAATTTAATTGCGTATAATTAGAAACTAGAAGCCTGTCTCTGAAATCAATTTCCTCAAGCCAATATGCGATAGAATTTATTTACATAAATACTAAGAAGCAATGTTTTATTCCATTGATGAGCTTTTATATACGGTAGTGAAAGATATACGGTGTTAAATATAATTAACACATATTAGCCATCGGTTTGATCTAAGCTGTGTTTATCAACATTTTTTGCTGTAAAACTTTTATTCGATCGACGATGAAAATCGTTCAAAATATTATTTATACCCGATGTAAATATTTCAACATTCTTTGGGCAGTCTATTCTATTAATTTATTTTTAAGCTCCTTGCTTAACACATTGCTTGCGGGAACAGAGAATCACCATCATTTTTTCTGCCACTCACAAAATGCAAGAAAAGATAATCTCTTCTTTGTAAATACTACAAAATAAAAGCAAAAGACAAAAATTACGTCCATATATTGTATATCCATATATTGGTAATATGTATTTCAAATACACAACTGATTAACATGCATCATGCATACCCTTATTTCGTACACCATTTTTAATTTTAGGACTGGTTTTGGAGCCACCTGTTGAAGTAATTTTGCAATTTTAGAATGTACATTTAATGACATGCATCATCTTTGCGAGGAAAGTAGGTAACGAGTTTTATGCATTACAGAAAGTCCTTTTTAGTAAACTTAACATGATCATGTCCAGTAGTTTTCTCCACTATTCTTCGAATAAGTCTTCATAAAAATCAAATTGCGAAAGCGCCCTTCCATGCATTAATTCAGTTGGCCTGCTTGGTGAGTGTTCAAAATGATATTACTACCTTCAATATCGAGCGCACATGGAAGTGAATGCATGATATGGACTACACAAGGATGTAATATTTTCCTATAAAAGCAGTGCCGTAACAAGGGGGTGGCAAAACAGGCGCCCGCCACGGGTGCAATTGGGCTTGGGGCGTAAAACGCAGAATACCGATCCGGTCGAGAGTTGCATATGGTTATTATTTTAGTTGACTATTCTACTTTAAATGAATCAACAATAATTGACTTTATCTGTTTTTAAATTATATATTATATATACTGAGTTGTCTAATCTCCCTTTTCTTTTCGCTTAAATATTGGAACCGACTTAGCCGGCATAAGTCCTCAATAAAATAAAGATAAATCGATTGCAAACATTTAAACAACCTACGCGAGCAGTCTTCTTCGGACAACTTCGTTTTATAATGAGAATTCGTAATCGTTCTATAGATATGTTCGGGTATGGCGTCCGATCGCGAGGTGCTCATTCGTCATGTTAACGATCTGAAAAGCGGACCGGTTGAACACACAGCCCTTGTGGCCACTCCGTCCTCTTTTAGGGCTTTTTACGGCATTTCTTGACATAAGTGCGTACTCGGGGCCTTCTATGATTTTTACAATCATGACGTAATCCCGAACTAATGTATAGAAATCGAAAAAATCGTTTATTAGGGATAAAGCTGTAGGACGTATTTAGCTTTACCTTAAACTCATATTCCCATTTGAATTCAAACCAAATATAATTATTGGCTTATATTTGGTTGGAAAATCTTGAGTATTGCCTTCTTGAATTAAAACTTAATTACAACCCAGCAGCGTTCATCATTCAGATCATTCAGAAGAGCGAGTGATTATGAAAAGTAAGGACTTGTTTAGGTCATGATTTAGGCCGTATTTGTCTTTGATATTATTTTTGAACCATAACATGAGATATGTTATCGAAAGATGTGTTCACAGAATTCGGACACTCCAGCAAGATTTTTTTTCAACACTCGACTCATCATAAGCATAATTTTCTTGAATGAAAATTATTGTATGATGATATGACCCCATGCATTATGGTATCATAAAACTTCATATTTATAATACCGAGATCAAAAAACTCGCTACTTTCCAAATAATTCGCGTTGTGTGCCTTTGATGCCCCCAGGCTTCATGACGAGCCAAAACAACTCCGCATACAAAGTGTTAAGATAACATTTGATGTTTTTGATCCTGCTTAATGCAGTCCGATAATTTTGTATAATAAATCAAAGATCCCCCCAAACACATGGCGAAACTATATGCGATTTCTTAAGTGGACTCTTCCTGCCATCGCTCCTCCAATCTAAGCACCGAAGAACCAAGCGTCGAATTAATACGTCCGAGTTCTTATGCAGGGGCGAAACCCACCGACGAAAATATCAAATTCGAATAATAACGTCTAATGTTGCCTTCTTCACGCTCGAACCGTCGTTTTGTACGCTGAAACGTCGTTACGCGAATCCATCTCGTTCGCAGTCGTCCTGCTCGCCGTTATCTCGTTTCGCAAGAAAAAGTAATTTGCCATGTCTTCGTACAGCAGAAATGTCTGCTCATCCGTTAACTTCTTTTTATGGGAGCCACAACTCGTATATACTGCTACAATCTCTGAAGCTGCTGGGAGCGAGTGTATCGAGAATTCGCTCCATAAAAGCGTATGTGTGCTAATATGTATCGATTTTATGGCCTCTGGATAGAAAGTCGAGCATAGATTGAATATTTGTGGATGTGAATTCGTTTTCCACAAATGACAATTGCAAGAAAATGGATATCATCATTGTGATTTCAATTAAATAGGTTCAAGTTTGATAAAACGAAGCCCGATGAGCGTATGATTGAAGCCTTTGACAATGCTATAGGATATTTATATAACACAGGAATATTGTGCTTTGGGATAGAAAGCGAGTCAAATTATATATTTTGTCTTGCAATGAATTCAATATATAAAATGACTTCAAGAAGTCCTTTATAGTAAAATAAACATGATTAACCCTTTTTGTGGCGATCGAAAAATCTGTACTTTAGCGAAGAATGCTGAACCTATTTGATGACTATATTGTGCTAGGGTTAAATTTTAATGATAAGAACAATGTGACGAAGATATAAAATCATATATAAAAAAATATTAACCCTTTGAGTAGTGAACTAATTTAAAATATTCGTAGTCTTAGATGCTATATTTGCTTGTCCGCCACTCATCATCCGTAAAAATTTACTTATCTGTCAGGATTAGGCCAATCTCGAGCTAAAATTTCGGTCCCGGGATTTTTAGGATCGCATTAGATCATCCTGGGATCAGTTCTGGGATCCCAGGATCAGGATTTTCAATAATAGATAAATAAAACACTAAAAAAATCAAATATTATTTTGAAAATATGACCGAATTAACATTAAAGCATCGAGTGTTTCGTTCAGCATCCAAGAGTGTTTCACACTCGTTGGATGTATCGTCATCAGATTAGTCACGGACTAAAACTCGCAAAATTCCCGATTTCCCGACAAATTATTTATTTCCGTCGCTGCAGATGAATACTTATATAATATAATACTTTGATGTGATTCGTAATTATATTACGGAGAAATACAAAAATTCTGAACGCCGTATCTATTATATTTCATATCGATATTCTCATTATTAGAGTCGAGGTGTAGTAAATACATCACCGGTAGGGAAAGGTTAATATAACATTTTGAAAAACATATATGTACTGTGTGCAAGCTCCCAAATAGTAGTTATGCCATTGTTTCCAAGCGTCCAGATTTCGGCAGGAATGTCTCGATTTAGTAGCCTTCATCGTGCTGGTGAGGTGTACGATTTTTATTGGATACAAATTTCAATCCGGAATTTTTCGGGATTACGTTTACTAATCCTGGGATTCATGAGCACCTAAAATTGTCCGGGATCCCGGGATTGGATTCCCTAGTCAGGACCGCAGCAGCACGTATGTAGCTTATACTTAACACGCTCGTCGCCCAACGGTGTTGCTTTTCACGGGGTCACTTTCAACGATCTATACAATCTTGCGATATACGCAGGAAGCACTCCGTCTCTGTCTTTCATGCACAGTTACCGATCTGCAAGATGTTTTATCCGTCTCTGTTTCTCTTTGAGCTCAAGGTACAAGAGTGTTCTTTCTGAAACATTGGAATTCGCTCGCAAATACGCGATCATCCTATCATACAGGTCATGGTATGTCTGTATATTATCTATGCAATCCTCGACAAATCCGAAAAAAAAATTTTTCAAAGAAATATTCAATGGTTTTGTAAGAATTTATATTTTTTGAAAATGTGGTCGTCAAACATACCTTCTATAGATTCATAAGCAAATTTTCAATATATAAGATGGTCGCCTGAATCTTGGATAATCACGTTTTCCTACAAATGGTTATAAATGCAAAAGTTTGAGATTCACTGTTCTAATGCTTTTAATATCAGTATTGACATTTTACAACATTCCTTCTTTCTGTTAGCTTTAATATTGCTTGGCGGCATCGCCAACAACGCCATGTGTCGGCCTAAAATATTTTAAACGAATATATCTTATCATATTGAAATGGTTTGCAAATGTTATGTTAAAATCCATTTTCTCACTTTTGTAATAATATTTTCATCTAAAATCAAATTAGCATGCTCAATAAGTTAATTTGAAATGCCACTACCTAATACGTTTGCCGAGAAGATCTCGCCTTTAGTTTCTTGTATCGGGGTCAAAGTCCCAAAAATTCAATAGCTCCATTGGACGTCGAGCTTTAACACGTTGACGTCTTTTTCTTGAAACAATTTGAATGGGAATTTTCTCAATTTGGTCATATACATAAGGCGATTGTAAAAACGCGTGGGAAGGTGACGAAGAAAGCGGCTCTACATTAACCAAAACGGATGTACGCAATAATACTATTACCGATTTTGATGGTCGACTTGGTATTTAAATATTACATCTAGGAAATTCAATTTCCAAGACGGATGACACAAAAAAGGGTCGAGCTATTTTTGGAAAGCGGTAATTGTAAGCGTACCTCGGGGGCGACTAAAGGGTCATCGATTGCGTTTTGATCGCCCCCATTTCCCTGTGCGAAAATAAACCGAAATCGCATAAAGCGATCAGATCAAACGCTTTTTCACGATTCATTAACTCGAAATGCATTATGCATTCAAATTGAAATGCATTCAATAAGACAGACGCGCAGACTCGATGTTTACAAACATTGACGCCAGAAAATGGCACGGTAAATTAGGGACATAAACATGAAAATGAGAGTGACCGGAAATATCCCATGAAAGTCTTCTAATGGATGCGAATGGACCGCACAAGATGATTAATGATGACTTTTTTGTTTATTTTAACAAAAAATGTACAGCAATTGATAGCTTCATAAGGTCAAAGATAACCAAACGCGTTTGAGATGAAAGCGAGACAAGAACTGCGAGCCAACCACGATATTAATTCGTCTGTCATAGAAAGCTCTCGAGTTTGTTCAAAATTTGAACTTGATTTATGACAACAACCCTCGATGCCGTAATACTGTTTTGTCAACTGATACGTTGTTATAGATTTGATTTATGGCTATATAATATAAATGCGGGCGTAAAAAGCAGTAAAATAACCCATAAAATGCCGTGCATTGGGTGTACAAAAGAAATGCGACGGTCGTAAAATTATTGTAAATATTCGAGGACCCGATGGAATATGTGATGAAATCAAAGATATATATAAGCTTGACCATTTAAGACATGCAGCAAGCTGAAGATGCTGTATTTACGCAAGTAACATAAACATCCATCAAACATATCGACCATCAAGATTTCAACCACAAATTATTAATATATTGATATGAATACACAACTGAAAACCTAGCAAATATAAATAAAGAACGATCTATATTAATACCTATAAGTAGTGTGGTGATTATATCAACACATTCCCCCCGGGTTACATATAGCCTGACGCGGGGTTTAACTTTTTAATGAATAAGTAGTTTTTCTAAGACATCTCACTGTATAGATTTTTTTAAATATACAGTAGTGTTTAAAATGTGGTACGCGTATCAGCCTGATAAAAAATATTTTGTAATTTACCGAAAATAATGATTAAATATGTCTTTAAATAGTGTATAATGACTAATGACGCATAGGGGCGTCTCCCGCTCCTACTGATAGTATACGAAAGACGAACATATGCGCAACCCGACGGGAATGAGTTAATAAAAACACGTTAAATGTTTGTGTTACTGATGTACACTTAAACCTTTTTTTTATGCAATAGAAGCGTTCAAAATCGCACACAAAAGCTATGACTTACACAGAAAAAGTGAAGATGCTTTCCATGGATTTTAAAAACCGCATAACTTTGAAACAGCTATTTAAAATATAAGTTTTTATCAATAGTTGATTGCGTGCCTTAAATTTAAATGACATCTAAAATTTTAAAAATAAATTGGAGCAGTACGTATCTTTTAGAAAGCCAAAACTTGCTCAGGTCATATTGAGTTAGTATCAGTTTAATTTAACCTTTGATCTGGAACACATTGTAAAAAATTAGTCTAGAATATTGATTTATTTATTCTGTATTTAAAATAATTAATAAATCGTTTTATCTATGTTTTTTGGTCCAATATTATAAAGATGATTTTGGATATATGCTATGCAAAACGTTTGTATTTTTTTGCAATGTAGAGGAAAATATTGAAGAACCCGAACGTTGGGAAAACAAATTACGTACATATGTTGGCTTTCCCTTTTGTCATGTGCCCAAATGGTACAATATATCTAATCTTCTTTTATCCTTTTCTGGAAGCTTTTCATTATTTACTTGCTATATTTCTCTCGATCAATCTATTTGATTGTGTAAATATTTAAGCAGTACATTTTTTCATTTATCATGGTCACGTATTTTTTTCTCGCCACATTAAAGAGTTTACGTCTTCTTGCAAACGTGTTTTTTTTTTTGGACGAAGGAACGTAATGTATAATTTAGCCAGGTAGGGTTGGATGAGCTATAAAACAGGGGATGAAGGTTAGTCAATCAACTAGGAGTGTGAACAGTATGGTAAGGTTGTTCTTATTTGTCCAATCTGAAGACCAACCGAACCGTGAATAAAACCGTTACCCAACACTTCAAACTGAGGGAATTAACCTGTGGAATTATGCTGGGATCGTATTCCTCTTTTTGAAACAGAAAAGGATGTATCGGTGTCAAGAAGGGCGAAGCTAGTTGTAATTCCCTCTTTCGATTTTATTTGGACTTGGAATAAATCAACAATATATTACCTAATATATCACAAGCTTCCAATAGCACTGATATTTAATCCTTTGGCTGCTTTGCTTTAAACGCGTGTTAGATGCACTACAAAGTTAAACACTGATATCCTGACAAAATCTATTCATATTTGAGCATCAATAGGTCAATAACAATCGTTATTTGGGGTCCTTGTTAGTTTCACAAATCGACGAGTAAGTTGATGATATTAGTAAAGACGCCAAACGTCTGGTCGTGGACAATTAGAAAAAGGAGGTTTAGAGCAAGCGTCAATGGTGTAATGCGTCGTTGTAACTAGGGCTTCCAAATAGGGCTATAAGAGCTACATATCATATAATGGAGACAGACAGTCTTCAATAAATAACGTACATGAAACCTGATTATTTCATTCGAGATGGCGAAGTTTCGTTGACGGTCCCAAGCTTTGGGTTAAATGACAATGTAAATTCACTTAAACATTTTTTTTTGTGCGGTAGATGCGTTCCGCGGAAAATCGCACAAAAAAAAGCTATGATTTACATAGAAAAAGTGAAGATGCGTTCCATGGATTTTAAAAACCGCATAACTTTGAAACAGCTATATAAAATATACCCAAAATCGCATAAAAAAAGTGAATAAAAAATAGGAAAACAACAAGGCAATAAAAAATAACATTTTTGGTAACATTTAATGGACGTCTTGCATCATTGGTAAAATTTTAAGGATGTCTGACATCTGGCATCTAAAATTTCAGATATCTACTAGAGAAATACGAATTATTTAAATTATAAACTATCATCGCGATATGACATTCGATATGACTCAAAATCGCTCTCTTCTTCGGAAAAAATAGTATACCTAGTGTCAATGTCATCATTGTTCTGTGTAGATTTATTATTTCTTCTTTAATGGTTTAAAAAAAATTTTTTTCGTCTTATTTTGTAAGTTTTAATTTTTTTTAAATATTTAAAAAATAAATTTTGTAAATGTCATCATTGTTCATTATGGTAGGACAAGTTGCCGCTTTATTAAAATAGTTATAACTCCGTAAATAGTTAGTTTTGGAAATTCCTGTGGAGAATGTATTTTTAAAAGTTAAAACATTGGAAAAATGCAAAAAAAAACAGAATCAGTTTTTTCAAAAATCTAAACCAGAAAAAAGGGCGTGGTCGTAATTCAGCGATAGCAGATGCAATATGATTTACACAATCCCAAATTATTATTTTTTTCCATATTTCGGTTAGTGTTGATGATTTATTTCCTATTTTATCCAAAATATCTCGATACTTACAATTTATGAAATAAAAAACCATATAACTTCGAAATCGCACAAAAAGAGTTTTGAGTGTATGTATTTGTATTCTTCTTTTTAATGTGTCAAATCTATCATTGGACGTAGACAATCTCTAAATTATACTCTTTCAGGGGAATAAGTTTTCATGTGGTGGATTCACATTGCCTTCCTGCAAATCCAAAAACTCACAGGTGGTTCTGAACGACTTTATTAACACTTTGCGGACCAGACCCGCATTTTCGTAGAAGTGGCGTTTTAACACGGAAAACGCGTGAATGGATTTTTATGTCATTCTGGAATCACATGACAATGCAGGTCATCAGATGATCGAACGGAAATATTAATACATTCGATTTCCCAAATTTAAGTGGTTATCGACTACCATTTTGATATCGTTTGCATGCGAATTTTGAAGACTGGAGTGTTTTAATTCCGATATTGAAACCTTACAATTCCTCGTCGAATTGGACCAATCTGATAGATCTGTTTGAACAATGTAAGAAGCCATGAATGTATCACAACTCCAGAGCCATTATACGTTTTTATAATCCATTGCGTGAGATAATTTGATATTGAAGTCTGTCCCGCATCCGGTCCGCACCACAATGCACCTTTTCTTATATGTAATTCGAATCATTGAATTGCATTTCCGGCTGCATCCACCCAAATAGGCTCTACACTCATTCCAGCCCATCCAGTACACCAAGATGCTATCATTGAACGGATTACGTTGCTCAATGGTCGTTGTTCACACGACTGCACAGGACATTTCTGACCGATCGGGATCAAATAATCGAATATCACATGTCGTTCGACCGTCGTTAAGCGAATATATTACGTCCATAAATTATGGCTTAGGTGCGATTTAAGACAGGCAGTTGCTTCCGTTTAATTCGATGACAAAAGCACGATTCAATTTATAGACTTGAAATAATCCAGTTTGTGAACTTAAATAAGAGCCTTGAATGGAACTCGACGATGGTGCTAACGAGCTTTAGCCGAAATTCAAGTCCTCATTGAATTTCGGCAAATGCAATTAACATCTTAAATGCAGCTAGGTGTTGTTCATTTGGCGCCCGTAACAAATTTGTCATATAATTTTCACATGTACAGAATTTAAATACGTTTTCGTGCAATTGTATAGCCTGCGCTTTAATTTATATATTTTTTCCATATTACAATACGAAACTAATACTTCGGAAACGAGCATTACAGTTATTACATGTAGTCCACCATTGTTTTTTTTTTATCTACACGACATCTTTCAGTATTGATGGTGAGCGTTCGTCGTTAATGTGGGAAATCGCCATAAATGATGTATTATTTGGTATTTTTTCACTATGAAAACCCGTTGTGCTAGAATAAATTTAACAGGTAGTACCGCATTTTATAAATTGTTTCATGCCAAGTTGGCTGCGGACATCTTGATTTATTACTATTATAATTAAACAGAGATTCCATTGACATTGACATACACATTATTGAACAGTTATAATTAGGGAATCCAATCCCGGGATCCCGGACAGCTTTAGGTACTTATGAATCCCGGGATTAGTAAACGTAATCCCGAAAAAATCGGGATTGAAATTTTCATCTAATAGAAATCGTACACTTCACCAGCACGTTGAAGGCTACTAAATCGAGACATTATCGTCGAAATCTGGACGCTTGGAAACAGTGGCGTAACTACTAATTGGCGAGCTTAGGCGACACATAGGGGCAGTAACTGTTTAATCTATGTATACATATATACAGTACATATATGTTTTTCAAATTGTTATATTAACTTTTTCATACCGGTGATGTATTTACTACACCTCGACTCTAATAATGGGAATATCGATATGAAATATAATAGATACGGCGTTCAGAATGTTTGTATTGCTCTGTAATATAATTATGAATCACATCAAAGTATTATATATATAAGTATTCATCTGCAGCGACGGAAATAAATAATTTGTCGGGAAATCGGGAATTTTGCGAGTTTTAATCCGTATCTCAGCAGAAAGGATTTTTATCAGTCACATTGATGGTGTTATGCGAAAATGGAGGCTCACGCACCAACTCGAACTAGAATTTAAATATCTGATGATGATACCTCCAACGAGTGTGGAGGCTGAACGTGCATTTTCAGTAGCAAGTTGTCTGGCTTCCAAAATCAGATTTATTTATTTATTGACTAAATGACGAAGTATTTTTTCAAAATGTTAAAAAAAATATTTATTTCGACAACCCTGAAACTTAGGACATAGGGTCTATGTGTGGGTGTGCAAAACATTCTATATAAATATAGATATTCAGAAAAATTCAATTCTATGCTATTTTTAATATGGTTGTAGTGATAAGAACAGAGAGAAAAATATATTAACGCTTTGACGGACACGTCTGCATTATGCGATATCTTTTCATACTAAAAATGACACATAATGCAGACGTGTCCGCCAACGCGTTAATACAGGCTGGATGGGGAAGCATTTTAATGCATTTTATTGTATAAAATGCTATTTCATTAATTAATAAAGTAGCTTATTAATTAGATATTGCGATCTTCTTTGTTTATTTTAAACTTCATAGATGGCGTAGCCAACAATGCGCGGCTAGTTTTCAAATACAAGCTATCAAAATGATCCATGTTTCAATAATAAAATAAAATAAATAATATTATAAAAAAATGTATATCTATTTTGGCAAAATTTTAGATTCGAGATCCAATACTTTTTGTTTTAAAAATAAAATAAAAACGCAAAAAATATTTCTGCATTGCAGACTGCGCCATCTATTTTTTGCAAATAAACTACGATAGTTTTTTTTATAAAAAAAATTACACAGCAATAAAATTAATAGAACCTTTGTCTTTTGGTGAGGCTTTATGCATTTTATTTTATTGATATGTGGTTCATGATCGTTAATTATTCGTTCTGAAATTTTGAGCCTTGGCATATTTTCATCCCCCTTCCCCCAATGATCAGATAGAGTTGATTTATTACTATTGCAAATTGAATCTTTAGGTTACGTTCTTTTAAATTGGCTGCATTCCTCGGAGGCTGGAAATTAAAGTGCCAAAATTATTAAGAGTTTCCATGTATTTTTGTCTGTATTTCGACATATAGAACACAGCATTAGATACATTTTATACTCGTTTATATAAAAATGCTACGGTTTTTAAATGTGTCTATAATTCGTACGCTAAAAATTAAGCTGCATATCGAAAAATATTTATAGAGGGTAAAAGAGCCATTGTTTCGATTTGCTTTGAAATTCAATTCTCGCTTACCATGCAATTTTGTATTGGCCTTTGTAGACAACAATGCATGTTCAAGTGTTATAAAATATGGGTTTCAAATTATTTATGCTCTTGATTGCTTGCAAAATTGCATTACATGCATTATCGTGCAACAGAGAGAGTACCAAACACGAAGTCTTCATTGACAATGGCGCCAACATGTCTGCGACGACCGACAAGTTGTGTTGCTTTTTATCTGATTCACCACAATGTTGACCTGATTATATCGTAACAATCTGTTCGCGTGTGCAAGTCCTTTGTCCTTTTATTTTTAATTTATTATAGTGATATTTCTATATGCTTCAATAATTTTGTATTGGTGGTATTTTATGCAAAATAAAATATTGGCAGTCTATTGTCAGACAAGGAGACGTTGCGGTTCTTCGCCAGAAGCGCTTCTTGGGGTGGGCTCTATTGATTGATTCCGGGCATTGAAATACGGCAAGGATGCACTCACAAGAGAGACGAATGCATCGCAGGATTAGGTGTGCATCATCAAGGGTTGGTGGGTCTTTGTTGCCTCCCCACCCCCACAACAAGTACTTGGAATCACGAGCTTTCACGAGCTTCCCGCTCCGGATCGATACCAGGGCTTTGGTTCCAGCCTCCAACACACGCCCTCTGGGTACTTCTTCTACCCCCTTTCATCCCTCTCGATTCTCTCCTCTCTTCCGCCTTTACTATCACCAATATTGACGCAAAGTAATATGCGAAGGTAAACTAAAAAAGCTTATTTTCTATCGCATTAGGGCTTATCGCTCCCAGTAGATGAGTACAATCCACGGTACACAGTCGACTTCTGCGGAAGATCAACGACCTAATTTCATACTTTTGCATATAAAACTTAAATCATTTTCATATCAAACCTTAAGCTGATGATATTTTAATCCTATCATGAACCACCTTAAACATTTTATAAAGCAATTTTAACCAATCCCGTAAAAATTAAGTCATAAATAGATTTTTCAATACATCTAAACGATCAATCATGGCAGACAATAGATAAAGTTTTATACAGATAGAAACATGTAAAACAACCCTTTGATATCATCAATGTTATCTGAAGTGGACTCCTTTTGAGCATTATAATTAATCCTAATATAAACCAATTATTAAATTAAGCTATCCATTGAACCCCAGAATTTTGATAGTCGGATAAGTTCTGTTCATTTGGCGTTAAAATAAATTCAAAGCTCATTTTATAAATGCAAAATTATTCCAAATATAATAGGGGAGTGGTGTTTATACAACGCTTTTGCATAATGTTTTAACACCACTGCTAATTAACATAGGGATGTCCAAGTGCAATTAGATTACGAATGCAGAAGTGTGTCGACTATTTCGGGCGGATAAAGGGGGCAAATTTATATTGTTATACTAAATAAATGATTGATGTAATAGCATAATATTGCAAAAGGGACAAAATTTATTCGACAACTTAATATGTGAATAGTTTAATATATTAAACTTTATCGTGAAAATTAATACATTTATTGGATTTTGGCATGATATCAATGACGTGATTTGTATTTTATGCATTTTCTTATTGATTTTTCATAATGTTAATTAATTAAAGGGGATCTTAAGGGCGTAAGGGGTAGCGTTTTTTGAATATTTAATCATATCAATTATATATTGCCTACCACAATGTATTTGGTGGTATGAACACAATCGTTAGATCTGATTCTAATGTCTAATAAGGGAAACTACCCCCTTATAAATTATGTGAACAATAGCCTTGTATGGACAAAGGCATTGTTTGAATGTGCGATTCCTGCCATAAATTTAATAATATATTCAGTAGCTTCAGTTGAATCAACAGGACGAAAACAATTTTCCTAGGATTATTCATTAATTAAGAGGGGTGTTTTCAAATTGTCTTTTTACCATCCCCAATTCCTGGATCCAGCGACATAGTACTATTCAATTATATACAAAATTTCCAGAGGGAGAAAAATTAAGACAATAAAGCAATGAATTTCATGGGTTTCGATGTGTAAATGCGACAATATTTTCGGGTGCACTTAATGAATTATTTTTTATGTCTGTGCTTTAGATTAAATTTTCGTAATTACCGCATCATTTGATTGGATATGACACGCATCAAAGTATCACGATGTCATATATTATGCTAACGATCCCCCAGGGTTGCCGCTGTTAAATTTCAGGGTTGTGCACGCCTTTTTCTGTGCTTAATTCACGAGCATGCCTCTAATTCGTGCCGCTGCACTTATAACGTCGTTGTAGGAGTACTCTGGGCCGTTTCAAGTTTAGAGTCACGGCTGCATCGAGTGCATCCCTGCACAAAAGGATGCTAGTGTTGAGATTGCAGCGGGCAGCGAAGGCGCATCGGAGGCTCGCGGGCCGCGGGGTCACACGGGGTCACTGGGTCGACAATCAGCGCGCGCCGCCCCTGCCGGAGAGCTCTATCGACCAATCGCGGATGCTGTGAGCTCCTTTACGGGAAAATTCAGGGACAGCTCGCTGCGTGTTCCGCGTTGTATATTTCCGCCTTGCATAGAGAAAAATAAAAAAAAATCCCATTTAAATTGAAAAACATCTAAGATCTATTTGATCTAGTACATGTTAACCCTTTGAGTAGTGAGATAATTTTAAATCATCATAAACTTAGATATTATATTTGCATGTCCGACACTTATCATTCATACAAATCCACTTATCTGTCAGGACCGTCGCAGCGTGTATGAAGCTTGTACATAAATAAACATTGTCGATAGCACACAATATTCAGTCATTTTTTGCGTAAACATAAACAATATACTTGAAATCGATTAATTATATCATTATTAATCGATAATTTGGGTTAACGATCTATACAATCGTACGGTGATCGCAAGATACTCTCTACGTCTCTGTCTTCCACTCATAATCTCTGACCTGCAAGATAATCTCTCCATCTTTGTCTGTCTACGAGCTCAACATGTACGAATGTTTTTTCTGAATCACTGGAATTCGGACACAACCTTACATAAACAATTTTAGCGTGGCACATGGATCGCTGACTGACAGGTAATATCATCGGCTTATAAATCAAAAAGACTTTATTTTTATCCAATATATCACATCGGCTGTGTTTATATCATGAGCCTGTTAAAAAATATCATCATAAATGAGTAATACTCGTACCGTAAAAAGATCGTAAAAAGCTGCTTAATCCTTTAACTGCTACGGTGTTTTTTTAATTAACTAAATAACATTCAAGCATCGAGTGTTTCGTCATTTAGTCTGGATCTGATTTTGGAAGCCAGGCAACTTGCTGCTGAAAATGCTCGTTGGATGTATCGTCATCAGATTAGTCACGGACTAAAACTCGCAAAATTCCCGATTTCCCGACAAATTATTTATTTCCGTCGCTGCAGATGAATACTTATATACTATAATACTTTGATGTGATTCGTAATTATATTACAGAGGAATACAAAAATTCTGAATCCAGTATCTATTATATTTCATATCGATATTCTCATTATTAGAGTCGAGGTGTAGTAAATACATCACCGGTAGGGAAAGTTTAATATAACAATTTAAAAAACATACATGTACTCCATATATGTATACATAGATTAGACAGTTACTGCCCTTGGGCATCGCCTAAGCTCGCCAATTAGTAGTTACGTCACTGTTTCTAAGCGATTGATATCCATGATTGTATAGCATGCATTGCACATTTTATCTTCTTACTCATAAATTATTGATGTGAAACGTGTATGGGTTCTATATTGGCAAATTGGCTTGAACGTCACGAAAAGTGAAACTCCAAACGGCTGTTGGTCGGAAAATACATCATACGTACATAAGACACGCTACGCGCATGCGTGTGTGTAGCATAAAGCAACCACTACACCGGCAGTAAGCCCATTTTATTATATATTACACAACACATAGCATTTTCATAACAAATCGTTTTATCAATATTTTTTAGTTCAATATTATAAGGATGATTTTGGATATATGCTATGCAAAACGCTTCTATCAACATCAGTATATTATTATAGATTTTCTTAAGGTTAAGGAGTCAAAATTAAGAAACTAGGTCAAATCTGATTTGAGATTTTTTGCTTCCCAAATGTATTATATGGATTAAATACTGAGTTTTTCGGATGAGAGTCCAAGAATTGATGCACTATTCCATCGTCGATTAAATATGTAAATATTTCTTCGATGTATTTTTTAATGGGGCGCTCAAATACGTGCAGGGTCGTAAAAAAACAGTCCCCCCTACGCGGAAGTAAAATCCCTGGAACATTGTATTCGAGCGGAGTCCACGTGCCTTCCCTGCGGTCACGTGACGGTCCCGCCCTCGAGTCCCGGCGCGCCGCCGCCCAGGAGCACTCACCCCCGCCCCGACGCGCGTCCGCGTCTCCGCTCTCCGTTCTCGCCGCCACAGAACCCACCTTCCATCCTCACTTGGGCGGATTCTGTCACTCCTTTGTGTCAAAAGTGAATATTACACCGCACTTTGAGCGTGAAAAACCGGGCACACGACTAATTTTCCGGTTCGCTTGAGTCCCGCCTTTAACCGGTTGCGTTATTCGGCAGGAATCGCATAACCGGCGATCGCGCTAAACGCGAGCGACGCGCATCCGAAAGCCGGCGTCCGGATTCATCCCGGATATTTCCCACGCCCCTTTCATTTTTCAATAGCGCCGGTTCGATCGGGCGAATTTGCAATCGTTCCCGGGAACGCCGGGAAAATATTTCATACATTGACAAAAAATAACAATTACGATTACTCTACAAGCGTACGCACGGCGTAGCGCGCGGTTCGATTTCATCCCTTATTTGAACGACTTATAAATATTTTTTTTTAAATACAATTTCTAATCGTACAGCGAACAAGGTATGTCCAGATCATTTTTGAAATTCGGCATTAGAATTTTTGATACATTTGGTTGTACGTCCTATACTCATCGTATTGCAGCATGATAAATACGATCGTATTAATATGCGAATTTTTTTACAGTTTTTATTTTGCTCAAAAAAACATTTAAGTCCATATAAATATATAATTGAGTGAACTAGTTTAAATTTGCATTCGTGGTAGTGAGTGATGTGATCGGATTTTTTGGATTTGAAACGTTTCGAATCGAGCCCTCGACATGGGCAAAGAGAAGCATCCTGAGGTCGGTCCAGAAGTGAAGGTGGCCACGGTGGATGTCGATTCCATAGACAACATGGCGACGCTTCCCGTTTCCCAGCAGCATCGTCAACAACAGGGAAGCGATATCGCCATCGCCGAAAAGAACAACTCGGCCAACAAAGAGATGGAGCTCAAAAGCGTCCAACCGAGACCGTCTAAGAGGTAATTGCTTCGAAGACGCGATCGAATTTTCCCGCCATTTTCGTCGAGGAAACTAAAATCGACAGTAGATCTATTTATAAGCATATACAAAAACACCAAACAGTTAAATACAAATCCAATCAATGGAATGAGGCCTTCACTACCTTTCAAATATTTTTATAATTGCACGCTGAAATTAATGTAGTTATTTAATGTAGCTAAATAATTAATAGCGATCAAAAAACGCACCAAAGAATTTAAAGTATTCAAATATGGCGCTGCGTTTGATGATTGCAAAGTTCACCGCTACAAATAAATGGCGCTGTATTATATGAATAAATGCATGAAAGCTTAAAACAGGAAGCTTTCTGCCTTTGTGTCGTACAATTCAAAGCAATTCCCCAACACATTTGGCAAACATCACTTGCCAAATTTATGATGCAGATGTTAAAAGGTGGCATTTTCCTCGAAGCAAATTGTATGAGATATTTTTTAAATTTAAATCTGTAATTGTTTTATGTAAATCACCTCGTCCGTTTAGTATTACACCACCCAATGTTTGTGAATTCACTTCCAATCCACCGTTTAGCATGAAAGAGGCCACCAGTTCCATCGCTCACTTCTTTTCACACGTATATTTTACTTTCAGAACCTCCCTCTTCATCATCATGAGTTTCATCTACGCCAAGCTTTTAGTTGTCATCTGCATTGCTTATGTCATCAGCGATGTAATCACACACAACCTGCCATTATATTATTATGAAGGATTTTTCTCCTACCTGTATGGCATGAGCATATTGTTTTTGCTGTACGTCTTCTGTTTCCTACTTCAAGGTAAGTGTTTATTTTTTCCATCTAAGCACACAATCATTTAAAACTGAATATCATTAAAAAAAATTACCGTCTTGATTATACGTATATTTTTCTATGATAGAGAGCACATGCTGCAGCGGAGGTGGAAGTCCTCCGAAGCCAAAACCGCCTCCGCCGGAAAAAAAGCCAAAGAAGGATAAGGAAAAGGAAAAAGAAAAAGAAAAGGACAAAAAGAAGGATAAAGAAAAGGACAAAGAATCGAAGGAGTCCAAGAAAGAAGGAAAGAGCAAAGAAAAAGACAAGGATTCCGGCAAAGAAAAACCATCCAAGGAATCAAAGAAACAAAGCCAATTCCAGGTGATATATTTATTGATATGCATTTACATGAATGTTAATATTTTCAACCCTGGCTTATTGACGATAGTTCCAACATATTTGTGCACAGAAACTTTTAGGCAAACCTACTTCTATGAATGAAAATGTCTATTTATATGTTTAGACGATCACACCGATATTTTCAATTTGGGCACATTATTGTAGTACCATGCTAATGTTCTACGTTGTTAATGTCGCTTATTTTTATATACATATCGATGTTGTCCGCATTAGTTTTATAGTGTACGTTCATTATTTTCATCGATTATTTTTTAGTCCCCCTCGTTTAAAACACCACGACACGAAGAAGAGGTCTATATTTATAGAGAAGCATACGAGCATAACAAAAACATTAATTTGAATCTTAATAAACAACGGCTTACAGTAGCTAATATTACATAAACATCATTAATTATGCATTATGTTACATACGCTAATTTAATACTGTTTTTTTAATTTGAATTTATTATAATTTAATACAGCTTAATTGGCAGATATTAAAAACATTAATTTTAAAGAATAAAATCATTAAATTTATTCGCAATATCTAATCATTAATATTGTAAAACTCGTTCATTTTCTTGTAATTATTGTGTTGTTCTTTCGACGCGGTGAATTAATTTTTTATTATTTGCAATGCATGCTATTTTTGGTTATTTTTCGTCGTATTTTATCATTTGGGCAGGAGGTGTATCCACGTAAGATGCGTGACATTGTCCGTGAACAGCAACTACGAACTGCGCCTTTGAGCGCTCCCGAACAGGTGAGGATGTAAAAAAGAATGCTGAAGCGGAATGATCTACGCTTATATTTTCATGCTTTGTAGTTTCATTATTGGACTTATCATGCATACTGTTATTCACTCACATTACATTGTTTCCATAAAAATGTGTGATTTTGTTTGTGAGCTCGTAGAAAGCTTGCACTCGCTACTCGTAGAAAGCATATTTTTATGCGTTTGATGCAATCAAATACTTGGCTGTATATATATAGTGCTTAAAATACATTTGTGTGAAGTTGATTTGTTTAACATGCACCTAGCGGATTTATCTATTTGCACGTTGGACGATGCACAATTTTGTATTGCATATTGTATTATTGTTATATAATGAAATCTTGCTTCTGTATATAATTGATATTACCGTATTTACACAAGAATTAAAGCTTAAATATGAAAATTCCTCAAGCAAAACATAAGCCGTAGTTCATGGAGTTGATCACAAATCGCTTAGATTCGTTACTCAAATTTGACCTACTTGTTTGTATACAATCATTAATATGTTTTCATATCAGTAATTCTTTCTTTTTATGTCATATTAACTCATTCTTCAAAAATAACATGTACAATGTTAAATTCAATTGTGATATACAAATAATTTACAATACCAATTCAAAAAATTTGTGCTTCAAATCGGTAATGTGTGTTAATTATATATAAAATATGTCTGTAGAGATCATCATCTTAATTGAACTATTTGAGCATGTTGATCCATTTAGATCTTAACTGTATCGCTTTGAAATTAATTAACATAGCTTTGCAAGAAGTAAAATGTAACATTTTTATATGAGCTCTCTCCGCAAGGAATTTATCTTGTGTACATATAGACAAAAGTAAGTCAATGTAAGATATATCTATATTTGTAAATTAATTATGGTGATATTAACCATTTTTTTTAAAGTTTAAACCATTCTAAATGTGCTGGATATTTGTAATTAATTTATCATTTTATTATTTATATCTGTATATTTCAAATGCAACATTTACGTTCTCGAATAAGCTTGAGGTGGCTTTTAGCAATCCTATTTATAGGATTATTGCTAACCATTTTGACCTGCTTATTATAGCGAATATATAGTTTTAAAATGTGGTCGCCAGCTACACCTACTGTAGATTTGAACCCATGACGATTGAATCTGACTGCATAATTGTGAGACCACCTACATGTCTATTTATCTTACTTTAGCCTATTTACTATTTTATAATCTCAACCAATATAACGTCATGATTGTAATTGAGTATTGCTAAAAGCATTTAATAAAGTTGGTTTTACTTATAGTAGGGTTTTTAATTCAAAAAATGGCAAATATATATTATTTAAAATTCCCACCCAATCAAAATATTATGTTCAAATATACAAATAGTCGGGTTAATTTGACGGAGTCTATTTGTTAAATTCAATAGGCTGCCAATTCCGTTGCTATAATTTTTGTAATAATCATGTGTGGTGGTAGAAATGTATTCTAAAAAATCAATCAATATATATATATTTTCTTTATAAATTTCTACCAAAAAGATAAAATAAGTACTTGATTGTGTGTTTAAATATTAGTGCTCTTCCGTCTTTTGATTTTTAATTATCGAAATTGATTAAATAGGTATTTGAGAGACTCATTTACAACAAATGATTGTGAATTTGTTTAGTTCTTTCAAGCAATTTTTTTTGGATTGGATGTGTAAATCTCTACTAATTTTAGCGTTCAATTATACATTTACCACAAAATAGCATGGGAATTGAATGAGCATTTTGTTTTATATTGAAAATAGTACATATTTAATGTACAAAAGGAGTATATTATTCTATTTTATTTTATTCCACATTTTATATTTACACGGCGTTTATTTTATTTGTTTAGGATGTTGTCGAAGTGGAAGCCGGAGTTATTCCACAGCGTGGAATTCGAAAACGAAAAACTACTCAAAACGATCACAGCCATGGAAGTTTCTTCTTACGCATTGGAGCAATCGGTGAGCCTAAAAAATATTTTTATCATAGCATAAATTACATTTCAATGTTCATAGCTTATTTTCAACGAATTTGATAAAATTTCAGCATTTGGTCTCGGTACTATGATATACAATGGTCTCGAATTTGGTGCATTTTTTGAAGTTCCGTTTACTTCACCGTGCTACCAAATATTGCGAGGTATTAATCCGGTGCTGCAGATGATTTTCACGTTCATGCAAATGTATTTCATCTTCATGAATTCGCGGGTAAGATGATTTTATATTTTTCCATTTATATTTTGAAAATACAATATTTGTGTTATCTCTGTATGCTATTATTGCTGTTTCATTTCACAATAAGCTCTAAAATCTTAATCATTGAAAGGTTTTACTATATATTTTTTACTTGGATCATATTTGGTAATACCTCAATATACATTTATATACAGTACGATATTTAGAGAAAATTCAATATGCTAATTATTTATAAAGAAAATTGATTTTTGTATGTATGTTTCTTAATAATTATGTCGAGTTTATGTGTGTACGATAGTTTTAACGTGTGTAAATTATTTCTGATTAATAAAAGAGGTATTATTACATCTCAGTAATGCTTTTCCTGTTTAAGAAAAATATATACTCATGTATATTAATACTGCTTATCAATATTGCAGCATATTAGATTTTCTTATTGTTTTTCCAAATATATAAAAAAAATAGTTCAAAGATCTTTGTTGTGATTTCAAAATTCGATTTTCGTGCAGACTTCAAGAATAGCGTTACTGAAGACTGAGGTAGGCCCTCAATAATTTTGGACTTGAAAATAGTCCCTTTACATTTAATCATGAAAAAACTTCATTCATTTCGCTATTCGTGCTTCTTAGCAAGTCTTCACAAGACCGCCGCACTATACAGATAATACTCTCCGCATTATGACTTTTGAATGTTGAAAAATGCCTGAAACTTAAAACTGTCTGAAAAAAAAAAATCATTATTAAAATCAGAAAGATATGAATATCAAGAATGAATACTAATAATGATCGAAATCACTTCGTCTCGTGAGGACTTACTATATCAGGATGTATATTATTTTTTAGTGGATTTTTAATGCAAATATATATTTAAATTCTAATTTTTCATAAGGCTTTCTTCGTTTATTTGGATCATGCTTTGTCTAGAAAAAGTATAATGACCATATATTCAAATTGCACAACTCATTTGCACGATTTCATTGAATACAAAACTTTAATGCTATCCTGCATTTTACATTATAAATAAATGTTGTGATTTTTTTTTTTTATATATATTTGTACCACAAAGTTTTTCTGTATGTTTACATATTAATCAAATTATTGCAAAAACATATTGAATATTCCCAAAAAATATATATATAATTTACGTGTACATTGCATGTAAAGGTCATCCAAATGTGATGTCTAAGTGTTTTTTATAATGATTGCATTTGTCCAAAATGCACACTAAATAGTAAATTTTTTTGAGCGTAGACATTTTTCCTGAATAATATTACCTTAAATTTAATAAATAATATTACCTTATTAAAACCAAATGATTTATATAATTGAAAAAGACGTCACATGTAAACTTTATATAGAGCTAACATACAGACGTCGTATTTGGGTGATTCTGTATAATAAGTCACTTGATACTTATATTGTATATATAAATAAAAAATGTTAATATGAAATTAAGAACTGAAATTTAGCAATTAAGATGATTATTAATAAAAATAAGTTTCTAATGTTTTTTGTAACTTAGTAAAAAAATTATTATTTAAATTTATGATTTGAAAAATCTCTTTTAACGATAACTCTAATTTTTATTAGCTCAATATTCATCGATTCAAAGTGATTGCCCGATTTGGATTAATGCATGTGGTTGCCACAAATCTATGCGTATGGATCCGCACTTTGGTTCTGGAATCTTTGAAAGAAATTACCGCCTACCATACAAAACGAGGAGATCATCCAGAGGATGGAATTATTCTAGGTATTCTATTATCATTTTAATGCGTAAATTCATATTTAAAAATCGTTATAACATATTTTTTTATAAATACAGAAAGCATCCGACTGCATACTCTTCGCAATGCCGGCACTGTTCAGGGCATTGAAATTGGAGGCACTAGAGGTATTCCCATTACAACCACTACTGCGGCCACTACTACTCTGAAAAGCTTTCCATTCAAAGAAATAATAACCACTCTTCCAACAACAGAAATCCCAAGTAATTCTCATCATCAATAACTTTTTCATTGCATATTATTTATACTAACTCGGTGTATTCATATCATCATCATATTTCATTTCTCTGGTTGTTTTATAATAATATTAATTATTTGAATTTCTTCAGTTGTAAGACTATTAACAAAGCAATTCATCTTTCATTGCATGTAGTTATAAAAAACACAAATTTATTGCTGTTAAAATGTGTTTGCGAACCCCTTCATAATAAAAGGGCATATTCTTTTGACTGTTTATAATGTTATATTTTTATACTATATCTAAAATAAAATTAAAATGAATGAGCAGATATAGTATAAAAAAGAAATACAGTAAAATTCTCAAATAAATAAAAAATATTTAGTTGCTTTTATACAGGGCTTCGAATCGGAACTGAATTAAAAACCGATAAAATCGTTCAAAAATATCAGTTTTTCGGTTCGCTACACGTTTTATGCAAAAGAGTTTGGTTTAGCTTATTAGAACTGATATAAATGTTTGGAACTGAACCGGAACGAACACTGAAATGAAAAAATAGCTGTTCGAAGTCCTGCTTTTGTAGATTAGTAATTTATCATATTTCATTATTGTGAAAACACTTTGTTTTCCCTTGCAGCAACAACTAGTACAATGTTTCCGCCTCATCATTACATGAAAACTACCCAGTCTGTTTTGATTCAAAAGATTAAAACTACAATTGCAACTACTTCTGGTCCTTGGTTCAAAGAACAACCCGATATTAACGATCCTTGGGCAAATGACGACCCTTGGACCACTCCTTCAACTGTCCCTCCAACTACTACTCCTTCTCCCATAACAACAATTGCCACTCAGACATCAACTGCTATAACCAATGCTGTTCAATGGATTTCTCAAACTTTACTACCAAATAACCCAATAACTAATAACCCGAATGCTGTAATTGCTGATGATAATGATATCTGGAAGCATACCTTTAACAAAAACCACTATGATTTAACAAACGGCCCATCTTTATTGCCAGGTTGGTAAAATATAAACACCAAGATCTATCAATTGGATCGTCATTTCTATCTATTTAAAAAAGAAGTAAAATATTAAATTCCAGTTCATCATTCAATATAAATTTCTTGGTGTTTAAACAGTTTATTATGCATTTTAGGTGGTTTTCCACAAAATAACACTGAAGTAGAGGCCCTAGACAGCCTGTTTCCATCGGCTTTGATCGGCGGTAATGGCAGTTATGGAGTACCACAGAGCTGTGGTCGAGTCAATATTATGGGTACTATCGTTCAAGACTCTGCGCCGTATCTTTATCCCTTTATCATTGAATATTCCCTCATAGGAGCAGCTGTGATATATATTATGTGGAAGCATATTGGTCGTCACTCACGGTATGACGAGTATTCATACTCTTTTAATGCAAAATATGTATATTTAATACGATAAACAATCATAATGTCTCATAATAGGTACATGACCGAAGAGGATTTGGAACACCGTCTCGAAGTTATGTTGTCCCGTCGCGCTGTAGCGATGGCTCATGCACAACATACTGGACGCGTTGATTGTGTCGGCGCATCTAAGGGCTTATTCTTTGGACTGTTATTATTAGTCGGCTCTTTGATTTGTCTGATTCTGTTCTTTGTATTGATACGTCACCCGGAACTTGGTTTGCTGGCAATATATTTGGCTGATGTTTCTCATTGTGTACTGATGGCTCTTTCGATACTGGCTATAATAATTGGTTTTATAAGGTATGTTTTAATTTTTTTGTTCATATTTAAAAAAAATATTGTTTTAAGGTAAACATAATCAATGGATTACGGTATATACATTTTGATTCCTTCATTTAAAGACATAAAAATAAATAACATCTGTAAATAATGCACATCATGTTGTACGACTTTGTGAAGTAATTAGGAAAGATTTGCTATCCTATGCTTAGTTTTACAAGAATCCTTCTAGTTTGTATTTTTAAATAAGGCAACGTTCACCCCCTTAATATTTTTTGGATTAGTTTTAATATGTCCTTTTTATAATTTACACAATAACAATTATTATTCCCGTAATTGCATATTTTTTAACTTGCTTTTAATTTTTTGTTTTTTTTTTTTTAATTTCAATAACACTTTAATTTTTTTTCATTTTTACTAATTCATTTTATTCATTTTTTGCTTTCCCCATCCTTCATGACATCCTGTTAATATTTTTATTTCGCATTATGATTTCCTTTTAATGTATAAATCATTTATGGATACTACAAATGCATTAAACATGCATTATTTTTGAATACGTTGAAATTACATATTATAATATAAGGGCGTCAGCGATGTCATGGACCTATAGATCTCCTTTCCATACCCATCCTTGCAGGGTTCAACAATTGAAGTTCCGCTCTGAAGAACAATCGGATCTCAACGATATCTTGTTGAGAGTATCAGCATTCGGCCTGTTTGTCTATGCAGTTTTTAGTGTTATCGCCGGAAGTCTCGGAGCGTTTACGTATGAACCAAATTTACTCGTTATGATCACTGGAATATTAAGCGTCGTTCAGGTTAATATAGTGGTTTTATTTTATTTTAACGGAATATTTTTAATAGGTTTTGAATTACCTGTATTAAATATTTTTTAGGTTGTATTGCAATTATTGTTTATTGCTGACGTATCTCGACGCCGAGTCCACTTGCCAGAACAAGATCGTAGTAAGCCAGCCCGCCAAGTCGTCACTTTCCTACTCATTTGCAATGTTACAATGTGGCTGATCTACACATTTGAAACACAGAAAGTCGTCGCTAATCCGGTAAAATATATTTTAGTTTTATGCTCTTCTTTAACCCGTTTATTAATGAGTTAATCTCCATAGCGTACACGTTTAGCCCTTTTAAACCGGAGAACATACATGTTATGTTCTAATGTAAATCCACTTTTCTGTCAGCTCCACTGCAGCGGGTAACAAGCTTGATAATGAACCAGGCTCAATAAATGAACCTTAACACTGTTGATAGCACACAATATTTATTCATTTCTTCGGAATATTTCTTAATGTTCAACTTGCATGGCTAACTATTAATGTGTTGCGAAAATAAAAGAAAAGGGTTACTGTGCAAGCCTGCCACTTTACTTCTGAAGGAGTAGATTTTGCAAAGGAGTGGTGTTACTCGGCTAATGACGCTGCTCCAGAATAGTCAAGGGGGAATAACAAAATTGGTCAACAATAAGAATGATGGAGTATCTTAATTATCAAAACAAACGCCCGCTCTCAAGACAACACAAACGAAAGTTGTCTTATCTTTGTTGAAAGAGCTTAATGCTAATCCGACGATACTGATTTCAGTTAATTACACCTGAATTTTATGATGGTTAAAAGATTCTTTAGAATACGATTTTTTGTTGAATAGTAAACGGTAACATTTTAGAATTTTTATAAAAAAATAAAAATACATTGAGAATGTTTAGACGTGTAGCCGTATACCTTTACGGCGGGACTTTGCCATTGATGCACGAGTGTATGATGAGACGCAACACTCCCATCTCTGTCTCACAATTTCCGGTCTGATTAATATGAACATACATGCTATGTTTATATGTAAATCCACTTTTCTCCCAACACCGCGCATTGTGAACTTGTATATCAATATATAAAAATAACTTATGCTAGAATATTTAGACATGACCTTGCCATCAATATATTAGTGTATAATGAGACACGAGATATTCGTATTTGTCTCAGATTTTCAGCACTCAATGTGCGAGAATAATCGACCTGGATAATACGAAACTGTTTGCAACGTATGCGGAATTACTCATCAACGGGTTAAAATATCAATGAACCTTTTTTTATTTGATGGAGAGACTATTATGTAATCATATGAATATATTTGCGATTATTTTAGGTTCAATTGGACTTCTATGGATTCTTAGCTTGGGCAATTGTGCAGCGAGTTACTCTACCGTTATGCATTTTCCACCGATTCCATTCAGCCGTTACTCTAGCTGAGATATGGAAAACCAGCTATAAAGCACGTTTGGAATGAAGGAGGAAAACATAAATACATGACGTGACTCAACACCTTACAATTTCATCCCCTATTTCAGAAATGAAATATCAAGGGAGACACTATTAATATTCATTCATTTTTGCATTGAATTTGAACTTCAAACATTTTTGTTTCTACTCAATTTTGTGTGTGGTAGAGCAATTTGGATTGTCAATTTACCTATTTATTTTTTTTACTATTTTTTTAAATGTCTTACTTTAAAATTCTCTGCTCAATTTTATCTTAGATGTTTAAAGAAATGTGTAGGAAATCTCAGGTTCATTTAAGTGGGATGCAGTCTCTTATATTGTGGATTATAAAAGCACAAATTGAATATCGCCAAATTTTTTATAGTATATATGTATTATGAAGTTTATAGATTAAATTGAATTTTTCAATATAGCAATACTACGACTCGTTTATTTATAATTTGATAGATTCGCTTGATTTCGACTTGAAATGATCCATGGATTATATTACAATATCACTATATAGTATTCATAAATGTATAACATTTTACATAGAATTCGGAGTAGAGTATTATTATATATGAGATGTCCCTAACAAAAAGTTTTATTATATAATACATGTACATCATACAGTGTTTATAATATCTAAAATTATTATGATGTTGACGTTTAACATATGAAGAAAAATATCTGTGTATATGTACAGTTTGCCCTTAAATCAATCAATATATATATGCACTAATTCACTGTAAGTACAACGTTTATTATATCTTAATGATATTAATAAATTAACAGCGGTCATTTGGCCGTATCATTTTTTTTTTAATCTAGTAAAGTACAAAAATTTAAAAATCATTGTGTGTATGAATACATTTTGCAATAAATCTGTTTAGGGCATACTGCACATATTAAACATTATTATGTATACTAAAATAGTTATTTAATAGATTACATACATTTCATATAATAAAGAACTTAATGTGTGATGTGTAGAAATTGAATGTAATCACCAATGTCCAAATTAGTTGACAAAATCATTATCTACTGTTAAATTAAATTTCAAATTTAATATATGTGCGTAGATTAAGATATTAAATGTCAATAAAATGACAAAACTATTGCTTGTGAAAGGTATGTGCGAAATTATTTTATCTTTTTTTGAAAGGTTTTAATATGAAAACGCATTAGAGTTATAAACAAAAAATCTATCAGATTTGTATTAAAATTGTTGTACATTTTTTCTAAAATAATATTATTGATATCAAGTAATAGACATGTGTGAATTTTTCTTACTTATGTACTTTTATATATAAAGGCATAATAATGTTTTACATTTTGTAAATTATAAGTCTTATGATACTGAACAATTAGTAAATAGTTTATGTTGTCTCTTTTATAAGTAAAAATGCTCACGATTAGAAATAAAATGGTTTAACTCCGAATGAAGCACTTAAATGTAATCTTGTTCACAACGAAAGACTATTAATCGCAAGTATTTAGCGTAACACGCTACGAGAGTGTGTAATTAGTAACGATTGATGTCTGCCAATTCATCGTAGAAAGACTTTCAAAAGCAACAATCAATGTGCAGTTTTATTCGGCTCAGTGGATTGTGTTTGCGTGACAAATTGTCCGATAAATTTAAATCGTTCAGCCGATCGCAATATAGTGATATCTTCTTAGTTTTGCCAAGATAATAAATAGTCATCTAATTCTTCACTCAAGAAATATATGTGCCATGAATTTATCTTTATTCTGTTTATTTTATCATTAAAGTACTTAATGTTGTACTAACAGAAGACTTACTATCGTTTAAGTTAAAGTTATGCATATGAACATCGCGTTGAGTTTCCAATGTGCAAATTAAAACCTTTCTTTAAAACTTTAATTTATAACAATCTTCGAGAAAAGTTTTAAGATTTTTATCATCATACTAATATATTTGACTCGTGGTATATTTTATAACAAGATTGAATCAAAGCTTTTATTTACCATTCGAGATGATTTTTCAAAGAATGTTAGGATACAATATTTATTAAAATCTCTAATGTAATCGTTTGCTTGGCAAATTTGGTCACCGAGCAATTATTTGATAACCGAATATGTTAGTGATATGCATAATTTAAAATAAATCATTGTATGCGTATTTAAAGGTCGATGTTTGTTGTTTTGGTTTCTTGTTACGGAGGCAACGGATCTGGTAGTTTTCAGACAGAGGATAAAAGGTTGAATTCTTTAAAATATCCGTCCTCCTATAAAAGAATTAAAATCAACTCGTTTAAGTATCTTAGGAAAACGTTGCGTTGATTTAATTTACGGTTGTTAAAACATTCTCATAATAGTTTTCGGCAGATCGGACCAAGAAACATTTTTTATATGAAAAGTTAATCATGAGTGATGAATGTAAGAACCAATACTAAAAATATGAATACAAGTCAGTAATTTAATACTTATATAATTATTATTTTTTATTAAAACTAAGACCTCAGATTGTAACAGCTTATTTTTACAAAATGCGCGGTTTGTAATTTTTGAACTTTTATTCCACGTTTTGATAATGAACTTTTTTGTATTCCACAAACATGAACTTTCTGCAATTTTGAAATTTTATTCATGTTTAAACTTGAAGACTGTTTATTTTACAATGGGTACTAAATGATAATTGTCTGAAAACTTTTTAGATCCTTTTTATATATCCTTTCATTTTTGATCATTTTATTTATAAAGTACTAATTCACACAATTGTAAATGTATTAATATTTTGTGATTATTTTTACAAGAGTTTGTAATATATTAGTGTATTAAATTAAGATTCTTTAAAGTTACTTGGAATTTTATCGTGGGATGTTATTAATTACTCTTTATGTAATTTAATAAGTAAATGCTTATTGAAAGGTGTGCGAGTAGAAAAACCAAATTATGCGACTCATTGAAAATTAATAATATAGGTACAAAATTGTGAATCGGATTAATGTAGATATATACAGAGTGCTACTCTGACTTTACACATCACTGCCATTTACTTTTTAAAGGGCTTAATACATGTCTTAAAATTATCATTTCGTTTTTTTTCCCTTGTAAAGTTGCCATTATTTTTCTTATAAATATACTATTATTTCTATCCTATGTTCATGATTTACTCGTGCAGACGACGATTTTATCAAAGTAATTTGAATTTGACGAATTGCTATACGTCGGCTGGTATTTATCTGCCATTCAAAGTGCAGCCCGAAAATAAAAGCATGATCAGCATGGACATTTTGAAAAAGAAACGTCTGCATGAGATATGTTTTAGCAATAAATAAAATTGAGATTTTTTAATGTTTTAATGTCACGATATTTATTCAGACTTTATATAAACACTCTGCAGTTCACAAAATATAATGAATGTTGCATTTACGTCGTTGAACATTTCCACTGAGAATACTTGAACGGTATGATAAAAATAGAGTTATATAAAGTCTTCATAAATGAATATGATTACATTTTTATTTTCTTTTATTAATTTAAATGTGTATATTATATTAATTCATAAAAAATAAATATTTATTGTATTGTGATAAGTCGTATTATTCAAACATTGTGTATATGTCTATTCTAAATAAATACACAAATATAATAGTTAAAATATTTTATTCCTTATTATATTATCAAAAATATTACTAAGTGATACTCACTCAGTTTATAGATAAAAATTATTCTACAGACATAATATTAATAAACAATCATCTAATTGTGACGCCTACACTAGGGTGGTCCTTATTTTTCGACTTTTAAAAAATTGGATGGTCACCATGTCATATGATTTTCTGCCCCAAAAAAAAGCGAATAAGTGTTTTTTAAATTTTTTTAAAAAGATTTTAGAAGTAGCTAACATAGGTCAAAGTTTCAGAAAAAACGTTGTATAGCCACTTAACTATGAATCTGGCTTATTGATTCTCTTATGTTTATTAGTCTATTTTGAAGTGAAATAGCAAGCAGAAAGACTCACTACTTCACTACGATCAACCCTCCTCCCCTTCCTAATTATTAACTTCAGGTATATCAAGCTCGAGATGAAAAAGCTGTTGAATCTTTCCATCATTTATTTGGGAAGCATTCAAGAAACAAAGAGAGGAGCTTCTATGCCGTGTCCTATGTATTCACTTGCGTATTACGCTTAATCATCTAATTGATAATCGGCTCGTGTTCCTAAGTTGAATTTGGTAATGTTAGCATGTGCTGGTATAGGTCAAATCTCGACCTGGGTACATACAAGCTTCAAAGAAAAAAAAATTTACAAAATACTTTTTGTAATGTTATATAGCAAAGTTGTAATAAAATATCTTTTTAATTTGTCTTGTAAAACGTAAATTTGTTGTAATTATTTTTTTTTCAATAAAGCTTATATTATCCTTTTCAAAATAATTCTCTGGACGTTTACGGAGACGCTTGCCGACTTCTCTAGCCTCCGTTTTGCTGTATTCGCCACTGTCACAATTCCCGATAGCGATTTCAATCAACAACAACAAACTCTACGGCCAGCTTTAAGCCGACCTAACTGTCAACGGCAGAAAATTTTGGTCTACACTTTTTATTAATTTTTCATCAATTCCAAATTTAGTTTCGCCATTTGAATTCATAATGACTATGCCAATTAAGATTTCAAGTTATATTTTGAAAATATAATCATATAATTCTCATCTATTGAATAATATTTTTTAACAAACATTTACTATAGCTTTATCGCTACATACAGCATCATTTTTATCGATTAAAATTATAAAAAATATTAAATCACGAATAAATATATTTTCTGTGTTCCATATTTCATTACATTGTTTTAAATTTTTAAATTATTTATTTGGATCGAAATTACATGGTTACTATTATGCGCGTTATGTTTTTATTACATTATTAAAAACTAACCTATAAATGTCAATTTTTCCGGCGTCTGTTTAGTGAAGCCGTCGGCTTACTAATTCTTGTAGTTGAAATCAAAATTTTAATTATTTTTCATCTCACAATAAATCAAATTGAGATTATTAATTTGGACACGAAAGTGATGGATAGCGGTCCGTCACAAATATGCCGACTTCCTTCAACAGAAGGACGTGCAGAGTTAGGGCCATGGCGTATGCGTTCGTCCAAAGCACGCATCCTCGGTAGCGCCTGTTCTTGTACTCCTGCGTCTACGTGTTCCTTCTGCCAGTAATATTATTTCTAATCATCTTTTATGTAGTTTTATAGTTTAATATTAATAGCAAAGGCAACTGAATGTTATGTTGCTAAGTAAGCACATATATTAACAAATACATGCTTAATAACTTAATACATATATTTTTAATCGTCTTTAGATATAACAGCTTATTGAATTTTCCACATTTGCCTGATATGGTATTTCCTGACAATATTCTGTCTCTAAATCATTCTCTCGGTGGACGAATAGAGTTTACCGCTCTAGGTGCTATGAAACATATCGATATAAACAGACTCCCCATTCAGGTATCATGCGCTTTAGAATGGCAAGAATCAAGGTACAGTGCTATTAATTTTGATTCCAATGCCATTTACTTAATTTTTTTCCCCCACAAATTCATGTTTATTTGATTTTAGATCTGGCACTGAACAAAAAATAAAACCCTTTGATTGGACATTTACTACCGATTACAAAGGTACGCTATACGACGGATTTGAATTAAGCCCGACCGATGAAAAAATAGATCTTGAAATTTTAAAGAAAAAAGAGAAAATATTATTCTATGAAGATATCCCGTTATATGAAGATGAACTTCACGATCATGGAATAGCATCATGCTCAGTCAAAATAGTGAGATATAAAATAGATATTTTTGCTTTAATATTATTTTATATGGATAATAAAACATTTTTAATTTTTAGAGAGTTATGCCTTCTTGTTGGTTCGTTTTACTCAGATATTTTTTGAGAGTCGACGATGTCCTAGCAAGAATCAATGACACAAGAATGTTTTATCTTTTAAATTCACCTCATATTGTTACTGAATATACCTCAAGAGAAGCATCCCTTCCTGAATTAGGGGTATTTTTTATAATCAAGTTTTATTTTACAATTGTCTATATTCTGTTTACGTAGAAATATAATATATGTTATTTTTTTAGTTGTCGCCGCATATTGTGATAGATCCTAATGTATTAGCACCACATTTACCAGTAACTGCGCAGTGTTCAAATATAATAGTCTTACCGACACACAGCTGAATGTTTGGTATGAACGGTTTAAAATGTAAACGTATTTTTTTTAAATCAATGTATTAAATGAAACGAAAGGATAAATATCGTGCAAGTATTTCAGTAAATCTAATTAGTTTTGGATCAAAATTGTAAAAATATAAAATGCAATAAATTTTTTTGTTGAAAATATGTTGTGTAAAATATTATTGGCAGGGCAGTTAAATTTCTTGTTTAACCCTTTAACTGCCAGAGAGTAACGAGCGCGTACAAATGCGACGCGCCGGTGCGTCGTTGGCATTTAACAGGTTAATAGACTTGTAGTTATTCACAGAACAGTAAATTTTAGTTAATTAAATGTTGTAAAGTGTATCCGTAAGTAATTGTGTGATTAAATGGTTTGATTTGCAAGTCAAACGCGTTGAGTTCAAATCTACAGGAAGTGTGGTCCATGACCATATTTTTAAGAACATATTTGCTATGAAAACTGACACAGAAAAACAGGAATAGTTCCATAGAAGGGACTAAAAGGTAAATGTAAAAATATTCAAATGTCATAATATATGTTTTATTGAATTTAATGTGCATCCGATCCTCTTTAGACACAGAGGCCACGTATAAAGACTACTGTGTGACTGGGAGAGTGGGTGCATATAAAAACAGTGAATAAGTTCTATTCCTCAAAATAAATTCAAAACATGATAGTCTTAATCTCAAATCGATATTGTTAAATAGTTATATGTACATTAAAATATTTTTATGAATCATAAGATACATACGTAAAGAAGTTACAAATGTGCAAAGTTTTTAATTAAATCTAGATCACTAATCATATTTTCGAGATACACTGTCACCACATATTACATGACGATGATTTGACGACATGACGATTAACGTGCACATATTAGGGTGGTCTTTATTTGGGGTCAAAAAAAATGTTTTTTTCAAATATTTAACCGGTCAACATCTCGTTTGATTTTGCACCCTAAAAACTATTTCGGTATTTTTTCAATTTTTTAAAATAAATTCAGGTGTCGCTACCAAGGTTTGAATTTTAACCCTATCGGATCGGAAATCATGAGACAGAGACGGGTGTCTTGCGTCTCATGATACACTTGTGCATTAATGGCAAAATAGAAATAGAATAGAAACTCGTAAATATTCATACTATTCAACAGAAAATCATATTTTAAAGAATCTTAACCATCATAAAATGTAGGTATAAAGTGAAATCGCTATCGTTGGATAAGCTCTTTCAACAAAGTTAAGTTGACTTTCGTTTGTGTTGTCTTGAAAGCAGGTGTTTGTTTTGATAATTGAGATACTCGCATCATTCTTATCGTTGACCAATTTTGTTATTCCCCCTTGATTGTCCTGGAGTGGCGTCATTAGTCGAGTATCACCACTCCTTTGCAAAATCTGGGAAAAATAGGAAATCTTCTACACTTTCGATTGTTAGTGCATTTATCATATTTTCCTTGTCTTGAACTGAAGGTTCGTCGACAAAAAATGCAAATGACACCAACTTTTCCGGCAAGTAACTTAAATGGTCCAGTATTTTTTTCATGGTGACTTTGACCATTGTTTGGTTTATACTTTCAAAGAACGCAAGGTCTTTTAATTATTGTAAGTCATTTCTCAGTGTTAAGGCAGAAAATCATATGACGGGGTGACCAACCAATTTTTAAAAGTCGAAAAATAAGGACCACCCTAGTGCACATGCAGTGAGTGCGTCTGGGTCACTAATTTGCTTATGTAGTCTGTAGTCTGTGAGACTAATGATTAATGATCTAGAGTTAAAATTTGACTAATGACGCATCATGTGTTCGGGCTGCAACATACCATGTATGACGTAATATATACAAAGGTAATAAATGTTTATTTTCATAATTAATATACACCTCCATACATGTTTACATTATTTTTAATTGTGTTTAAGCGAAAACATCTTCACATTTTCTTGTTCATGTTTCAAAACCGTGCAAAATGAGGATCGGTTATATATTTTATGAATATTCATAAAATTTTGCATGAAAATCATATTGAGAATTTAAAGTAGTTAATAGTTCAAAATGATGGTAGAATTTGTCTATGAAAATCAGCAAATGCAATATATATTATTTATTGACTGAAATGTAATCGTTTTGATAGACGTTAATTGACAATTTTACAATATCAAAGTGCATAATGAATTGAAGTCAAATATCAGCAATATTACCATTTGATATAAAACAATATGACGTTAATATATGAGTCTCATTCTTATAAAAACTATTGGTATGAGCATAATTTTAGCTAAGATAATGTTTTTTTAAATTTTGTTTGGGTTTTGATAAAAAAATGTCTGTAATTTAAATAATCTTGAAGTGCTTATAAATATGTATTAGGTAAAAGGTGTTAGATATATCACCCAGGCAAGAAACGTATAATAAAAGTTTGAAAGTGAGATTCTTTTTATTTTATACAACTTTATGCTTGCAATGTTTGATTTGCTTCTAATACGGGAACTTTTAATATGTAATTTACTTTTAAAACGCAAACAACGGCATCATTATTATTATTGTTTGAATATAATTTAGCCTCCGTAGATGATCGGAGCGTGTTGCGTGCTATATAATGCATTCAAGGATAAGATAAAAGCCATTAGGTATTCAAATTAGAAATGAAAAACGTAGAATGTGATACATATTATCATGTAGCGTGAAAGACATAAATTTTCAATTATATAACTTTAGCTAATTCATTTACAAACATTATATTATTATTTGCATTAATATAGTCATCATAATTTTTATGTGCTTTAACAATCGGCACCACTTCCTTCATTTTCCACTCGTTTACGTCATCAACTATTTTCTAGATGCAAGACCTTTTTATCCAAAACACGCTTAAAATATGTATTAAAGTTTTCCATTAAAATAATATAATGCTGATTAAAAATGTTAGTTTTACTTTGTATTCGTATTTGTATATTCACGTATATTCGTTAAAAAATTGTAGAAATAATTTAAATGTTTATTATATTAATAATAATAGATACATATATGTAAATAAGAATATATTTAAAAACTAATGATAAGATATATATATATATTTAGCAAATATTGGAATAGTATTGTTGAAGATGGATGCATGTTACATGTCGAAAATTTTCAAAGGCAGAAAACGATGTGGCTTCATCGGGTGCTCCATTATATACTATGGTAGGAACAAATGTTATTTGTAGAGGAGCAGTTTTTCTTGCCGCATCCAGTTGCAAATCTAATCCTTGATTTGTTGTCATGCATTGATTAACATATTCTACAGGAATGCCATTGTTGCGAATGCAATGATAGTTGGGCATAGTCGAAGACAGAGTAGCGTATTCACAGAACATGTATTCCATGCGTCTGTCTTGATCTTCTCCCAGAAGACTCAAGGTGCACGATTGCATCAAGTTGCCAATGCAATCTTTCTCTCCGAATTGGCACGCAATTTTATCGTGCTCAATTTTAGCCTTGCCCCAAGGAACGAACTCGATGTCGATGTAATCTTTTAAATCGTTAAAGACCGGATTCACTTGCTCCGTTATAAATTTTTTCGAGTCTTTACACATGCTCGAAAGATAGACAGTAATGTTCAATTTACCATTCGGCAAAACGACGCCATCAATATCCGTGTCTTTCAACAGCAAGACGAAAAACAACAGCAACACCTTCATAATGCGCAAAAACCAGTACTTGGTCAAACGCTTATTCAAAAAGCACTGATTTCAAATAGTTGGATATCTGGGTTATTATACATTCACTCGTTTGTAAAGAGCCTTGTCCAATATTCGGACTTATTCCATACAAACTGGACGTATTTAAAGTTGTATGTTTCGTAATGCATTCAAGGTAATTTAGCATTTATGTGATACTTTCAGAAAAGCAATAACGAGTCCACTTTCAAATCGTAAATAGCTCGATTTACAACAAGGATTCAATAGAGATTATATATATATATTTATTTTAATAATCAATATCTTTATCAAATATTTTCTTATGGATAAAAATGCTGCTTTTAATATACAATTAACGATAAACATTAATCTGTAAAAATATCTTTAATCGGTCATATTTTTATAATACGACTCCAAATTTACATTTTAATTCAATGACCTAGTTTATGCTTAATTTTAAATGATAATTTTTACAATCTTAATCAAAAACATCTTTATTTATTATTTGAGAATTGATAGAACTTTTTAAATATGTAATTGCATCAACCTTTTCTATCGTTTATTATTTCAAAAGTACCCTGTATTTGAACTTTCTTTGAGTGGTCAAATTTTTTCTGCTCGACTAAACATTCAGATTCGTTAGATTGCGAGTCTAACATTTCAATTGTCTCTGATACGTTTCCACATGTAATGTTGCGTGTGTGCGATTCCATATCGTCGAGACTGGTTTCATCGAAATGCTTTTCCTTTTTATTTGAAACGGGCTCATCAGATTTCACGGGTAGTTGGCAACAAAAGCCAATATCTAAGCCTATTTCTTCTCCGTCTTCTAATGTTTGAGGTAAATTTTTATGAAGAGTCTCCGGTAAAAGAAGACTCGCTATTCCCCCAGCCACCAATAACACCCCCATTATTATGAGAGGCAAAACCATCATGTCAGATCCCTATAAAATATTACATAGGGATAAAAATTGCATTATTTTAAATATTCGTAAGCGAAATGGCTCACCAGATAATTCACTAACGGAATGAAAATAGGTCCAAGCATTCCAACAACGGAACTTATACTCATTCCTAAGCCTCTGACTACGGTAGGATATAGTTCTGAGGCCATCAGAGGTAATACAACGAACGACGAAGAAATTCCCATTTTCCCTACACAATAGAGTATCAACATAATTGCTGTATCTGTAATAATAAAATGTTTTAATTGCCGATCTTAAAATATATCAATATGAGATTTTTATTAGATTAAAAATTTTATACTAGTTTGTACTAATATAGTAGCTAGACAGGCTGTTCCTCCGACGACCATACTCAGACATAGTGTCCACCTTCTTCCTAGACGTTCCATGGACGGCCATAAAAATAAATATGTGGGAAGCTCGACTGCTCCAGCCAAAAAGAAATTCAGAAACTCGTCACCACCGAGGATAGGAGCATAATATGATAGTCCAACATAAACGCTTGTATTGGTGAACCATATAAATGTAATAATCAAGGTTTTCTTGCGAAGATTTGGTGTCCGAAATAAGTCTATAACACCATAGTTTCTATCTGTTGTATTATTTAGATCGGTTTTCAATCGTTCTGCTTCAAATTTTCGTTTTAGGTGTATCATATAATTTGCTGGCAGTGATTTTCCATTGATTCTAAATTATTTTTAGTACTTTAAATATATGTGCGTATGAAATATTGTGAATTTATCTGAACAATCATTGGATTTTGTAATTAAAAATCATTTATACCTTGCCATTCTCTTTAGAATTCTCTCAGCCTCTTCGAACTTTCCTCTCGCGAGCAACCATCTTGGGCTTTCCGGCATAAGCCACCAATAGATGAAAAAAAATATAAACGGCAGCGTCGTTGCTAATGCAAGATGTCGCCAATCACGTACCATAAATACTACTCCTGACAATATTATCAGTCCCACCGAGTATGCTATATTTGATACAATAGTGCACAATGTTCTGTGCTTCGGTCCTACAAGCTCAATAGCTGAAATATTAATTGTAATGTGTAAAAATAGATATTAGTAGGGTAAAAAAACAGTGGTTTAATAAATTAATACCTAAGACGTATGGAGTTGCTAATATTGCCGGTACGGTAAATCCCACACCGATTCTCATTATGATCCAAACTGTGTAGGTACGAGCGAATGCTGTTGCAACTCCAAATATGCATTCGATCAATAGATAAATGAAAAATGAAAGTTTTCTTCCTATGCTATCTTGAAGGTAACCAAATATATAATTCCCGATTATACCACCTACTCCGAAGAGAATCAATCCTAACGATGCTAAGAAGTCTTTATTACAAACAAGATCCCACTGAAAATAATAAATTATTTGTATTATGCAAATGAGTAATAGTTAAATTGTTTAAAACATTTTTGTATTAAAAAAAGTTTTAACTTCAGTAATAATTGTGTTATCATAAGTGGATTTATCAAAAATCCATCCACTTTTACAATCCATTGAATCTTTATCGATCGGAATATTGTCAATAATCTCTTGTAAAGAACTATAGTTGGCTGAAAGATCTGAATAGTTTAAGTTGAACATTTGACATTCAGAGAAACGCATTTCTCCATCTCTTAGTTCGGTCGGAATGCTGAAAAAGTTTAAATTATTACATTTTTTGCAAAAAAATAAATGTACTAAATATACTTTGTATTAATATATTGTCTAAAAATTAATGTTCTAATGCAAATTAATATTTAGAGTTATTGAAATTGGTATTATTGAATTTCTTATACTACAGAAAGATATTTAAAACCTTATGTTTTTCGTTAGAGGTCCATGACTGTTGTCCCATTTTTGTAGCTCGGGTACTTTGCACCAATGATCTGGCCTTGCTGACATAAATAATTGCGAATAAGCATGGAAACTGCATGGTAAAATTGCCGGCAGCAGGACTAAATATATAACTAGCTTCTGATAAGTTCCAAAATCTCCGACATCGGACAAAATCGTATCGAAATCCATGATCCTATACTATGTATACCGGTTTTGTGTACATGATTCGTTGATAGAAACTATTTGACTGAACCAATGTGTTGTAACTAAAAAGACCAAACAAATTATCCTATGCATTGAATCACATATAATCAAACTGAGCGAACTAATTCAATTAAGCACCGTTCATTAATTGATCAACTTGGAAATGCCAAATTGACATGAAAGGATATTCAACAGTGTGCTGTAATCAGGAAATGGAATCATCAACTTAAGGTCACTGGGCTTCAAGCAAACAGGATGATTTTTAAACAAGAAGTGGAGCACTGTTTATGCAAATGAAAGGATCATCAAGAAAATCAAATACACCATCACAATATTCTGTTTGTATTTAACTTTTATTAAATGAAAACTGGTGAAAAAATACAATTACTTTAATGAATGAAGATATGCACTGAACTATATTTATTGGGTGCACACTTTATAAATATTTTTATAACGAGTATTAAAAAAAGACCACTAAATCAATGACACAGACACCTTGAAGAAAACAAGTTTTTAAAATGTAGTCATCTTTTCCTCAAATTCAAGAATATCAATGCATTCTAAAGTGATTTTTATTTTACATATGTGTGTAAATTGTATATTTTGGGACTGAATAGTGATAAAGAATCAATGAAACCTAGCTATAAATATATTCATTTAGCTATTTTCTTAAAATAGCATTGAATTAACATAAACATGTTTATAAAGAAATAAAACTAACAATCAATTTAAAAATTGTAAGTAATATTAATTTTATAATTTCAGTTTTGATGTAGTTTTTTAAGACTATAATATGATTTTCTATAAGCTTCTATGGGTTTAGGATTAGAACTTTTACTATAAGTTGAAATCCAGAATATGGGGGAAAAATAATTGAGGTAAACTGAGTAGACATGAATAAACGTAATGCTTGAGAACTTAATAAATAATAAAAACCATAGAATAGAATAATAACTATTGAAGGATTGTTGAGCGAAAGGATCCCACAAATGACTATTTATATTACTGTACTATTTTAATATAACTATATCGCAATTTTTCCATTTTAATTTTTTTTTACACCTATTTCAATAAATATATTTTAATTACAACTATAGATGTGAAATATAATAATTTACTATAATTACTGTGTAGGATTAAATTTAAATAATTACTGTATATAATTTTTTGTCCTAAGAAAATTAATTAAACAATAAGTTATTAATGTATTTTTCTAATAATATTAATATGAATTAAATTCGAAATTTAAGTTGATTTTTTTATAATATATAGCCTTCATTTTTAATGTAATAAGGGGGGATTTGTATTTTTTTAGTAAAAACAAAAATTGTATTTTTTGATAATAGCAACACTGATAGATTTCGAGGTTAACTGTCAAATTACCATGGAGCTTCTGAGGCGATTGGGTAATTTTCAAGGTAAAAATATTACAACGGTCTTGTAATTATTGGATTTTTTCTTATTATTTTACTGAAAAAAGTCGTAAGCGATGATATTAACATCTCATTTGTCGATTCATCATGCATTTTATTCATCATTATCATTTTTGTACAATAATAACCTAGTCAAATAGAATTTTAATGTATGTTAAGATTCCAAATGCTGTATATAAAGAATATGATTTTTATTTAGTGTTTTATTATTTTAACCCTAGACTACAAATCTTATTTAGAACCACATATATACAAAATGTGATATTGCTGCGATATGCATAATAAAAAGTTGGTTCTTTAACAAAAATAAGTAACGCTGGATCGACTAGGACTTGATTGTTGGGTTGATTGATTGGATTGATTTGAAACCAAAAAGCGCTAATTTCACGTACTAAAATAAGTCAGATAATATTTGTCAGCAAACACGTAAACGATGTAGATTTGTAGTCTAGGGTTAATTAATATTTATGATTTACATAGCTAATTATATAATTTATGTTACATTTATATTGTATATAACCAAATATACATTTAATCAACACACACATCTATACTTATATTACTTTTATTTAAATCAATATGATTTATATTATATTAATATTTTTATTGATAACATGAACTATTTACTTTGTGTAGCTTAATGCAGGACCAGATTAAGGCCCTTAGAGGCCCTAACTAATAACTCATTTTACAATAGTGTCCTCTTACACTTACAATTCAAAATATTAAAACAATTCTTAACCAAAATATGAAATAAATTATTTAATAATTTTCTTGTACCTTTTTCCTTGCTAAGTCTTTGATCAAATCTTCATAATCAACCTTATATAACACATCTAGTCCTATACGGCCTTCTTGCATAGTTGTTCTGAGTTGGTCTCTAGAATGGTTGCATGAAACGCCAGGGTTCCGCAGCGGAACCTCTCGAGTATAAATGGTTATGCTATCAGCCTATAAATTCACTCGTAGTTAAACTTCTCATTATATTTATATTTTTGCATATATAAAAGTATAAAATGTAGTGAAATTATATTTCAAGTTAAAAATATCAATCAATTTAAGTTTGTTAAGGTAGCAATCGATTCTTTAAATCTCCGATTTTTTTTCACGGATCCCCTCTTGAACAAACTTTTTTTTGATGGATTATATTCCAACCCTTGTGACTTAATTTTTTAAACAAAATTTTTTTAGTCAAATATTGGTCAAAATAGATCTTTTTAAAATATTTTCTGTAAATAATTCCACGAAAATATCTTGTTCAAGTATAGGTAAATATATAAAATAAATCTCTGCGGACCCCCAGCAATGGACCCCTGTTTAAGAACCGCTGATATAGATGAAGACAAAAAATGTATTGATAAAAAAGCATTATGTTCCATTATAATTAACTATGTAAACTTTGACGCAAAATATTTTTTATTACAAATTTTGTGTATAATAACAAAAATATCAATAATTTTGCACAGAAATGATTTTTTGACCAAATAAAAATGTAATATTTTCTACATTTGATTTGCTTTATGAATTATATTGATTTGATATTTGCAAATGTTTAGTTATTTTATTATCTTAAATCTTGAAAACTATAATATTTGTATAATTATTGATTCATGTTTTATTTTCCAGGGCTTGTAAAATGTCATATACATACATCGGCCATATGTTCGTCTAAAGGTACTAGACTCTGGCGCAAAGAAAATGGAATGCCTAGGAACAAAACATCAGAGGGTCCACTTACGGATACAGCAGATTATTCATTTTTGGATGGAAGAGTGACCCCACTTGGCGTAAGAATTATTCAATTTTATTCATATTAAATTAAATCCCAATATGGAACTTGCATTAAAAATGTGGAAGGTAATGAAAAAAATAATGTGTTCATTGACTTTATCCCGGATAAGAATGTAAATTTGGATTGACACAGCCTTTATAAGAAATAAAACAGTTTGTAATCAATAACGTAAATGTCTTCAAGGATAAATACAAGTTTACATTATTTATTCACACATTCAATATGTATATATATATAATATAAACTTTAACATTATTAACATAATTAAAAATATATAAAGATGTAGTATTGTGTTAATTTATTGTTTTAATTCTTATTAATGGAAATTATTATTTTTATTTTAGACGAATCAAATGAAGAGAGTGTTAAAACAACGAGAATATGCCCGTCAAATTGTACAGCTTTGTTCTGAAGTTGATTTTGCTAAAAAGAGATACCAAGATGCGATCACTCAAAAGGAAGAAGAAATGGCTAGAATTACAGCAAATAGATTAAAACCAAAGGCGCACAATTTGTTAAAAAAATAAGATTTTAATTTTTGTGTTTCAACATTTCAAACATTAATTGTAGATATTAAAATATGTTTAAAAAACAACTTGTTGAATTTTTTAAATTCCATTGTAGTAGAAGTTTTGGCATTTAATTTTACCTTTTGATAATGATTTTTTATCATTTTTAAAAGCTAATTAATCTACAAATGTAAATCTTTATCAATCTGATCCTAGTAAACACAATATTTTTTCCTTGATTACATTTATAAAACTCTGAAAGCATCGTAAAGTCACTGGCCTTACTATTTGCTTTGAACCTCTCCATTCCGTACGGTGTGCTAAATTCATTTTAAGTCTTAATTTTAATATATAAGTGTGTTTTATCATCAGAATTTACTTCCATAACAAAATCTATAAATGTCTAAGGTGCATCTTTTATCAATACACTTTCTTATATTTACATCATATTTTATTAATATTATTTGTTGAAAATTTATAAATTTTACAAGCCATTTTATTCTGGAATGGCTCCTCATTTCTACTTTTGGTGCATTTGTTATTCAATTGTAGCACAATGGCGAAAAAGTGTTGTTTTCAAATGATATAGAGGTGTTCATATGCAATTGGATTCGTTGATCCTGTTTAATGAGGACAAACAATGATCAATAATCAGCCAGTGTATTTAAATTCATTCAAAGAGATTTAACCGAAACGGGTTACATCATCTTGATATATTTGATCAATTAGTGCTAAATCTGCCGCTGATAGTTCGTAAATGAAAGAACAGTTGAATATTTGTAGAATTTTATTTATTGGTATCTCAATATACAATGTTTGAATAATACAATCATGAAATAGTTCAAATGTCACAGAATTAATCGAAGGGATCCAACGTCTTCGGCGTGTTATTTCAAGAATTCATGCGAAGTAATAAACAACATGGATTATTGTCGTTCCACTTGATAAAATAACAACTTATTTCTATTACATAAAAAAATGTATTTACAGAATACATTCATTAACATATGTTATTTAATTATATCTCGTACACATAGATTTTTTCTTATGATACTGCTTAATTTGGGTCTTTCATAAAAGTTTTTGAACAATTCGACTTGCATTATTTTAACGTATGTAGAAAAAAATTAGCATTTGCGCAAACTAGATGTCTATTATCTTCTTTTCTAATATTGTATGATTGTTTATAAAATATTTTTGCTGAATGCATTATTACAATTTTGGGTTTAATTATGATATTTAGGATACTTTTAAAATAGTACATGAATCATTTTTTTAAATTTTCATTATATAGAATACAAGTATTTAGCAAATTTACTATTTGAAGAGTTATATTGGTGCTTTTTGTATGGAAAAGTTGAGGAATATATATATATTTTTTGGACCATATTTTGTACACAGGAAATATTACGGTAGAAATTTTTTGGTTGAAAATTGAGGCAAATATCAAATTCGCTCGTGGACATGAAACGTTATAGTCCACAAGCTGTTGAAAAGAAATACTGCGAAACAATATCAGTCAGGGTTTGTTGGTTTACTATGTAATTATTATAATTTGGCAGTTTTTGAAACGCAATGAGGGTGCTAACGTTCACATTTCACCAGTATCAAAGCTATTAATGAACACAAAATTGTTCTAAAATGAAAATTACTAAAATATTTTACAAAAAGGCACATTTGAGTTTTTTCTACTAAATATTTAATAATTAATTTTGGAACAATTAGGGGGACAAGAAATGATTCATATTTATTTAAGATATGGTTATTACCCAAATTCACCATCTAATTTTATTAGAATGTAGGTAAGTTAATTTGGACCCAAAAGTGTTAAATATTTCAGGTTTTACTGAAACGACTTTTTACAAATTTGTATTTGAAAAAAGGGTTTTATCTAAATATTTTGAATAAGTGTTGCATTTGAATTGAAAATTCTTTCATAGATATGTATGAAACTATAAAGCTTATTTGAAATGTTAAGTTTTGAGTTATATTTAATAGACATTATTTTGCCCTTACAACTTGTTTTGGTCTTTGAAAAGCTCATTGAACTGGAGTATATAGTTATATTTTCCCCTGTTTTACTATATTTTATATTGTATTTAAACAATTACATGCAACTATCATAATTTTTCTTAAATATTGTTGGCAACAATGGCGTTTGTCTTATTTACCTATTCAAATTACAATCTAAATATAATGAAATTGTGATTAACAATTTAGCGTTTAATATATATAAAGAATTTACTTTCATACATCACGTTTACGACTTTTTTATATGCGTATATTTATAGTATTGAAGTCAAATATTTTGTTCTCTACAAAATAGTAACTATTTTAAATCATATATCAGTTTATCTTAAAATGCAGGCAATCATCCTTTTAAAATACATATTGCATATGTAAACTATGTAACAAGTACTTACAAAAATAACTAAATATCAAACGAAAACTCAATTCATATGACTAAATTATAATTTTCAATTTTATCACAACACACCTTGCTTTACTTCAAACGTGACTTAATGTACCAAAGAAAATATGTATATAAAATAATAGATTAATAAGATAGGAAGAAATAGTAGCGCTTGTATAATTAGTGATCATAATATACAAGCTTTCCTGAAAATGGACCGCTGTTTAGTAACTAAAGTAATGAGACTAATCTAAAGTACGTGTAAATTTTCACAATTTTTGAACTTAGAATCTTCTTTGCCGAATATCCACGTCAACATCTGACGAGCTTTCATACTTGCTCTAACTACTCCCCGTGATTTATACCACTGTGCGGGTGAACCTTCTCTAGATCCCATCGATGCTATATGTTCGGCTTTCAGTCGTATTTGGTTCAATATTCCCACAAGGAGCTCGTCAACGTTATGGTTTATACCGACTGATATTTCAATGAATTTCGCTCGATATGTACATGCCAGACATTTTCCATCTATAAAAGAAAAATATCAAATTATTATATAATATATTTGTTTATCATCAAATTTGTAATATAACAATATATACCTTGAGTAGAGACAGTCCTACTTCTGGCCATATCTATTTTATTAGCAACTAAAAGAGCAGGGCGTGTACGGAGGAGCTCTGCATCAGATAGTCGAGCGATTTCTTGTTCGGCTCTTTGAAAGGAAGCTTTATCGACTACTGAATATAGTACAACAAAGGCATCCGGGGGATCCATCCGATCAATTTCATCCTGAAACGATATAAATCATAATAAAAATAAAATTTTAATATATGAGGGTTGTTTGATAAGTGAGGAAGTATAGAATACTAATCAATTCTATTAAAACTTTTCATGATAATTGATGAATTGGTCTTGCGAATTTGAAGTGAAATTTAAAAACATCTCAATTTGCATGTATGTAAATCTTAAGAACGTATGTTTTTAAAAAAATAACAGTGTTTAGTTTTTTTTGATTTGAAAATATGTTAATGTAAATCATATGAACTCTGTTTTTTTCACAATATATATATGATATCATAGAATGAAAATTAAACATTTAATAATCATTTGCATTAAGTCAAAAATTATTAATTTAGGCATTATTTATTTATTTAAATGTGTAATATTATGGAGGGAAATATTAGAAACTTTATTGCTAAGTCACTATAAATAACTTCACAATTTTGAAACAATTTTTGTCAAGAACGAATCAGGGCGATTTTTTGAGGCATTGCGATTTTCATGGCAATTTGAATCAAAGCCGTAACAAGGGCGTATCAAAGCAGGGGTCCGCCACGGGCGCTACTGGGCTTGGGGCGCCCCACCCAACTACCCACCTGATCAGTCTTTTTCAAACAACTTCATTTCATAATGAGAATATCTAATCATGTTCACGTATGCATTTAAGCGCGGCGCATCACGAGGCGCTCATTCGTCATATCAGCGATCCGAAAAGTGGACCGATTGGACATGCAAACCTTGTGGTCACTCCTTCCTCTTTAAGGGCTTCTCCGGTATTTTCTATGATCTGCACGATTACGGTAGCAACGTAGCGTCTAGCAACGACACTTTCTATCACAGTTTTTTTTTAACAGTAACCACCATCTATACGTTAGGTCGGGCACTTTTGGGACTATATTTGTATATTATTTAAAAATATATATTATAATCGTATTTAATATATTGCACTTATCATCATGTACATCATATTTTATAAAATCTATGTGCGGTTCTTATTATTTAATCTCTCAGGAAAATACATATAATATATTAGGTTTGCTATAAGTTTTTATATATTAAGGCGTATCACATGAACGTTCGGAATTTTTTGGGATGAATTCAAAACGCCATAGTTTTTACAATGCATAGTTTATTCAATCAAAATAATTTCCATTGGTTTCGATAGCTTTTTGCTAATATAAAACTAAATTACTTATGCGATTTCCTTGAATTCACATTAAATTGCAACAATTTGATTCAATGAAATGATTGATCAAAAAGAAAATCTCATCTGCTATAAGCAGTTCATTAACAGAATTTACTATGAAATACAGAACGGAGGAAACAAAATGTGGCAGGAAATAAACGAGAGATAATGTCACAATTTAAGAGTGGCAGCTGCGACAGTCCCGACAAAGGATCAGATAAATGCGCTCTGAAACGTCCCGAAGATGACTTCATTATAAATAGCCAAGACTGTGACCATTCATACAAACGATCAAACGTATGCTTGGGAATAGTCATTTCGCTTCCGATATATGTTCCTGCTGGCGAATTATGAATGCGCATATTTGGACAGGATAAACACAAAGAGCATCTGCTTAATGCCGGGATGGATTTACGGAATTAATGTCCAATACAAATACATTATCGGATATATATGTATTTAAAAAAATAATGACGCTTTAACGAGCGATTACGCATCATCGCGGGGGCATTGACGTGCTTCGAAGGCAAATACACAAAAATACAAGATCAGTTATTGAACCCGAGTACGTGGGTAATTTGGGGCATTTTGAGGCTCCATTGCTGAAATAGATGTGAAAGATCACGTACAAATTTTAAGCACGTAGGTGATGCAGCGTGTCTTCGGCTTCCATTGTAATGGAAATGATGAAATCCGATTAAACCCAGGCGTTTTAGTACAAATATAATTAATCAAAATAATTAATATCCCCATGTGGATTGAATGATTTGTTTGGCTTCGATGTTCAAATGTACTTATTTATGGATCTGCCTTTTTAATTGATCAAACAATGAAATTGAAGAAGTCGATTATCAGCATAAGAATTTAATCATTTTTATAAGTCTTCGGCTAAAATACCATTATTTCTACGAGTCCTTTTTGCAAACTTCTACTCAAATTTATGTACTTACAACTTACTATAATTCTATGTAAGCGGATCGAACTATAAGAGGCAGAAAGCTCGATCTAAGTATTATACATTATCTATTCATTGGGATTTTTGGTGTATCTTATTGAAGCGAATCATAACGTCGAATTGAAAACCCCATAAAATACACTCGGGCCTCGTATAACACGGCTATATAGTTCCACAAAAACGTCGTGTAATACAAATCCGTGTTATATAAGGTTTGACGTTCATTCCAACCAATTTCAAGCCGTCTATTGTTTTTAATGTGAAATATGTAGCAGCAACTGCTTTCTAATTCATTAATTGTGGTGGGTTCATCCAACATTTTGACTATTTTTTATTCGTTCAACGTACGATCCTCCAATATTTCTTGGATGTCATGAATATCCATGTCACAAAAGCCTTCTTCATTCAAACAATGTAACTGATAGTTCGGTCCAAATGCCATTTAAAAAAAAATCATCAGTATCTTCTTCCACCAGTAATTCTTGAATATCCTCGATATTCATATCGTTGAAGCTTTTCCCTTCTATAGACTTAACAAGTCATTGTATCCATCGATTTGAATTACGCATTGAACTTTGGTCATATATTATAACGCCATAAAATATTTATTTATGATAAATGTACATAAATAGAATACTTTCGTGCTTGTATATTGAATGCACGTTTGTTCACCCAGGAGAATGTATTGCCTTTGGACAGTTGCATTTTTTTCTTTTTAGAAACGGGATAACCCTGGGGATTTTATAACATTTTTAGCTCTTTTCAAAGGAAACTTCTTTCTAAAGCTTAAGGCTTTCATACATGATTTAAATAATGTCTGTCTGTAGATTTTGGAAGCATTCGATAAAATATTTTAAAAAATCAGTAGAATTATATGTAAATTCAATGATATATTGTAGTAAGTACATATGTTTAAATACGACATTTATTAATCCTATTTCATTATAATCTATTAAAACAGTGAAATGAAGTATAGTTCTTATAGGACTTGATAAAAAAATCCTTATTAAATTTATTAATTGTATAGCAATCTGTACATACAGTCAGCTCTCAAGCTACGACCACTTAAAACATAAACATTTTCAATATTGATGAAATCGAGAGGACACCAATTTTTTGACGATGACGATTTATTTAAGAAATATTTTTACCCAAGAAATTGCAAGAACAGAGAAAGATCTGCATTGAGAGAAATTTGGAAAAATTATAAATCGTATTTAAGAAAAAATATCTTAAACACAATTGACTATGATATATTTTTTGTATGAAATTCAATTGGCGACCATTTTGACGTACGATGGCGAAACTAAACTCAGTCGTAAGTAGAGAATGAACTGTATATAAAAATGGTATTTTTTAGACAAGCGTATTGATACAGCTGAAAAACGATGGCATACAGACTGTTTGAATTCTAGGACGACTTCCTATTAAAAAAATAAATTTTTCGACTTGCTCCATGGAAACGATGGTATATTTCAATCAAATTATCATTCGGATTCTATTTATCTTCCACGGCGAAAGATTGCCGATGTTTCCAAATTTTTATGTTCGCTATATAAATAATGGCTGTCTTTTACTGTCAATATTGATGCTGGTAATATTTAATAAAAAAAAAATTGAACCTCTATAATGTAAACTTTCGAATGCATTGGTTGGCATTTTCTTGGGCACATCGATTGTTTGGTGTTTGATTTATTGCGATGAAGATTTTAACACAGTGCCTTTTATTTTTAGCTCGAATGGTGAAATATGAATCTTCGTCGTCGTCTTCGTGGGCTTTATATAGAGCGAATCGGTTCTCTGTTGTGGTATTCAAACGAGGTGTCTTTTCGTAACAACCTTCATAATTGAGTCTTATAAGGGTGTCAAATTGACGCTTTGGATCCGTGAGATGGAGATTTGCACATCTTTGGGTGAATTTCACTGAAATTCGTCTTTGCTTTGCGGATTACAGATTAATATGGGATTCGAATTACTTGGGTCACCAAGCCCTATCTTTCCATCAAATTTCGGTTCGGATCTTCAAATTTAGTCTTCAGCGTCTGCTTGAGTTCCTCCCCATTGCTAAATAATCAATAGCAAAACAAATATTATTTTTCTTCAGTATTTTATTGACTGTCGTTATTTGAATGCTGTGGATAATCTTTTATAAATACAGAAACAGACGATCCATTTTAGTATGTATGCAAATAATACAAAGAGGGCAGACCATCCCCTTGTTTCGTGCGGGATTTTTAAGCATCTCCTAGATATTTTTTTCCGCATATTTTCCAGTTCTAGTTTATCCATAGGAAACACTACTTGATGATGATGATTGCTTCCATTCATCCATTCAGCGAACTTTTTAATCATCCCTCCTTATTTTGTTTAATCATGTTTTATTGTTTCTATATACAACAATAATTGTAATGATTTCTCGGCTATAACGAGCAAACATGTGTCCAGCTTTATGTTAAAATGATTTAGTCGCTTTCTTATCTTATCAAAATAAACAATAAGCATTGGCATTGGTCGATTTTGGGTTATAAATTATGTTCCTAAAAACCTTTATTTTTTGTTTTATTTTTATTTTTATATATGTTCTCATTTGTAGTACACATAGATTTTATTAGACGCCTTAGTTAACGCTTTGACGCACAGTCAGATTCTGATTGTCTCGTCTCGTAAATCCGATTGCAACCATATTCAAAGAATCACAAAACCATCGCTAGAACACCCATTGAGCGGTCGGTTATTCTCTCGTATTTTGTATTAGAGCAATGGGAGTCGAAAGCAATTGTTCTCAACATTTTTATTTTTGCCGAGGATTGTATTCTATTTTATTGTATTATATTCAATTTGTTTATGTGGGGTAATTCCGTGGCTTACAAATTTGCGATAATTACACAAAAAGTACATATTTGCAAAATTACTAAAAAAAGGGTTTACAAAGTTACAAAAAAATAATAATACAGGCCATAAGATTGAAAAATAATTTTATAAGCTTACAAAAAATTACAAAAGAAAAATTCACAAAAAATAACAAGAAAAATTATTCATTATGATATTTTTTTAGTTTAATTACTCGGGGATGATGTTTGGTTGTAATACTTAATAATCTCTAGTATCGTGCCATTTAGAAATACATATATTATTTTTTCTTAACCATATGTGTTCTCCTTTTTTAACTCTCTTCTTTGTTATTTCTTCTGAATTTGTCCCTGTTGTATGCGTCCTTTTTTCTAATAATTTAGTAGATAATGAAATGTTGTTATAAAAATTGTCCATAAAAACATGATGACCTTTGTGGAGGAATGGATTCATCAATTTTAGTACACTAGCATCAATTTTGGTTCGCCTAGGTTCGTTATCAAATAACCTTCCTCTATAGATTTCTAGATTATGAATGTATCCATTTGGGAAACACAATTTATAAAACTTGATGCCATACTTAGCTTTCTTCCCTTTCATGTATTGCCGTAACCACAGTCGCCCTCGATGAAGAAGAAGAGATTCATCTTCAGAAATTTCTTCCGATGGAGAATATATATCTTGAAAATTCGAAACAACGATGTCAACAAGTGGACTTATTTTTGACATCCTGTCATTATTGTTTATAGTACAATTCAAACATTTCAATATTTTTTCGAATCTTCTACCTGACATTACATAAGAAAGTATTGGATGGTAATACAATAGATCTCGTGAAAACATTTTTCTTAGTGTTACCTAGATGTTTTCTTAGAGTCACGTTCTTTTTCTTTTAAATACTCAAAAAATTTGATTGCTTTTCTTTTAATCAGATGTCTATCCAGGGGTACATTTTTTGACAATCTTCAATCCATATTATTAAACAGTTTTCCGTTCTAACTAATAAATTATTTTTACACGAGCAATTTGATTTATACTGACTGATGATTCAATGTAAATTCTTTTTCGTATTTTATATTCCCTTTTTTGAATCCTAGAAATTATAGATCTACTCATATTAAATTCTTCAAATATTTTATTAATTTCTCCGCATTATTTCTCTGCATTTTAGTGGTTCCAAAATTTGTGCTTTTTGTTCTAGCGAAATACGTTCAGGTCCATTGGACAACATGGTTAAGAAATGATAATAAATCCATGAATATGTAATTTGATATTGATATTTTCTTTCACAGTTGTAAAGAATATAAATAAATTCAGTATAGTTTTAAAAGCATAAAGTATTGAATTACAAATGAAAAAAATCGACGCTTACTGGAATAATTGAAACAGAGACCTTATTATGTTATTCGATATTTGATAATATTATTAATAAGATTGAAAGATGTGCACATAATTAAACACTTTTACTAGTGGGCGATGTTTACGATAGGTATGTACTCTATGTTGGTGCATCGTAAAAATCGAATTATTTACCAAAATTAATTTATCTTACTCAGAAAAGTTTGAGATTCTTTGAGCAATATAAATGGTTTGTTTTTTTTTGTCCCTTTTTTTTGTCCTTCGAAGGTGGTATACAATAGACTAATCCGGCGCGAGAGGTTTAGCCGAGCAAGTTTTATCTGCAGATGCCGTCACAGATGTGCTCCGGCGAAGACGGGATGCGTCGGGATCGTACGGCAAACGGTTAAAGAGGCCACGAGCTATATCGGGATTTGAAGTTGTAGCCATGTTGAAAAAAAAGTGATGTTAACCGAGATTTGCATTTAGCTCGGAGAGGGATCTGCTACGAGACTACAAGTGAACTAGCAGGAAGAATACGTCTTCCCACAATTTAGGTTATTAGTTGATTCTCCGTTTTTATTTCTTGCGAGTCCGCATTCCAAATTTGCGTATGCTTCAGTTAATCTATCGGGATTGTACATGCATGAATTATTATTAAATACATTCTATAAATATAACTATTTATTTACTATTAAAATGTTCATGTTTCATATTTTTCTCAAAGTTGGGTTAGGTTATGTCTATTGTTTTCCGTTTATTTAAATAGATGGAGGCGGTGTTTCTGGCCAAGAAAAAAAGTACGCGATGGATTTATCTATCGAAAATTCGTTTTAATATCGCATTCCTCGAATCAAATGCCAATAAATTATTGGGGTAAACAGGATACAATTACCGATGGAGCCCTATTTTACCGGCTAATAGTCACAAGTGCGAAACGAAATAGACGTGGAATTGTTCGCAAAGTTTACACCGGGGATGTTAAACGAGCTCTGGCGCCCGTACTCGATACTTTCAAGATAAACAGTTTTGATCTCTCGAGGAAAATAAACAAGCCGCGATACAAAAATAAGTCTTTTCTGCATGTAAACTGCTCCATATACAAATGTTTATGCGCCACGTTTAAACGCAGAAATTTACGCGCCGCGTGACGTGCGTTGCCGCGCGTCACGCGTGATTAATGCCCCCGGGTGAATCTCAGCCGTAGACAATAAAGACGTGTCCATAGAGAACGCGCGCAGACAATGCCGCCGTCCGGGGATTCCCCCTTTTTGTAAATATTTTATGACGTACCGCAGAAAACACTCTCAAATAATATGGAAGCTGACAAAGAATATGTACTGAAATATGTATCAGACGAGGTGCTGAATTTTAAAACAAAGTCACCCGGTGTGAAGTGCCGCTTTTAATTCAGGTCGAATTTTCGTCCCCGATCTGAGCAAGGATTGGGACACGCTTAAAAATACATTTCGAGAATTTTAGGCGAGTCTGTAAAATAATGTATATTGCTGCTTATTCCAAATATGCCTAGATATTATATTTTTTAAAATTTATATTTCCAAAAGTAGGCATATCAGTGGAATTTTAATAATCATAACATTTTAGGATGATATTATATTTTTTTAGTATTTAATATTATACCCAGGTACATTTAAATATTTTTTTGTGCAGTAGATGTGTTCCACGGAAAATCGCATAAAAAAAAAATCGCACAAAAAAAACTATGACTTACATAGAAAACGTGAAGATACGTTCCATGGATTTTAAAAACCGCATAACTTTGAAATATATCTAAAATCGCATAAAAAAGTTAATAAAAAAAACGGGAAAACAATGAGATTATTAATTTAATTAATTTTTCCCCCCAAATTCGGTTAGTATTGATGATTTATTTCTTATTTTATGCAAAATATCTCGATACGTACTCTTTATGAAATTAAAAAAAATTAAAAAACTGCTTTTATAAAAACCGCATAACTTCGAAATCGCACAAAAAAAGTTGCACAAAAAAAAGTTTGAGTGTATACGCATTTTATGTATTGATACTTGAATAACAAATATAACTATATGGCAATTGTTAATCATTGCTGCATTTATCTTATAAAATAAAAAATGATCAACCATTGAAAGAATAGGATTTCTTCAATATCTATTGAAGGATATGATCGCATCAATACCATTTGTATTTGATACATCTGACCGAGTTTTATTCGCAAATGCTTCCCTAGTGGGTCATCCAGGTAAACGGATCGAATAGTGCTTTTGTGGCCAATTTGATAGGGAATTTGGGCGATTTTAAAGATTGAGTTTTATGAGAGCTTTCCTTTGATGATAATGAAAAACTGCTTGAAGCGAGTATGTTGATTTTACGGAAAGGGTTTTTTGGAGTACTTTAAGTCCATTCTCTCATTTCTTTACAAGGAACAAGGGTAAGGACCTAAATGACGCTCAAAAATCGATTGATTTGAATTTATTTCTTTTTTCATTCAAATTTATTGTTTTAATCATTAAGCAAGTTTTCTAAAGAAGACCAAATACTATTCATATCAAGCATAATAATTGTACTAAAATATATAAAAAATCTTAATACAATTCGATCAATTTCGAAAAAAAAATGACGATATTAACTTATGGTTCGGAACCAGGTAGAATCAAACCCCAGTCTCTGAATCATCGGTGTTTGTTTAAATAGAAAGATTGATTATAAGTTGGTCATCGTATTATAATTTCGCTCATTGCCATGTATATTTGTCTGATATTATTTAACAAAACTTATCACAGAAGTATACAAATCTAATTATAAGTCGGACGTCCTATAATTAACGCAATGTCTCAAGAAACAAACATTTACCCGAGTGCCTTTTCTGGAATACATGCTTAGTCCCCATGCCCTCAGGGGTCACTAGGCAGTGACAAAGGTTAAGCCCCTAGTTAAATTAAATAATATTCCCAACTAAAGTCGCCCTGGATCTGTATTCCGAGATCGCAGAATTGGCGATGGGATAATTCCGTAAGTGAATTATTGTATGGTATAATAATTCGATCAGTACCGGTTAATTATATTAATGGCGGTCCGGGAATATTTTTACGAGGTCTTATTTGAGGGGATGAATTTTGAAAAAAATATCTGTTTAATGGCGCTCGAAAACGGGACGGGGGTGCAAAATCTACACGCGCGTTAACATTTCCCGGGAAGTCGAGTCACGTTTTAATAAAACCTTGGAAATATTTCTGTAGAATAGCAATAATGCTGACAAAGCATCCCTTTTTTCAAATCTATTATCTTTCATTACCTGAGGGCGGGAAAAAATCGCTGACGCATAGAAATTTTGTTGAAATTTGCAATCCAAGCGAAATCGATAACATTATTGATTGTGTTGAAGATATTTAAATACAAATAAATCTGTCTTAGAGAATCATATCTAAATATATTGTAAATTTTAAATTTAAGGGATGGATTTAGAGCTAAAAGAAACTTTTGCGTCTTTAAGTTCATTTCCGTGTACGTATTTAGGGACGATTTTGTTAAAGGATTAAATTTTACGATAGGGATGTAACTGGAGCATATAAAGATATTTATTTGGATTCAATGAAACATTAAATTAATTATTACACCAATAATCCTAAAAATTACAACAGGAAGACCTTCCCAATTCGATGATGATTTATTGAAACCCTTCATTAAAAATCATAATTTATATTAGAATGAATATTTGTTGAATATGGCTATATTTGAAAATTATATACTTTGATTATTGTTAACTAAAACTCGCTATCATTTATTTCCATAACAGAGCCTTAATCCAATATAATTTCTATGATGTTGTATAATCGAAACCCTTTTAGTATTTGTAAAAGGCAATTAAAATTTAATGAAGGCCGGTCACACTCACTTATATTATATTATAGGTCACAATATGTTGGAGCCCAAATTTAGTTTAAGCATTGAATAAAAATATTGTCGATAATTAGAGAGATTATATCAGTGCTGTTAGAAATTGCGTTCGATTAAATTTCGCTTTCAAAATAGAGTAATACCACCTGCTAAATATCTGCCATCACCCGCATCAACTATTGTTCCGCACGCATACGCCTGCGTTTAAAGTTTAGATATCGAAGTTATGCTTGTTATGCTTTGGTGTGAGGTAAAATATTTGATTTTCTTGTGGCAAAGAAGTGTTTTATGAACTTTTACAAGCGTCAGAAGGGTATAGCAATTTAAGAATGAATCCGATTTGATTTACGACGAATAAAGCCCATTCGGACAGCTTAAGACCAAAGGCTTTTCTTCTCAAGTATTTCAAGTCGACATTTTCATATTTTTCTATTAAACGATGAAATAATATAGGAGGCTTTTTTGTTTCAGTTTATTAAATTGATATGATTGATTGTGCCAATTTATTTCTGCGGGATCTCTTGGCGGTAAAAAACTAGCCACGCGAGTATCATGCCTATTTGCATACTTGAATAGGAAACCGTAGGAAGCTTTAAGCTCGCCGAGAAAGCCCTCAAAGCTTTCCTATATATAAACAAAGCTCTCTTTACGAACAATAGATCACTGATGTGGACGACGCATGCCGGCATTAAGGCTTTCATGAAGTATCGTCATTCCTGCTGAAACTTTAGAGCTTTCTGATATTTCAGTTAAAGTTGTATGTAATGGCATTTCCGGAGCTTTTACACTATACAACCATTCGCCGCAATATTGACGCGTTGTCGCATCGCCATCAATTATTAACATTCAAAGCTTTTAACAAGTGTGTGGAAATAATTTTGAAGATTTATACGATATACGAATTCACTAAAGCCAATATAATGATTAATTGTAGACATGTTATCAAGCTTAAACTTGGCTGCCTAGCTTGTTACATGTCCTTTGTTTGCTTGTCCTGAAAGAACAGAGGACGTACTTTACAAAGGTAGCCTATACATTTTATTTATAAATTAATCAAAGCAATACCACAAATGCATTTTTAGCAACATTTAAAAATATTTCATGATTTATTATTACTTTAACATGTTAAACGATATTTATAAAAATAAAAGTTATTTGCCTTATGTTCTTTCTATATAGATTCAAAATCGAAGTAAGAATGTAAAACAGGTCATCTTACAAATGTTCAACATTCTGAAGATTATTATTTAGTATGGAAGTATTGAGAGAGAGATCCCAGTTGCGAGACCTCTAGGGAACTGGCGGAAGAATACGTCTTCCCGCAGCCTAAACTATCGTATTTATGCCATCAATTTATATCGTGATAAAAATGGAATTTATTTTACTTTGGAAATCAGTTATTTATTGGTCAGTTGTTCGATTTTTTTTAATTGTCTCAGAATTTAATTCCGAATTTGTTGCTACGTAAAAATTCGTCCATAATCTAGATTTAACAGCAAATGATCAATGATTTCATATAAAAAAAATATATATACTGCCATACAATTTGGCATGTTAAAATCTTCTAAAATAAGACTTAACATCAAGACGCTTCAAATAAAAATAAGCTCGTTGCGATCCAAGGTTTTAAGCTTGTATTATATAAAATATTGCTGCGTCAAGTCAATTTATACTGTATTTAATTTTTCTTACATGAAAATAAATTCGAAACGAAATTGAAATTTAATAAGGGTCCAAAGTTTCCGGTATCCTAATTTAACCATACGATTTCAGTCCTTTGTGTGTCAGTTCACGTTTTTCTTCGAGCGTATCGTATTACACGAGAGCTTATTATTGAGCTTTAAGCGATGCAGGAGGAATAAAAAAAGCTCATATGGGAATAATTCAATTCGATGAAAAAAAGCAACAGCGCTATGAATCTATTTATGATAAGTTGATCGAGAAAATTTTGTTATTATCATCGTCGATATTTGAGCTCATCGAAATTGGTTGGTGCATATCAAATAAATGCCGACGGAACAAACTTACATTATCGGCATCAAAGTAGTTGGGTATTTTTCTAAAGTGGCAACTTCGGCCAAAAAGGTCCTACTTCGGCAGGTAGTTTCCATTTTTACGCCCATGCGGAAATCCGTTCATGGATGCAGATCGTGTTCTATGTACATGTCCGGGAATGACATCCAATTGTGAGGCGCTCATTTGAAGTGTCAGCGCTCTGAAAGGCGGACCGGTTGGACACACAAGCCTTGTGGCCACTCCCCTCCCTTTTATGGCATACAGAGCTTTTTTCGTAAGTTCTCTATGATCACGGAAGCTCCCACAGCGGCTAGTAGTTATAGATATATCTATTATATATATCTTTAGCTAGTATAAGGTTAATTCTTATTTAATTTAGCTAGTCTCCCTCTTATGTTTAGAGTGCAAAGTGGCCACTTGAAGTTGAGAATGGACGTGTCGTAGTAGACCCATGTCATCTGTTCTATACTAAGTAAATTTCCAAGAATGTATTATGAAGTCTTTCTGAGATGGCAGGTGTATTCATTTCAGATCGCTGGTCTATTTAAGAGGTTGATCTATCAATTGGGAATATTTTTATCATGGCAAGGGCGTCTTGTATTAATTTAGGCTGCCGATTGCCGATGTTAATAACGCACATGTGGTTTTTATATATAAATATGTTAGGGCGTTTGATTTTTGGCGTGTATTTATTCTGCTTCGTGTCATCGCCGTAGATTTATGAAACTTTCAGCTGCGGAAAAAAGGGGAAATTGTGAAATTGAGCGGAAATATGTGTCTTTGTATGAATTCTTTTCGACGAGGCGTTCATATCTGAATTCTTTATTGTAAACACGCATTCTGTATTTTCACGCGAATCAAATATCCTTGCATGTTTTTTTTTCTTTGTATTATTTTGGCAGGAATAGATGTAAAATATTCGCAGGTAATGGTTACGTTCGAACAACAGCATGGAATCACGACCTCGTGTGTGATTTTGGATGCTGTGTAATTCGAAGAATGTGGATGATAAATACAGCTGAATAGAAGCTATGTAATAGATACGCCAGCAATTTTTATTTTATTTAGATCCAAAATGGAGCTTTCGAAAGCTCCCATCGTTATTATCAAAATATGTATCTCAAAGCAGTGCGTGATTCTATATATGGGGCACTTCAGATTCGTGGACTCAATCAATGTCGAATACACGACTTTCAAATGAATTTCGAATGGAACATATTCGTTTCATTTCAATTTTTTTCATGGAAGCTCACTTAAAATTCTCTCTGAATACTCCATCACTTACAGGTTTTTGGTCTGCGAGTAAATAAAATAAGTTTTAAAGGAAAGTTTGTATAGTTTATCGATTTTTACCTATTAGTATTCTACGATTGTAGTATTTATGTACAATTCTATAATGATACATATATCCAAGAGCTATAATTTGAAAAGGTAGCGTACGAATAAAATATTCTCTCATAAATATCAAGATGAAAAATATTTTAAAATATCTAATATTATTCTATAACTAATCATTCGATCGAGTGGTTATGTGAACAATACGATACCGCCGAATCAAGTGTTACCGATTTAAAATTATATCTTTATGAATTTTCAATATTTTTAATCATAAGTTTCAAACATTATTAAAAAAAAATACGAATTCAAGCCAATTTTTTGTCTCTGATAGCATTGACTTTGTTGATGAATGTTTTAAATAACTAGTTTTATATAACGAATCATGATCCGAAAAGGTTTTCACGATTTTATGGTCACTTGCTGCTCTAAATTATAAAATGATACATAAACATGTTTTAAGACCTAATTTGGTAATGCATTTGGGCCTCGTATAACACGGTTATATATAGGGAATCCAATCCCGAGTCAAAATTTCGATCCTGGGATTTCGGGATTGCATTAGATCATCCCGGGATTTTGGAAGCCAGGCAACCTGCTGCTGAAAATGCACCCTCAGCCTCCACACTTGTTGGAGGTATCGTCATCAGATATTTAAATACTAGTTCGAGTTGATGACCGCGTGAGCCCTCATTTTCGTATAATACCGTCAATGTGCCTAATAAAATTCCTTTCTGCTGATACACGGACTAAAACTCGCAAAATTCCCGATTTCCCGACAAATTATTTATTTCCGTCGCTGCACATGAATACTTATATACTAAAATACTTTGATGTGATTCGTAATTATATTACGGAGGAATACAAAAATTCTGGACCCCGTATCTATTATATTTCATATCGATATTTCCATTATTAGAGTCGAAGTGTAGTAAATACATCACCGGTAGGGAAAATGTTTTAAATCAAACCCATGTCCTGGTGACTGCTCTTTGGATGATCACAATGATGATTTTCAAATTGAGTGTCAATATATAACAAATATATCATGCATAGTCGATAGAGAAAAGACTTCGTACAATTCTTTAAGTATTTTTATGAGTCGTTGACATCACTTGGCAATGAAACTATAATTTATGATATAATACTTTGGCAATAAAAGTAATGGCAGATCTTCAAATAGTAAGACGTCATTGCGAACAATGTCATTATTTAATATTTCAGGGGTATTTTTTATGATCGATATAAGCATATTTATAGTATCCATTAGTATTTACGATGATGATTCAAAAGCTCACTATGACAATTTATATATTTGAGTAATTATTATGAAAAATAATTTTATATTAATTTTAATTATATCTACATGTAAATTTTGAACTAATTTCGATAGTAACTATTATGTTTTGTACAATTTGTATCACATTGTATTCAAATATACGTGCCAGTGCTTCTACCGGTTGTTACCGGATAGTGCATTATAACTGGGTGACTTTGTTTGGATTTCCTGAAATTACTGCACGGCCAGGTTGTTTATAAAACTGCCATGGTTTATTATGTGCAATTCCGAATTTTGTAGGGAAATTGTGTTACATCGGAGTACTTGGTTGTGCAAAGGGCGATCACAAAGCTCGGCTGAAATACAGCCTGAATTTATAATTGAGTTTACGGACAGGCTGATATGTGGCGGGAGAGAGCAAACAATGCTTTGGTCCCATCCCGGGTTCAGCCATCCAGTCGTGTGAGATCACTATGTGGAAGACACGAACCTGGAGGATATTGGATTTCCGATGGATATGAGTCTATGCAGAGTCAACCTAGATACCATAAATTGATTTGATTTGATTAAGTCCTTGGAATGATACAAACAAAATGCCACTAAAATTGTTTGTCAATATGCCTATGATAGAATTTTGCTGGGATGAAATCGATATAGTTTATAATTGACAGTTCAGACAATTGCGTTCTGCATTTCGAGACAAATTATGATTTATATTTATAATATACGGTCAAAGATGCCATATAAGAACATTTATCAAAATGTCGTTATTATAGAAAATGAATAAGGACATAATAAATACATTGATATGTGATACAATTTATTTGAGAGTAGCTAGATCAAAATCCACCCTTAAAATACACTTGCATGGATTCGTATTTTCTGTTTATCATTTCATTTTGGTTTGAGAAATTCAAAATGCATGATTTCGTACACATTCTACCAAACAAAAATAACCTTTCTCCGAGTTAAGCCGGGTTAAGGGTTGGAAAGGATGTATCCTTTCGATACAGGCACTGTTTTTTATGTTTAAAATTATCATAAACTATCCACTTCCCCAATTGCAATTTATGGGGCAATGGAAGACCTTTCTGTCTTTATAACAAGGAATTGCATGCAACCGTGAATAAATCATCTGGTGTCCACAATGTATATTATGATTCACGAACGTTTCAGTTTTTATGATCATTCTGTGATGGTTAGCATACTCTTTGTTTTTATTAACAAATTTAAAGTTTTTGAACCAGTTTTGATATCCGTTGATTGTTAGCATTTACCCGGAAGAATAATTAATTGATTCTCCTATCTTATTGATGCAAATTGATTGCATTTCGTCGTTTTCATTTAAAGTACCACTAGAAATAACTATATATATTATTACATAATAAATTCAATGCATAATATAGCACAAAGAAAGTTGCATGAATTATATTTATTCTACAAAGAAAATTCGCTCACAGGAAAATTCAACAAAGAGAATTGAAACCGATTACCGCTGCTCAGAGATTCGGGCAGTATTGTGGCGAAAATGCTTCGTTTATATCCAGAAAAAATGTTAAAGATAAGACAAAGGCCCTTTTATCGTACCATTTTCTACATCTTGTAAAATAGTTTTTCTTAAGGCGTTTCAACATCAATCGATTTGTCAACATTTTCGAATATAAATTCTAAAATATTCCCGAACCAATCGGAAATTTGATCAATTTATCATGTCATACGTATCAATTTCAAATATGGTTAATATTAAATATGATCTATATATCGGATAGAAATTTTAGAGGGTTCATTCGTATAAAATTGTACAAAGCTCATACAAATATGAACTGTTCAAATATGTGCAGAAATTCCGCAGACTTTAATGCAGAAATTCACTTTTATTTGAGTTATTGAATTACACATGTTATGGTATGTTCACATTATTTTTAAATAGTTCCTTGGCATTATAAAGTTTTGGGCTTAAATTCGGGATGCTAAATAAAAATCATGGTGTCAAAAGATTTTGGAAATCGGAAACATTAACATTGCTGATCGATCATCTCGATCCAAGCTTAGCTTGATTTTTTAAAGTAAGACATGGTAATGAGTGTAGGAGCTATAACAATAATCAAAATATCATTCTAAAATAATGAAAATCTCTCCATTTGCTCATAGATCTTTGAAAAAATTATATTAAAATAGATTTATCCTGTTTTTCTGGGATATTGGGATCTAATTATTGACTTTAAGATCCTTACAAGAAGGTAACATGTTAATAAGTTGAATTTTTATATAATAATATTTCATTTTCCTTTCATCAATTTTTGGAAAAATCTGGAATTTTAAATTTCTTCTCATCAAATAAAATTTTCTATAAGAAAATGTTCTAGTTTATGAGCAATTATTCTTTAAATTAGAATTTATTTTTTGGGCACCTCTGTCGTGTAAATTATTTTTTTGGCGGACTTATTCCATGGCTTGTACGGCCTCCAGATCTGACACCACTGGATTTCATTGCCTGAGGGCGTTCCCTATTTCGAGGCTCGCACGGTCTCCAGACCTGACACTACTTGATTTCTTTGTTTAGGTACGTGTAAAAAGAAAGTATTTGCAAAAAAAACCATGTCAATTATAGACATTTTCTAGAAAAAAAAGAATTTTGGAATTGAACCGAAACGTAAACGGAAATGAAAAAAATAGCGGTTCGAAGCCCTGATTTTAATTTTTACTTCATAAATTTCAAAGTTATAGAAATTTGATTTAATGCTTTTTCTAAAACTGTGTTTTACAACTATGTCGTAATTTATCGACCGTGTAAAACCTAAGTCGTATTATATAAGTATCGTGTTATATGAGAGCTGAATGTATAATATATGCAATAGAAAATAAATTCGTAAAAGATAATTTAAATCGATGAACGATCACTAGTTTTAACTTATGGATTATCATTTAGGACGTTTTGGGAAAAAGTTGTAATAAAATAAAATGTTGTTCTGGACGCTGGCGCCATATTGCATATAATAAACGTCGCTTCACGGCAAACCATAAATAATCATATTTTTCAACCAAGCGCTTTTTTTTAAATACTATTTTGCACTAAAACCCACACACTCCCTGAACATTGTATTTATTATCTCATCTCTTAAGCGAGTCTGTTGTTTACGCTAATTTTCTCTCCATTGAGTCATTAAAACACGACGACTGCATAAAATATCCGTTTCTTTTATGTTCGCAGGAAAGTCGGCCGTAACCATCACTCGCGCCGCGAATATTAAGATCAATCAGGGTGAAATGCTTATTTATAACATTAGCACACATACGGTTTATAACTGTCAGTTATATAAATTCGAGATTCACAATCAATCAACCCATCCAGTGTACGTAAACAACATGGCTATTATTGAGGAGGAAATTCTCCTCATGGAAAATTTGAGGTTTACATTAGCATAAGATCGGCACGCCATGCCGACGCTGGGGCGTTGTGCGGAAGTGAAATTATGACTGACAGGTAAAGGGTTAAATTAAACCGAGCTTGGATAATCTACGAAATTTTAATCATCTTAATGTGGCCATTTAGATCCTCTACGAGCCGGGAAGCCTCATTGACTGGAACGTTTCATGGTAGGGTGGCTGTAAAGCCGGCGGCTTATTTTCATGATTGCCTAGACACATTAAATCCATTTGCTATGGAGCTGATGCTTGATTTCTGAGAAATTATCCTCGGCAAATTGATGGATCTATCATGTCAATTTTGTTGCCTGGCCCAATTATTGAAAGTGCGTGATTTGAGCGCTCGCACATTTAGAGCCGAGAGCCAAAATGATTGTGAAGCCATTAGATATTTTAAAGTCATTTTTAAGAAGTGGAAACGTTATGGATTAATTCATCATCATATCTCGACCAAACAGTCCATTACAGACCTTCATGTATTCCAATTTATAAATCCATCTTATCATATTTTTCCCAAGAAATTTGGCAGGAACCCATGGCATGAATTGCATCATTGCTTGTAGCATTCAATTTGAAAGGCTTCGTTTTATCATTCCATTTTAATTTACAATATATTGTAGTACATTCAATAAAATCTGGCATATAGCCATATAGCATGTTGGTTTTATTGAATAAATAACATAATAGCCAATATTATCTGGGGTTAAGGCTGCAATTTTCGAAACATTGGAATATTTCAGAGAAAAAAATTTTAGTGTGAAAATATGTTTATCATTAACACAATAAAATGAAATGAGAACAGACTATGTCAGCGTTAATTATTCGTCGTTTAGGTTTCCGTGGGAACGCATAAAAATAAATATTTCCAAAGCTATATGCTTAATGACCATTAGACATTGAGTATAATTATATATTAGATTAATATTGGATGTACCAGATAATAAATTTATATTATTGACTAGCTGATTCCCGGCGCGTTGCTGCTACAGAAGTAATAATTCTAAAAATATCGTTTGAAATTTGAAAGAGTCATCTTGTTTAATTAGGAATGATAGAAAGAGTGAAATTTATTTTCTTTCCGATAATGAATACAATGATTGAAATTGAATAATATATAAGGAAAAAATATAAATTCTGTTTAATTATTTTGAACAAACATTCATTTTTATATATAAAATCTACCGCAAGTTAATTGTACTATACCTATATAATTTAAAAAAGTGCAAACAATAAATTGGCAAAATTTTATTGCAATCGAATGAACGGTATGGCAGCGTATTAAAAACGAACGAACAAACATTGATTTTTATATATTAGAAGATTATGCTTATGTTACTCGCGGAATCCTTAGCAATAAATGAACGAAGTTTTATCGCAATTCGATGAACGGTATGGCAGCGCATTTCGTACGAACAAAACCCAATTCTTTTTTATATATTAGATTTAGGAAAAATATAAAGTTTTACTGTGTTTTATAAGAGATAGTTCGTATAGCATACAAATGTTCAATGTAAAAATTTAAGAAAATGCATGTGACTTTCGCACGGTACAAATTATTAGCTAAAAGATGAAGCTGTGTTTGTATACGTATTTCTGAATTCATGAAAATCAGTCTTTGAGGAAATTGCTCAATATTTTGTTGAAAATTTCAATCAATTAGTAAATACAGAAGATCATCTTCAAATTTTGCCTGTCGTCTTCTAAAAAGCATCCTAATTTCTGACTATTAATGCTTTTAGTTAGATGGGAAAAAAATTAAAAACAATGTTTCATCATATCGCATCATCTTAAGGATGGATCCTTAATAAGAAAAAATATTTATTGTTTACATACTAATGGATTAATTCCTGGGATATCAAATTTTACATAGCGATCCATCAAGTATACTCATATTAATAAACATCATGTGTACTTAAATTATTTTAAAGATATATTAAGGGATGATTTTTCACCTCTCGTAAAAAGTAAATTTCACCCCGTTCTATCAAATAAATACACATTGCATATGGTCTTAAAAATACAAATATCCATAAATATTTAAATGATGAAATCATGCTTTGATCATGTTAAATTGATAAAATATATATATTTATATACTCGAGCGCTTGAATATTTATATAGGCCTTATTTATTCATATTTCTATGTGTGTACACAGGGATGTGATTTAATTTTTTGCCCAAATTTTAATAGGACGATATCCTATTTTGTAAAAACGGATTTCAATAATATCCCCTTCCAACGAAATAAAATTAAGGCTTCCCGGCGTACATAAAGGATCAAAGAAACGATTCGTTTCAATATTTTATTGAAAAATATTCAATGGACCCTCCGAAAGGTATACATAATTGGATGAAACAATTTATAGACCGCCTATATTGGAAATAATTTTGTGGCATTCAAATTTATTTCAATGGAGGAATTGTGTTTGGTGCTTGAATCAAATTAGCATACGTTTGTATGATTGAATTCCGCCATGCATTAATAAGAAACATTCATAAGCTTCCACCGCCATGAACATATTCACAACGTGAAGCACGATTTTTCATAAATGAATATGAAGTTTCGCGGTGGGATTTTCAGCATTAAAAAGAGGGTGGATTACATTGCAGCGTGAAAATATTCATTTTGAAAGAGCCAGTCGTAATTAGTTCCATTCTGCTACGAAGTATAAACAAGTTGCTTTTTGCAAAATGCAAATATGGAAACACAATTTTGATGTGTTCCAGACGAGCTAATTTTTCGCAAAAAGTGTTTGAATTTTACATATCAATATCAGAGATTTTTTTCGGTTAATATGAACACGTCCAAATCACATATTCCATTTTTTTCAACCCTCTTCATGAAGCGGATAAATCGAACGACTTTCATAAACGACTTATAAAAAGCGGTCCTTTTATAGCACACATTTTTCACATAAATACAAATCGATATTTCGGTTCGAATTGTATGAAAAAGCACGTTTTTCATTGAGTCGACTGAAAAAAATTCCGATTTATGATGCTGAAAATTCACACCACACGGGGACCCAATTTGTCTGAATCACCCTTTACATAAAAATATATTTTATCACCTCATTTATATTAATGTAATTAATTTAATCTCATACAGGGTTAATTCACTAGGTACGATGAAGCATTTTAAGCGCACCCTTAGCGCTTTACTTTCCCCAAGCACCCCTAACCGAAAACAGTAGCATTGTCTGACAAATTAAATTTTCGTTGCTAATATTTAAACATGAAATATCGATAACATATTGGGTCACACTTTCAGCTGTCGCTTTGTGCTATCTTAATGAAAATCTTGTTGGGCTGGAGGGTTGTTCCGATGGGATGCTATGAACAGTCCCTGCTGGTGGGGTACTAACAAGGCTCAATTATCCAGCAGAACAAACAATTAAGGCTTCCAGGAGCTATGAACGAGGATTGCTACGATAGAGCTGTCATACTGAGTTTACACAATATCTTCCAGAGAAAGTCTGTACCGTTAGCTGGATTAACTTGTCGTGTACAGTGGCCCGATGGAGTTAGGAGAGACTTCAACGCATACAAGGCGACGTTTATTGCTCAAACAACTCTATTCTAAAATGTACGTCAAATAACCATAATTAATTAAATTTGAACATGAACTCCCGATTGAGCACACCACTGCTTTATATATTAATATATATTTATCAGATTACGCCACATCATTTGTCTTTTATGCATCGAGGTATGTTCGCTTTTAAGTGATATATAGAGAGCGTGATTTGTCCTAAAAAATAAATCTTATTAATCTCATTGAAATCTATTATTGAATGAATTTTATTTTTTGGAAAGTAAAAGATCTGCGGAAAAATTCAAGATAGTTTATGATTTAGAAAACATCTTAACTTTACTTTCTATAGAAAGTTTTTGGGTGTCATATTTTTAACGAGATGGTATAAATATAATCATGTATTGAAAGGCCAAAAATAGCCAACATCAACAAATAGTCGTAAAATGCCATCAAATTATTTTAGATCATAGATATAAAGTAGTTACGGATTTAGATATGTTGAAAAATAAATGAAAAATGTGCTGTTCTTCAAGATACTGCAAAAATTAATAATACAGCAATTGTAATGCCATTCAAACAAAGTAGTCATAGAATACTATAATATTTTGGGGAGATGTATAAATTGATATAAAATTTTGGCATATCTGCATTACATTTACAATGATTATATTAAAAAATAGTTTATATTTAATAAAAAAGCTTCTGAACAATTCATGTACGTTAATCGCCTTATTGAATGTTTAATAGATATTTTACCTATCGATTTAAATGTTCAAAGGAATTTACGAGGGTGTGAAATATTTGTTTGAATGACATAAATTCCAACTCCGTAAGCATTATTCCAGATTTATAGCAAATTAACGCAATGTAATTCGGATTTCATGTAAACACGATTTGCTTCGCCGATTCTGAGATATAACGGATTATAAAAATATTTGTTTGCAAGCATTTAATTTGAAAGGTGCGATGAACAGAAAGATGATGCCGAAGGCATTAAAGTCGAAATAACTCATCACAAAAAATGTATGTAACAATAGATGACAATATTTTTCCGAGAGAATTTAATTTATTTCATGTAGCAAATACAGATGACTATACTAAAAAATCATTTTAATTAAACGAGTGGCATAAATTGTCCGATTTAAAGTTTATTGTAACTGTGGAAAGAACAATTGATCATAAATCTACCGTCACCCGTGTCAATTAGCCAGTCCGCGTGCATTTAATGCTCACTTTTTATTTAAGCTCATCTTTTCATATTTTAGTGGCATAAAATTATGATGTTTTATGCCACTAAAATATTCATTCCATTTGCACATTTGCTCGAAAGAAAGCTTGTTTTATGGGCGTGTGAATCAAATGGAATTTAGACCAAATCAATATATTTAAAATATGGAAAACGAGTTAAAAAAGTTAGGTAATAATATGGAAATGAAGTCTAATGCTTAAGCCCTTCGCCGTATATTCTTGCTCCAGATAACCGAATGTCTTCCCTGGCGGTGTTCCAAATTCTCTTGTACACTTTTTTCAGCTCATTCTCAATCATTTAGGGGCAAAACACGTATTTGCTTTGTTTCTTTGAGATCTAAGGGAAAGAATGATGTTAAAAGCATATAAAATTGTAGGAAAGCCTCATTTGCTCCCCGGAGATTTGGGCATTCGGGACGTGATCTCTCTTTATGGTGCTTTATGGTGCCGTTACTATTTACCAATTTGCGTCGATATTACCTTGTAACTATGATTTACGACGGGCGATCTTCTTCAGGTGGTCCTGTGTGTTAAAATTTAAAAAGCAAGCCGTAAAGTTGTAGGGGGGGTTGGAATTAATCAAGTCGCTGGAGAAGCGCGACTTGTGAAGATTACGTTGAGATGTAAAATTTACACAGTAGTCGAGCATAATAAATGTAAGGAAATGAAGATAATCGCACTCAAGGATGTACGGCTTTGCCGAATTTAATAAATTCAAATAGAAGCAAAGAAATGTATTAAAAATGTTAAGGCTTTCTAAATGAAAGCTCAGATGGATGCTTTTTATTAGCATACTTGATCATGTGTTTAATCAAAACTTGAGTGATTTTGGTCGATAAACAGACCACGAGTACTCTTATAGGTTCACCAATTGACCTATTTAAGGCCTTTTTGCCGATATAGGAAATATTTGTTCGGGATGTCTAAATACAACATGAATCTTGAATGAGGTTTTATCCACCCCCAAAAAAAAAACCAGGAATCTCTTTCAATAGAACCTTAAAAGAGTGTCTTTCAGCTTTAAGATGAGTACGCTCACGAAGCTATAATATATTCCGACGTTTCAGTGAATTCAGAAGAGTTATTACCTGCGCCTAAAAAGGACATCTCAAATATGAATAAGGATAAAATATTTGTTGTGTAAATTCCCAGGAAATGCAATAAAGAAATTTCGTTCCGTTTACGACCAACGAAACGTGTTTCACTATAGGGGAGGGTTGAACCCTCAATCGAGGGGGGTGTCACTATACATTTCTCTGAAGGCATATTTACATTAATGATTGTGTATGAAATTTTCCGGGACAACTCTCGCTGAAATAATTAAAAAATACAAAATCGTCTACATGATGACGTTTTCGCGTCCCTCGATTCCGAATTTTGTTTGTTTTCAACGGCAATATAACAGACGGAATTGACTAATGTTATAAACGTGTTTAATTAATTTGTCTACAATTTAAATGGGCGACAAAAATTAATGGATGCTGAAAAAATGACTCTTTCTTAATTCTTGGCATGATCGCAAGAAGAACGCCGAGAGGATGCTGTAAAAATTGAAAGAATGCTTTGAAAACGCGAAAATAAAACTTGAATAAAAACAATCATTCACGATAGAAAGAGGCCTTCAAAATTAAAATTCAATGATGAAGAGGCCATTGACTTGCATTTGCCATAACTGACTTATAAGAATTTAGTGTAATTTGATCTGATATTAACATCATCTTATGGTAACAATTATTTTTATGCATCAACAAAGTGTCAATTTACTTATCTTAGAAATAATTTAATTATTAGTTCTAAAAGGTATACATTTACAAAAAATATCATTTTAAGTTCTAGACCCTAAGCTTTAGTCCCTAAGCTGCAATGACTTACATGCCCATGGACCTTCCTTTAAATTTATTCGAATTTAAAGGAATTATGTCTGAGGATCATAAAATTATTAATAAAGTCGACATATATATTATATAATACAATTCTATATATACAATATGATTCAAAGAATAATAGTGAATATTTTTATATGAGTGCGTTTTCAAGTTGGCGGACCGGAATGAGTTAATTACTCTTTGGCAATAATATCTTGAAATTTTTAAGATCCAGATTAGATAAAATTTATATTCAATTCATCGATGTTTTCGCATCTAAATATGAATATAATGCGTTTATTGACTCGTAAACAATCTAATAAGTTGTCATCAGTGGTTTGACAGTTACTGTGAAGTAAAGCTGCTAACACTTAGCTTGCCGGATATCTTTTTATTGCTGTTGAGTTTTTCAATCAAGCATTTTATGTCGAAGATACAGAACAATTATTGAGCAAAAGCTGGATTTATCACTGCTTTTTGAAAAGCTCTTTGTTCCAGTTACAAACGTATTGCTGATGGCGCTTTTCTTCAGCGCCATTGCATCTCCGAAAGGAGAAGCTTATGTTATAAAGCGACCCATAATTCGATGTAGGTCGACATAAAAGCCAAGTGAACACTTTCATTGTTGCCTATTTCAAGGAATAGCTTTTATTGGACACCCAAACAATGAAGGATGTTTGATTTCTGAAATTTGATAAAGAATCAACAGTGGGCATAGAATCAGCCGTGTTTTTAATTTTTGAATTAATTTTGCTTGTTGAATTTATAGCCTTCATTATAATTTAAGTTTCAGTATAATTTATGCATATCATGAAATTTTGGCTTAGTTTATATTGCACCCAAGTTGTAAAGCTGATTGTCGTTCAGAGCCTTGTAAATCTTTAAGGAGCTAAAATTTTGAATGGTATATAAGCTAGTTTTTGCAATTTCTTAATTGTAATAGTATTTTAATTTATGCGTATTCGGAAGCTTTATCGTAGGAAATCTTGTATGTTTGCACCATAAATCGGATTATTCCGATCAATTCTAAAAGTACATATAACTCTATTTAGGAGCAGCTTCGACGTGTTCTTCCATTTCGTAGTTCCCGCAGGATCGTTATTAAATTTGTAAGACTACGTGCTAAATTTCAACCCATGTAGTACGTGTGAAAAGTTCTTCCCTAACGATCTAAACATAGTTTTAAGCATCCGATTTAAAATTTCTTCTGAACCGTCGATGCCTTGGGTTGAATTTAAAGAACCCCTAATATTTCAGTGGCACAATCATTTTTATCCCACATAGGCTATGATCGAACAGCAGGATATCTGATTTTAATTAGCTTTCATTAAAAAATGGGAACTGTTAGTTATTAAGCACGACGGATTCATTGATTCACCAATTTACAAAATCCCGGAATTACATGGACACAAAGAGCTGAAATATGATTAGTACATCGATTCTGAATAATTTGTTTAATTAACGGCCGATATGCAGATTTGGCATACATGATAGTTGTAATTAATCAATCCTGAAATTGCAAATCTTTCATGCTGTTTTTTCGCGATCATTCTAAAATTAACTGGACTCGTTTGTACAGTTTGACCTTTAATATTTCAAGAGCCGCTGGCTGGATTTTCTTTGTTCTTTTGAATTATTCATCGAGGCCGATTGCGAATTAAATCGCACATCAAACTGCTATAATTTTTCAGCCGGCGAATTAATTGGTTTCCGAAGCAAACGCGCTGTTCATTTTGATTGACCAATTAGCAAATCAGATTAATTGCAAAATTTACATAAATGAACAAACAATACACAAAATTTTCCAATAAGAAAATACTGATTTGATTATTTTTTGGAAATAATAATGAAATATAATATGAAAATATTATATACATATATTTATACAGGGTGTTTTGCAAATGGATCAACATTTTTTTATTTTTTTGGGGATTATTACCTATTTCGACAACCCTGACACTCAGAACATAAATGTTTGTTCACAATGATACATTTGTATTTACAAATGTCCTACATTTTTTGAAAAAGCTGCATCGCTCGCATTGATTTGCATGTCGCTGGAACATCTGCCGCTGCCCGCATTGACTACTTTTTCCGCATGCATATATGCATGGATTGTCTCTCCATTTAATGCAGTAAAACGCTCAAAGGTTATTCAAAAAAACATGCAATTTCCTTATAACACAATATTACTAACAACACGGCTATGTTCGTTAACAGTGTTTGATTTTTTCAACGCCATTTGGAAAAATTTAAAAATCAGAAGATGATGGAAATTATGAAGTACACTTAAACCTCTTTTTGTGCGATTTCGAATTTATGCGGTTTTTTTAAAGCATTTTTTTTTATTTCATAAAGAGTACGTATCGACTTATTTAGGATAAAATAAGAAATAAACCATCAACACTAACCGAAATTTTGAAAAAAATATAATTTGGGACTGTGTAAATCATATTGCATCTGCTATTGCTGAAATAAGACCATGCCCTTTATTCTGGTTTAAGACGTCCTTTAAATGTTACCAGAATGTTATTTTTTAATTGCCTTATTGTTTTTCTGTTTTTTTTATTAACTTTTTTTTGTGCGATTTTAGATATGTTTTATATAGCTGTTTCAAAGTTATGCGGTTTTTAAAATACATGCATCTTGAATGCATCTTCACTTTTTCTATGTAAGTCATAGCTTTTTTATGCGATTTATTTTTGTGCGATCAAAAGGAGATCCACCCTACAAAAAAGGTTCAAAATTATTTCAAAAATAATCGAGCAATTTAGACAATTTTAAATATAATATTAATTTAAAAGCAAATTGACATTTGCAATTTTATTCATTGGATTACTGCAAATATTTAAAAGTAAACACGATACCATTTTTAAAACCACTCATGGACGATATAATCTATTTGAAAGCGCAAGAAATTGAAATGGAAGTCCAACAAGTCGTACTCTACGACCACTATTCACATTTCAAATCCACTTTTCAACCACTTATACTGGATGTTATTAAGCCGAGGCTTTATGTGTTCATCCCCGGAGCTTTAGTATTTTATTCGTATCCATTTATGATCTGCGGAAATTGATGTGTTAAATATATGAATTAAAAACCTTCGCTTCACTTGTGATTTTTTGTTTGTCCGAAGTTGACCATATTCAAACACAATCTGGCTATTAATTAAAAACGATCAACATACAAAGCTTATTGATCGACAGTATTTTAAATATTTTTTTTTCTTGTTTGACAAAAACATTGTAATTTGGATCCAATCAGATGTACGCAAAAAAATTCGGGATCAATTGTTACGTGGTAATTAATTTAGTGGTCCATATGAAAGCGTTACAAATTCATTATGGTGGTTAATCATTTTTTTATAAATGTGATTCAATTTTGATATTAACAAGCAGTTTAAATTGGGGCAATTATTGAAACATGTTTATCTGAATATATACGATTTACAAATTTAAAAGTTCTTCTTTGAAGAACGCAAGCTTAATAGTCGACAATGCGGAAAAAGCTTTTCAATCACTTCTGAAAACTCACATGATTACCTCCAACCATTCTGTACTTTGAAGCTCGTAATGGCTCTTGGAAAAGGTTTTTTTTATTGAATCAAGCCGACTAGTGTGTGCTGAAGGATTATATTATCAGTTATGGTCTTGTTTAAAAAATATCATCCATATCAAGTAGCAATTTGCTTTAATATTTATTATTTTTCGTTCATTTCAATGTTTAACCACACTCTAATGAAATATCAACAAAGCCTGATGCTGTTAAAATACGGCTTGGAAAATAGATAAATACAATCCATCGTACTTGAAAAATGGTTCTGTTAATAATTTGTGATGAATTCATGTCAAAAATTTAGCATTTAATTTATGATCAAATCCCACGTTGCAAGTAAATAAATTTTGACATTTTAAAAGCTATTAAATGATTCAAATTTAATGTAGGTCATACATAATACATAAATCACATTATACGAATAGAATATGATAGAATGACTTCCGAATGAATATTTACTGAAATTCGTTATAGACGTCGTTCGGATCAACATGTCTCATAAGGGAATATTTATTTTTTTAAAGGTCTTATCGTATTTATTCAGAATTGATCAAATATTCAATTACTAACATGCCTGAAAAATCATATATTTATCATATAAGTTCGGTATGTTGATTGGGCTATATGAGAGTCTTTCTTTGGTTTCGTACTTATTATTTTTTTAATGACGTATTATACGATTTTAAGGCGTTTCCACGGATATATAATACATATAATGAATGGTAACAGAAGATACACGTTGTAAAAAGTAATGGGAAACTACTGCACTATTTTCTTTTTATGTGGCTATTTCATCTCGCCAAAGACAAACAACATTTTGAGTATAATTGATCAATGAATAATTGATATAATATACTTATGTTTCAAATATAAATGAGGGCAGGAAGTGTATTAATTCAGTACACTTCGATTACGTCAACACCAACCGTTCTATTTGTATTTGAAATTATTTCTCAATCATCATTGACAAACATTGAGGGTTTCATCTGGTAGATATTTACCAGATGGACGTCCTTAATTAGATATATTGTAGATAGAATATTCACCTAATGAGCTCCATTTGCTTTCATTACAAATTAGATAAGACGTTGTATGTTTTCTTCGTATGCGGAATTGTTCACGTCGGAAGATGAATACTTCAGCAGGGATAATTTTATGATAATCTTTTTGGGGTCCTGTATGAATGTTGAATTAACTAGTCCAATGACCCAATTAAAGAAAATTTAATATTGAAATATTTGTGTAGGATCTTATAGAGGTCATCATGCAAGAACCATTGGTTAAGAGTGTAATCTGGATTTATCAGCATGATCGTATCTAGACATTGGCCATTGAACTGTTAAATGCTTTAATCAAATTCATAGTCGGATGGCGTTGATTTAACCGAATTATAAATAACTGTTGATGATGTCTTCCAAGAAGGCAGCTTTAAAACTGGTTCAATTTTCATAATTTCTGGCATGATTGACTGGGATGATTCAAACATCGTCAGAGTCTACTTTGAATGCGATGATATTGTACAGACAAGAGTTTGTACCTATAACAGCTGTCTTCCGGTGAAAACTCCAGCTGCCAATTCCGAAACGTCATTCCACTTTTTTGGTCTTTTAGTCATCATTATTGCGTTTCTAAAGACGTCACAGGAACCTATTAATCCAACTCTGACCCAAGAATATCCTAAGCTTCGCTTACGCAGAAGTTCTGACCCGCTCGTGGCCGGCAACCAGCCAAGTCGTAAAACCCAAAACAATCATCCGTGGCTTTATTATGCACGGCAGATTATTCGTCCCGTTTTTAGAATGCAATGAAAAATTTTAAGACATCGTCCCGGAAATCGGCCGAAATTATAGCTTTCATCTGCTGCATGGGCGCGAAAATGGCTCGATGTTAAAAAATTCACATCGTCCGAACTCCAAGCGAAGTTATGATATGTGTTCTGGAGTTTACGAGCGTATTTAAAATGTCGTATAAAATAATTTATTCGATGGCAGGAACATTAATTTTATTAACGCTTCATGGATGATGTAATTTTAGCCACAATATTAGGCATAGTTGTTGTTCTAGTTTTATTGTAAATTTGTTATGCAAGTCACTGTGCAAATCGATATTTTTAAAAATATAGAAAAGAAGGACTATTTTTGATAAAATATTATTTTGAATGAATATATAATTTTATTATTTAGGCGATATTGACCATATATTGATATATTGGATGAGTTCATTAGATTCTTATAATGAAGATTCTTGTTTAAATACAGATTATGGAGGAAAAACCAATGTATCATCCACAAAATATGGAGGTCGGAAAAATTAATATTTTTGATTGATCGTCTTGATCCAGATTTAAACTAATAATAAAGTTGGGCAGGGCACACATAAGTGACTGATTCGTAACAATTATATTATTATAAATAATAATAGTTTCTATATTAATTCATAGATTTTCTCTAATCTAAAAATTTATATCCAAATAATATTATCCATATTTTAAATTTGATGTGAAACCACTACTCAAAAATAGTATATCCGTAGAAAAATATCCTGTGAATATCACTTACATCTGATATTTTAAGCAAAAGATGGATTAAGTTATGATATGAATATTTACTAATAGTAAAATCGATATAAAAAGATTGATGAGACATACAAAGGGGTATGATAAAAATGGGGTCTTTCTTAAAGTTTCATAACTTAAATAAGTCGGTCAGGGAATAACACTGAAAAAGGTCAGCAAAACTAAAGTTAAATTGGGTTTTGGGAATACAAATATAGTATAAAATGGAATTATAATAACTAGTCGACAAAGGGAGCTTAAGTAAAAAGTGTGGCAAAAAAGATGTTTTTTTATAAAGTTAGTATTGTTTGATGGAAATTTTCAGATAAAATATCAAACTTATTCATGCCTATTTAATGATTATTAAGTATTTGATATATATTATTAATTTGAATTGTACGCTTAAGTTGATACGTCCGACTCTGATACTTTGTGGTGCATTCTTTATTTACGGATTATATATTTTGTTGATATTCCATTTGTAATATCAACACAAACTAAGCGCTTGACAAATTAAAAACATGGTTTCAAAATTAAATAAAAAACGTAATTGAATCCTGTTGCTTGTTTGAATAAATTCGCGGAAAAAATAACGCTAAGAAAATTTTTGCTCATTCAAAATTCTGTTTATTTATTTTGTTAACATTTTATCTCTGACGAATAGGAAAGCAAGAAAAAAATATCTTTCCTTTGACTTTCAAAGTTTTCTTCATTTATCAAATCCGCTCTCTTTTAAGGATGTATTCAGCCGTGTTTTTAAAATACGAAAAAACTCGCCAAAAATTGTCCTGGCGATGCCTCAAGTATTTTATATGGTCTAAAATTCGCTATTATAATATATTCCTTGTAGGACTTTTTATATTTCTAATACATATTTCAGGTTGACGTTAATGGACTATTAGCATAATATTTTTCTTGTAAAAAGGAAATTTTATTCTTCTATTACAGTAGAAGGATTCAAAAATGAATAATGGTGCATATACAATACTTTTAACAGTACATATATTTGGGAAGTTTTCAAAGCTGGTTTAAAATCATCGATGTAAAAATATGCTTATGGGGAAATAAAAATGGGTATTTATTGTCATGTACACGATAAAGAAACACCAGAAAATCAAATAATACATAAAAGAAGAAAAGGAAATTGTTCAATGGGTTTCCATTGTCGTAAATTCGCATGTCCTTTAGTCATCGTTAAATGAAGAATCCCAACAAAAGAAACTGCCCTTTTAAGGAACGAAATAAATTTGGAAAAAAATCCAATTTAGGATCCCCTTTTATAAGACGTAATCACTATAGATTAAATTATGAAATAAATCAGTTTGTGCGAATGGCGTTATACGCTAAATAGCTTATAGTCGATCTTCAAGCGGAGTGATATTTTATTTCCTTCGTTTGAAGACAAAATAACATGCAATGATGGAATTAGGTTTGTTTTAGTGCAGCATACAAATTTACAGTGCACATATCATTAATCCATTTTTAATTCGTTCTTACGTCACCGGAAATTTCATCTCACGCCTGAATTGATGTACGAAAGTGAATCAGTTTGTGAATTCTCCAGTTTAAACAAAGTGTGACCGTATTAAATTTTAACATTCCTGCTAGGGCAGAATGTGTAGAATCCTGTGGTAAGTAATGAAATAATGAATTATTTATGGAGCAAAGCTAACATGCAAATGGACTGTCAGACCAGGATTCATGGGAGCGCCAGAATTGTGTTTAGCAAATATGCAAAACTACCTTTCAAAACAGCATTTTGCCGACAATAAACAGGTTGAATATGAGATATTAATATTTTACTGCATAGGATTTAAGCGTTTATGTATCTATCCGCTAAGTATAACTGTGCTTTTTGAGCTTAACTCTACTGAAATAAATATAGCGGACATAGTACAACTATCATCCTTATCATACGATCATTATTAAGACGTAACTCGGTTATAACGAGTGTCAAAATACTAACGAAATTGATCAAAATAGTTTCTATTCACACCTTTAAAAATAGTGTACGTTTTTAATTAAATTCATGATGTTTGTAATATTTCATAATTGTTTGGAGTCGAAAACTTAATTCATTAACCTTCAGCAAATGATCTAGATTTTTGAAACTATCGTCAACAGACGGATAATATTTTAAATTATATTTAAAAAATGTAGAACAAAAAACGTGTATAATTTAGATCGATTTTGTTAAACATGTTTCAGGAAAGTTTCAAATTGCTTGGTTTTTGATGGCTCAAAGCACACTATATTTTTGTCAAATTTTAAAAAATAGTAATTAATGTGTGTCAAAAACGGAGCTTTTTTTACATTTAGACTTATCTGAAGCAAACAATCTAAAATATGAACTGCAATTACTAATTTTGTTTTAAAAATAAATAAATTAATTAAAAAAAACCACCAATTTTTGGGATATTTTAATGTAAAAAGTAAGATAAAATAAATATTTTGACCTGATATTAGTTCGAAATATAGTCATTTATATGTAAAATAAGCTCGTTTCAAAAATTTCATATCAATCGACACTTTGATTTTTAAGAATTCTTTCAGCGCAGCTTCAGCTATTTTAAAGTCGTATTTTTCGTCTGATCAGTCCGATGGGCTTCATCAGTCGTCTTATTTCATAAAAATCGAAATTATTTGATGTATAACTTATTTAACATAAATTATGATAGGAGAGATAAAATCCCTATTCCATATACACTGGATTAAAGTTAAATACATCTTGATGGATCTTCGCTTCGTTGTGTATTATTAAAGACATGATCTATACGAATGATCATTAAACTATCCATCGTATTTGAAGGAGTTCTTAAATAAGATCATTTATTTGCAGCGAGTGAGCTTAAATTGCAGCTGGGACAATGTAGGTAATACGATGGCGCTCGGAGAAAAGCTTTGTTTAATATAAAGCTCTCACTGATTATTTCTTCTTTTTGTGCCACTGAAGCACGAGGACGCTCTTTATACTCAACATTTTTTTATGCTGTACTATATTTTTAATGAGAAAAAAGGCTTGCATTAGAAGACTTTTTTGATTCCTCAGTGACAATGATGATTCGTATAATATGGAGGAAAACAGAGAATTTCATGTAGAATACTTTGTTATTCAAATATGATTGTAGACAGAGCTTTGTTGTGGATAAAATATACGTCTTTTATAAAATGTTTGGTCATTGTGGTGATAAACTAATGGATTATTGACCGCGGATGAGACGAACCACTATATTAAATATTGACTTGGATTTTGAAATTTAATATGAATCAATAGTTACGAGCTTGCCAAAAGATAGTTGATAATATATTATATTTGTTTGTAAATCTGTATATTTGTGAATATGTTCAGCGCTATTTTATTTTAAAACAACGTATGCAGTCGGATTGATTGGTATATGCGAGCTACGGCAGATGTTAGAGCAAATCATTTACATAAGCTCCATCATTATAAATTAGATGGAATTTAAATAAAAAAATCTTTATTTATCATGTACATAAACATTAATTCAGCATATAATTAATATGAAGCAAATCTGATTGGGTGTTGAAACTTTAAAGTTCATCCTCAACGAAACTACTGAATTAATAACGAGGGTTCGCCAAAATTTGGTTCCTTTGTTCAACATATTTTAACAGTTGGATACAAATTGCAGTCTAAGTTATTATACGATGTTACAACTTTAACATCGTGTTGTATGAAAGTTGTCAAATTTAATCTAACATGCAATTTTGAAGCAGCAATTGTAAAGCATCCATTTATATTAATTAAATAAATCTTGGAGCGTTGTCCATCAAAGATGATGTAATTATCACAATGTATAGGATATGTATCGCATATTACTGATCTGCTAAAAAAATCACGATTTTGGGTATAACACAAAGAGATTAAACTAAACAGTCCATCTCTCACATTACGAAAAAGCTCTAAATGTGATTTTCATCAATTTTTTTATGTATACAAACAATCAAGTCGAGGTTGTTTGGGTTTCGAAAGAACTATCGCTTTATTCTTGCACGAATGAAAATGCATTTTGATCTATATTTAAACCAACCCTAAACTAAGCATGGTCGATGAGAGCTTTAATATAATCACGGTATCAGAGATTATTTTGATAGCGATGATTTATACACAAATGTATATATTAAAAAAAATATTCATTTGAAAATTTGTAAAGCGTCTTCAGATCAAACAAATTTGTATTCATAAAAAATGTTCAACAAAGAAGAAATAGCTCTTTTTGAAGGTCGTTCTATAATGAGCTTTGCTATTCTTCCAATGTATATATTGCTCTTTGAAAGCTCACCTTTATATAAAATAATTTAAGCCATAAACAATGGATTTCATGTTTATATACAAGCATATTTTTTGCGCAAAATGTATTCTAAATGTCGTAAAAATGTTGTTTTTGGCCTGAAAAATTTGATTCAGACATGGTGATGCTATAAAAAAGTTTTTCATGGGCCAATCCGCATTAAAATGTTGCTTTGCGTGCTAAATTTATCATTTTTGTCAGTTATTCGTCGGAAGATTCAAAATTTAATCTTAACGCAAAACGGAAAATTCGCTGAAGACGTTAAACTTTACAAAATTACAAATTTTCAGCGTTTAAGGTCGCAAATCTACCCCTTGGCGAGGTCACATTGTTTGATCTGAAATTAATATTTTTCATTTAATTTATAATGGATTAAAAGCGATTTTGTGGTGAAAGAGATAACAAAAGATGTCTTTAGTCAAGAGCACTGAGTCGAAAAGATCACAACAGAATCCTTGTTAATACTTGTTCATTTGTTGCTATAGAAAACGAAAGCTCTCTCGTTAATTTGTATTATCAGATACGAATTGAGTGAACTCATTCACGACGGATTGCTAAGAGCATATTACATCTTCGATTAAATTTTTTATTATATTATTAAAATCAAAGTTATATAAGTGTATGTTCAGATTTATCGATTATTTTCTATCTTTATTCCAGCTTTTTTGATGAAGGAAGGGGCTGAATTGCACAGATTATATGCATTATGATAATTATCAAATTTCATTATAAAGTGATCAAATTGAATAGCTTTTCGTAGATCAAAGATCGAAAGACGTCACTATGTAAAAAACCAATGACTATACATTATAAAATCATTCAAAGTAAACAATGCTCTAGATCTTGATGATGTATAGTTGTTTATGAAACTTGTTGAAGACGAAGATTTAATACTTAAATTTATCAAACAAATGTAGTAAAAGTGAAATGCATCTTTCAGCACATTCGATATATTCTCATAATTATGTTAGCTGTAAAAGTTATATGATCAACTTGATCGATTTAAATAGTTAGGCTATGAATTGAAATTAACCCAAACAAGCTGAAGGTTTTATAATATGAAAATATTACTATAGAATATTGAAAATACATAGTAAAGAATGAAAAAAATATCATATAATAAAATATTTAAGACATATGCAGTAACAATATTTTGATTGAAATACTTCAAAGAGCCCACAAACGCAGGAATAAAACTTAAAGATGAACCACCTGTAGGTTGTTTCAATAGTAATTGATTTTATAGCAAGAGTTTTTGTTCATATTATATATATTTCCTTCATATAATATCACAAAGAGAATACCAAAAAATTCGGTTGCGTCTATTTGTATGATGTATGAAAGCTGTTAAAGGGATGCGAAATATAAAAAAATCTTCCCATTTTTACGCTTCCACTGCTTAGGTGTATTTATTGCTTTCCACGTATAAAACATTTCTTTCCAGCTTCTTTCTTGTGCGTATGTTCCCTAAACAGTTGGTCCTAGGATTAAGATATTTTTTCGTGGGGTTGTGAACGTTCCATCGATTCAACGAACTCTTCGCATCCTCCCTGATCCTCACAGGCAATCAAGGATCGAACGAACGAGGAAATGTTTCACATGGGCCAATAAAGAGGACGTATGTCAAGGGCTGTGACCTTTGGCGAAGGGCTGAATTCTGCTCGTAAGGCACGTGTCGGATTCCACACAGCGCGGGTCTAGCCGGGGGCGCACAATTTACGTGTGATAAAAACGCGTAAATTGTAACACGTTACGTGATACGAGAAGTTTCGAATACTAATGAAAATAAACGACAAAGGCTCTAAATTTGCTTGGGCTGTCACGCCATCCAAATTGCCGTCGTTTAAATAGGGAAATCCTCGGGATTCGAGTAAAATTGCTTTCTCTCTTAGTCTAATTAGATTTTCCGCCTGATGGCCCCACTCGGCTTCATACGCGTAGAGCGGTTTATTTTTACATCGATTAAGCTACCCCTATTTTTTCCCGAAAGGCAACAGGTGCCTGTTATGCTTCTAGCATTGATAGAGCCTACTTTAAATATGAATGCAAGGGTGGAATAACAAACGTGGAGAATTTGTGTATTTATTTAAATGGGCATACGTATAATAGTTCGCATGGGAGAGAATTGTATTCTACTTTGAGATATGCTTTACTTGTATTATTTTAATATTGAAAATAAGCTATTCAACATGACATCCCTTTGGAACCCATTTGAGACTATGATATCTATATTATTATTGAATATAGATATTTAATACACATTGCTGATAGTTATAAGGATTTTGGAGAAAAATATATTTCTAAACAATAGTAAATATATAAGATATAAGAGAGATATATAAGATTCAAACACTAATTTTTGTGCAATAATTATAAATCTATTTCTAGAGTAAAATGGCCAAGTTCGATACTGACAACTGATATCAAAGTTCGTACAAAAAAGATATATCCAGAATCAGGAAAAGCCTTAAATTTCTAAAATGATGTAAATATATTACACGTGGAGATAGATTCATCCCTAACAATTAAACAAGTTAAAAAACATCTCACGAGAATCTCATGGATCATTTAAAGCTTGTTAGCAAAGTGATCAAAATAGGTATTTCCAATCTTTTTTAACATGAATAAATATGGATCTATCTTGAATGGTTACGCCTAATTCGATCTTACAAATTCACTCTAGTTTGAGGGTTGAGTGCGTTAAAGATTTGGTCAAATATTACATTGAATATCATACCAATTTTAGTTCAGAACTCATCATTTGACTAAATTTTGCAAGCAAATTTAAATTAAGATGATACAAATTCTTTGAGATAAATTAACCTCAATGAAGTACAGATTGAAGTAATTTAAGTATAACAACAATAGTAGTTAATTAAAAACCCTTCCATCTAGTATTGGTATGAAAGATCTTTGTCTAGATTATTAAATTTAACAAATTAACCCTTGACAGCATCACAAGCACGACATCTTTATATTTGATCTTAGCATTGAGAGAAGCAACGCAAATGAAAACACTTTCAATCAAGCGTCGATCGTTCTATTTATTTATACAAATAATCCAGAGGGCTGTAATTTGCTTCCTCTGCTGGAGCAAAGTCGAAATATTAAAGTAAATGATTACAAGCGGCCAAATTTAAACAACTCCCCGTTTTCTTTGGGACAACTTTTGGATTAACTCGTTTTATATCCATAATTCACTGCGTTGTATTCGGATATCAAACAAGCCCTTTCGGCGTCCATCTCGGTTGGAGTCGCAATTAAAATCCGAATAATTTGATAAAACTTCGCTCTTTTTACTTTCGGCAGGGGCGAAAGTTAGTTGTGATATTCGAGTTTGCCGCTTTGTTGTGAACTTTCATGTTTTAATCAAATTATTCATATGGCAGCTACGTAATTTCAGGGGACGTTCTGATTTTTTTGAGATTCCATGGCTCGAGAGCGGAGCTTTCATCCCCCTAATGGACTGTTAGTTCGGGGATGAAATGGCGCGCGAATGTATTTTAATTAGCGCACCGCAAGTTTAAAATCACTGCCATTAAGACAGAATATATGAGAAGACAGAGTAAGTGCCTTTTTAAGGACGCATATTAAACAACAAAGTATATTATGATATAATTCTTCATTATAAGTATTTATTAATTGAATAGATCCCCAAGGGGCAAAATTTGGCGACTTTCTTTTTACTATTAAGCGAATTTTCAATGAGGATTGAGGAATATCGCGAATATCTAGATTATAAATACTAATATTTCCAAGCGATCGTCTTAGTTTAACCTGATTTTTGGGTTTGAAATATTAAATACTGAGACATTAGATAAAGATCATAATCATATGTGGATGACAATAGAAAGCCATTACATAAATATAATATTTCCTATCCATGAAAACATTTCTTATGGAGATCGTTTATATCCATAAATTAATATGATGCTTGAAAAAAAGTAGTGAAATCCTCTCTTCGGTGTTTTTAAAGCATAGTACTGAAGCACAAGCTGCAATTGTATTTAGTCGTAAATCTGTATTTGTAAGATTAGTGCAAACCATACAATATGTGTTTCATCATAATCTCGAGTTTATAATTAACACGCTAACTGCGGGGAGTATATAATTATGAATTAGGGCGTCTTTTGGTTAACGTCGGCTACAATATTATTACGTGATGATTTTACATTATTTTCACATTAAATGGCTGATTTTCACAAAATTGAGCGCTTTAACATCATACAGATAACCAAAACCTATGCTTAATTTTTGGAAATATGTTTTTCCACTATATATCTTACCCTTATGTTACTCATATATTGTCTACTTAATAACTAGATGCCAATAAAGCGCAAAAAAACCGTCTGATTTTTGAAATATTTTTAAGTATAATTCAAAATCGGCATATGTGCTTTCTGCACATTTTTATATGTTGCGTACTATTTGGTGAGTTCTATTTAAAAAAAAAAAGTTTCAGAAAAAAATGTTGTATGGCTACTTAGCTATTAATCCTACTATCTATTCTGGTACGTTTATTAGTCTATTTTAAAGTGGAATAGCATGTAGAAAGACTGAAGTGGTAGAAGAAATTTATTATTAAACGGTAATTTATGATACCACGATCTCAAAAATTATAGAAAATTTTACTGCAGACAGGATTTTTTTTTGCTCAAAAACAACTTCAAGTGTATTAACCTCGAGATGACCATAAAGAGTTAATGAATCTTTACATCATTTATTTGGGAGAAATTGTACTAGTTTCAAGCCCCTGTTGGATATTCAGTACCAAGCAATGACTAACAATTATTAAAAGACCTGATATCCTTTGAAAGTTTAACCAAACAATGACCAAAGTCACCATGAAAAAAATACTGGATCTATAAAAAATACTAATATAGTTTTTTAATTTTTTTAAATGAAAATTTAAACTTAGCGAGCGAAATGCCCCCGCAGTTATTGTGTTAAGTTCAATTGATTAGCTTGAGAATTGTTGATTTAAGGTCTATAGTGAATATTTGGATCGTTTTCAAGGACAACATTATGGATAAACAATCATTTAGTGCCAAATGACTGACAATATCAATCAATGTTGTTTGGATACAAAGATTCTCATGCAAATTTCCCAGAAAAATAAAAGTGCCTTTGATGATAGATCATTTTAACAACAACAACAGGTCTTGAAGATTAATTCCTTTTGGATAATAAAACACGATTTGGAATTAAAAAATGCTTATATTTGCCTCAATAATGCAATTCAATCTATAAAGAAGCAGAAAGTCTTGCCAAACAAATACATAGTTGTGGGCATTGCGCCAGAAAAATATTATGAAAAAACGCTTATTGATGAAGTAGTTTGAAAGACAAAGATTTTTTTTCAAATACTACGAAAACAAATTTAAATCATTTGTTGATTCTTGCAAAAGCTTTGTGTAGTTTTGTGCCTCGAACTTGATGTATGAGTAGTCTAATTAACCCAACGCTTGTAAATTTGAATGTCTGCTATCTCATTGCTATATTTGTAGAGCTTTTTCAATATATGAGATGTATTCATATATTCATTTTAAAAGCTCTAAAATTATTAAGAATATATTTTAAAGCTGAAGCATTTAATTTGATGAATCAATAAATGATTAATTATTGAGAATAAAGCGGAGATCAAATATTTTTAATACTAAGCATATGACGAAGAATTTGTATGAAGTATATGATTTAGTAATCTCGTTTGAATGAATATTCAAATCATGATTTTTGTGTAAAAATATCAATTGAGTTTATTTTATTGAATAATGTCTGTTTGTTCTTTGTATAATCAGCATAACATATTTGATATTGATCTTGCCTTTTATTAAGCAAATAATTTTTCATAAATACGAACCCCTAATGTACTACAATTGTATTCCAACAGCGCATACCACAATCATCAGTATCGATCGACGACACAATTATGAAGAATTATATTTAAGCATGTATTTTGATAAAAAATGAATGTTCTATGATCCTCTTGTATGATCTTTATATTTAAATATAGATTACTACGTATCTCGCACGATATTGTAGGCTAAGCGGTTAACAGCATTAAATTGGCGGTTGAAATTTATTTTTTATATTTGTATTCAATCAATTTTGATAGAATTTAGCGATAATATTATATTAAAAAAAAAAAAAAAAAAAATTCTTACCTTTGAATTACCTATGTTTATGAAACAAAGCTCTGATTCTTCTCCATTCAGCACAATTGAAACGCTTTGGTCGACTGGCATATCTAAAAAAAATATAATAAAATATCATAAATAGATGCTATTGAATGGAATGTAAGTATCAAAATATATTTTATCCCATTTATCCTAAGATAGCAAATAGGAAACTCGTCTTAATATTGCTTTGTGACAATATTGGCAGATGGAGTAATTTATAGCTGTTCGTATCTAAGCAATACAATGTCATATGCTCCCAAAATTAGATCGTAGAAGGTGACAATCAGATAATGTAATAAAAAAGTTGTTTGTGCCAAGCGAACGAGCTTTCAAAATTGAGTTTTTACATGAATGAACTTTCGCTGTCAAACTATGCATTAATTGAAAATTTCAGGCTCTGTTGGCTATTTTACGTAATTGGACTAACAAGGCAAAAAATCCCCAAGGACTTTGAGGATTAAAGACTTAAATAAATAATTACATTCGGCGATTGGCAAAATTGAATTCATTACAGCTCAAAGCGCCCAAAAAAAAAGCTCAATGGTTCAAGCTCAATTTTTTATTCGATCGTAATGAAATGACGAATTTTTGTTTAATGTTTTCCCGAGCTGGAACGAGAGCCAATTACCAAAGGGAGGAATAACGAATGCCACCAAAATCTGTTACTTAACAAGATTTCCCAATATGTTTATTTCTCTTTGTGAAGCCTTCGATAGGCCTTAAAGGCGAAATTGCTGATAGAATTTTCTTCCACATTTAAACAACCACTCCGAGAGTCCGACGCCGATTTAAACCACCCAAAAACGCAATATCCTTCTGTAAAATATTTTTTGGGGTTATTCGGATATATTTTCATTCTCATCGGAAGATAAATTGACCTACTTTATTAAGCACCCTCTTAAAACTTCACACATTGCAGATGGTTCCCAGTGGCGAAAGTTTTTTTTATCACTTGATATATAATGTAAAATAGTGCTTAAAAAATCCCTGTGGTAATCTCAACGTTAAATAAATCAGAACAGCATTATGGTTGACTAAATGGACAATTTACATGAAAATTTACGATAAATTCGATGAAAATTTTCAAGACATAAAGGCATAACGATGCTAAATCACGAAAAAGGGTAAAAATTAAAGCACGAAGTATAAATTATCGAATAATCACACCAAATGCTTCATTAAGCATCATTCGACCTTCGTCATAAATTTGATTAAAATTTGAATTGATTTTAACACACATAAAATGTAATTTTATTGATAAAGTATTATGTAAAAAATGTAGTTGAAATTGAATCAATAACTTGGCATTGTTTGGTTTTTCTCTGACCACATCTCATTTAGGTCATATTTAAGATTTATATGGGATTGACGGTGACGATTGAAACTGAAAATTAACTAGAGAAAAAATACAAATTTATCGATGAATGATCTGTAATTTTGTATTAAATAGATTAAAAACATTTGTTCATTTAAGTCACTTATGTTCATTTTTATTACAAAATTAGAACAAAATCATTAGTAAAAATACATTGAAATGAATTAGAGAGATAATAGCTTTGAGTAAAAATTACCTTACACAAAGCTTCTGTAACGTAAGATAGGGGCTCTGGGTCGTAGAACTTCCGATCTGTTCCTCATCCCGTATGTGCATTCTAAAATGAAAGTCATCATGCGGGTCCATTTGCTATCAGATCGGGATTCGTAAAGGAGGAAGATGATAATCAGCTAGATCTCAGCTGCGAGATTACAAGTTATAACGGCGGAAAGAATATATCTTCCCACGGTCAAGGTTATTTATTGATAGACTCTCTTATTGTTTTTTGCATGTCTACACTTTCACTCCGCGCACGCAGGTTTGTAAAAAAATGGCATCGCACTACATTTTTTAAAAATATATTGAGGGGTGTACAAAAATTCTGATAAAGAGGGGGAGGGGGTTGGATTTGATAAAATAAAAATTTTGTTGCCGTTATATTTTTTATTTATTAATTGATTTCTTGAGATAAAATAATTTTCAGACAAGACTTATTTTAGGCATAACAAAAAACGTAGCCGGCGTAGCCATATGGTCTACTGTTACCATATGGTTACGTTCTATTTTTTTCAAAGTATACACACAATATCTGTATGATTATTATGGACAATCCCCAAAAAGCATTTTAATTTAGTTTTTTTCACACTCTTTAAATATCTTCAATTAAAAAAAAAAATCTTGTGTAATTGAAACTAAATATAGGATTTGTATAGACAATGTATTTTAACAATTTTCGATTTATACGAATTTATAAAACATAATTCAATTCTTCGACGTATTAAATGTTTTTTTCATTATTTATTTAACTGAGAAATTCAGCATATTCCGATCCCATAAAACTCCTATATTAAACAGGATATTTTTGTAATATTGATCACGTTAATGCTGTACCTAAATTATACATTTGTGAGAATGTTATTATAATATTATATAACCAAGAAATTGGCCTCATCTCCCTATTTAATTTACAAGTATTTAATAAAGATACTTAAGAGGCGTTTGAACGCAACAAGGATTTATATAAGGAAATCTAAAGTAATTTAAGGCTTTGTTGAGGATTTCCTAATGTGAAAGTTCAGTATTTCGGTTGTTACGCAAAGCTTTTTATACACATTCTATTCCAGTCATAAGTAACATGATGTTTTATGGCATCTGTTATATCCAAAGACGATTAACAAACGTAGTACTTGATATTCTTAGAAACACTCTATTTTTTTAGCATTCAAATGAGTGCGTTCTGATTGGATTTTTTTGTAGTGTCTTTGTGAATATTTTAGCGCTTTTCGATCTTTAAGTATGTTTGAAATATGATTCTAATTAAAATTGTATCCAATAATGGGAAAAATGTCTGTAAAATGTGTGTTTGAATAAGAAGTGTCCTTTAGATACAATTATAAAGAAGGAAAAAAATATTTAGAGATTTGAATAAATTCTGTTGAAAGACGATATTGAATAGTTTAAAATTAATTAAATTGTTATATTATCTAAACTAAAATCTTTAGGCTTGTGTATAATCATATAAAATTATATGAATATATGTATAATTCATCAAAATCATTCATCTTTTGAAATATGATTTTAGCAATTATATAATTTAATGGAGCTGAATTTTCCTTTGAAATGGTTTCAATTTTATTATTCGTTACGTCAGGATTCATATAAGAAAATTTTCTAATCAAATGAAAGCTCGATTGCCATTTTGAGCCTTGAAGTTATATAAGGATCAAAGTCAAAATAAACCATTTGACTCGTTATTTTTTTTAGAATTTAAATTTCTCTCTAATACCAAAGCTTGGGTTTTTATATTTTAATCGATTGATATATTTAAAGTCACCCTATCGAAGAATTCTTTTCAACGTTTCGCCGGAACGATTTCACGATTTTCCAGGAAACAACTGTTTAATTAAATGAATAAACGTGGAAGCAGGGAGTCGAAAATATCCATTGTTTCCCTTTAAAAATACATTGTCGGTTTTCCCGTGTGACATATTTTGAAGACAAAAGCGACACCTGCCAATAATTGGATATAAGCGCTATCTATTTTTTCATCAACCTTCCGTCGATTTTTAAATAAAGGAGGTATAGGGAAAATGTCAGAAATATCAGAAAAGAGACCGCCGTAAATCCTTCTTTCGTCGGATTGTCGACGTTGAAAGAAAACGCCGACGCTGAATGAATTCAGCTGTAAACATCAACCATAAAAATGCCCCGAAAAATCATATTTCGAATAATGGAGAATTTATTTGAAAAAATACCTAAATACTAAGAATTGCCATCAGCTTTATGAAATTATTTTCAAAGAAAATATTTTATGAATTATGCTATTTTAGGTATGCTACTTATATGCTTTAGCGCTATGAATTTAAGAGCAAATTCTGAAAAGCTTACATAAAATCAAACCTAAAATTCCTCACTACATACGACTTATAAATTGAATTTTATATTCTAAATATTTATCATGTAACATTTATTCAAATCATATTCTATGTGTATACCTGAATAAATATGGGCAAATTGGACTAAATACAAGACTCTTATCATAACGAATTCAAATTCAATATTTGGAAAACGAATTAAGGGATCGAATAATGCATGAAAACCATTTTTAAATCATTTTTTTCCATTATTCGGCCAATATTAACATTTAAAAAACTCTAACTATGATGTCTATCTCTAGTCGATTAAGTAGAAGCATTATACCAAATTTCACTGGGATATTTGCAGAAAAATATTTGGCGTTATCACGTTGAAGACTTCTTTGATCATTGACTAACACTGATCGTTTTTGATGAGTTATTATGTCATTTGATCTAATTATTGACAGTATACTACTGTTTTGATTATTTGACTCGATTCAATCATGCCAAACGTTAATTATTTCGGTGATATTCACACATACAGAATGAATGACAAATGTTTTTCATTAAAAATAAAAAATAAACATTTTTTCATGTTTTTTCATAATTTAGAGCTAAGAACATGTATCTGACCAACTTCTCATTGTAAATCTAAATTCATACCCTTATTCAGGTTTCATAACTAAATAAAATAGTCACGTATAAAATAGTCTAGACTCTAGACTCTAGAGCAGCGGTTCTTAAACAGGAGTCCGCGGACCCCTGGGGGTCCGCGGAGATATAAAAAAATATTTACCTATACTCGAACAAGATATTTTTCTGGAATTATTTACAGCAAAAATTATAAAAAGATCTATTTTGACCAATATTTGACTAAAAAAATGTTTGTTTGTTTGAAAAATTAATTCACAAGGGTTGGAATGGGGTCCATAAAAAAAAGTTTGTTCATGAGGGGGTCCGCGAAAAAAAGTTGCTCAAGAGGGGATCCGCGAAAGAAATTTTGCTCAAGGGGGTCCGCGGACTACATAAGTTTAAGAAGCGCTGCTCTAGAGCATAGGCTCCCAACCTTTTTCGGGTGGCGACCCCTTTTTATAAAAGTCTTAACAAATAATTACATATATACATACATATACAATAATTATAATTACATATAATAATGTGGTGAATTTTTGTCAACATCAACCTCATTTTAATATTTAAGTCATTCATAATATCTAATTTATTTCTTTCTTTTAAACGAAGAAGAGTTGAAAATCTACTCTCGCAGAAATATGTAGACACAAATAGGACTTAAACTCGCAAACATCGTCACATTTGTGTATGTATAATATCATATATACCACACCTTGTGTGTGAGAAATTTTCCATTAAACGTGCCGAGGAATCATTCCGCAAATCCAAAAATTCATCAGAAAATTCGTATCAATGTTTCTTCTTCTTTCAACTCAGGGAAGTAATGCTGAAGTTCGTTTTCAAAGGATTCGAGTTGCCCAGAAATCTCCTCCTTAAAATTTTCATTTATTTCAACACACTGTGAAGTTTTTCAAACATTGAAATGTTTTCAAGATTTATTCTTCTTCGCCAGTTTTGCAGCTTGAATAAAAATGCCAAGCGAATATCGCGAAATGCGATAATTTTCGATTCCTTTCCCTAAAGTTCCAGGTTAAGCTTATTTTGCTGTTCTAATATATCTGCTAGATATGCTACTATTTTCAGCCAAGTTTTGTCGTTAAAGTAAACCAATAGGTCATGTTTCTCTTGCACTTCCAGAAACAACTTGATTTCATCTTTCAATTCAAAGGCACGATTCACAACACTAATGCAGTGTATAAAAGAAGAACACCGTGATCAGAATCCTTTAAAGTTTAAACAGTTGGGTGTTAAGAGCTCCAGATTTGATGTAGTTTACGATTTTTATCAACGAATTAAGTAACTCTTGCAGATAAGTTAGAATAGTCTTACTGACAAGGGCTTACCGGTGAATCATGCAATAAATTTCCCTTGCTTGGGGACCTATTTCTTTTCCTTTTTTCTGAAAGCCCGATTTTTAAACACAGACGTTTTTTCTCTAGTCTCAAAAATGGTATTTATCTTCTCCATAATATCTTCACTTTTTTATAGTAGTTTTAAGTTCTTTACAAAATAGGAACATTTTTTTGACTCCAAATCCTTTTTAGTGTGTGCTAAATGCTTCGCTTCTGAGTGACGTTTGAGTTTTGAAGGTTTCATAGATTCTTGACTGAGAGCAACTTTACACAATAAGCATTATGGTTTCTCTATTTCATTTATATGCTCTGAAGTCTCGCGCAGTAGAAACTATTTTATCTCTAAGGAAACGTTGTTTTTAAGCTTTTTTCCCCCCATTTTTTAACGGAAACTGTCAGCTAAAATATGAAACTGTGCGTTGTGTAATATATAATAAAATACGAAAGCTACTGATTGCTTTGTGCTACGTATAGACACACACACACACATATAAAACGATAATACAAACTATTCTCCTTCTCTTTCCAATCTACTGCCAATTGAAGTTTCATTTTTTGTGACATTCAAGGCAATTTGATAGATGTTCCTTTTTAAAAGTTTTACTGATTTTTCTTCGTTGCTTTAATGCGATTAGTGTCAATTCATAGGAAACCCAAAATTCTTATTTATTTATTTCTGTTTCGATCATATAAATCCAAGCTTAGTAGGCAATCCCTCAATTATTTGGCGAAGATCTGATCTGACTTAATGACATCAGCTTGTTATCCTTCAAGCTATCAAGCCTGTCCATTCTAGCATAGTTTCTGAAGTCAATTTTATTTCATTTCTTTTTAAAATAGATCGAATAAAAACAACATGCAATGTCGCAAATGTTTACAAAATTATAGTAAAACAATAATTTCTAATGCGTGCTTCTTAAACTGTTTCTTTTAATGTAATTATATCCAATAAAACGTCCAAAGGAAAATGTTGTCACGATTTTCTACTTCTGAAAAAGTTGATGCTGAAACAATTAATTGAAATTTGGATGGGTCATTCATGTATTTATGTAGCCTTTTTTATGCAATTTCTTATTTAAATAATATTGTTGAAACATAAATTAATGTCAACGTAAAACTACCATACAAACTCACTTTTTGGAGAAAATATGAAAATCCAGAGCATTTCATCAACATACAATTTAAATAAAATTTCATCGATGATTCGTCAAACAGTAGTTTCGAATTCGCATAATCAAAAATTACAACAAAAAAGTACTTTTTTTTGCTGAATAAATTCGAATAAAAGCTATTTTTTCGCAAGTATCAATTTCATAATATTGTCTATAGAAATGGGGAACCTACAACTTTCTCACCATCCCAAAGCTTTTGTGTTGGAGTGAAAACTTCCATTGAAGCGGAAAAATACATCACGGTTTTTTACAAAGCCCCGACATCTACATGAAGGCTACTTCCAAGCCGACAATTTTTTGATGGTTTTAAAAAAGTGGATTGAATGCTGAATGAAATATACGCTTCCGTTAACATAATAGCCGAAGAGATAAAAAAAAACTTTGGATGGTCTGAAAATTTGATAGTTTTTATTTGCGTCTGCGTATTATGAATGATTTGGCAAGCGATGGTCTGCGAATATGTTTACGGTATTATAAATATATATTATATATAATGGAAATGTTGCTGTTGCTCTGCAATCTGGCAAGAATATTGATCTGGAAGACCTTCTTCGAATAAGCATGTACGTGATGATGTTTTTATTATTGAACAGCAGCCATCAATAATCTTTGAAAACGGGCTCGTTGCATAATGCATTCTTGGCTGGGGGGAAATAGAGTTCTCAGTATACATTGGATGACAGATATTCGAATATAACAAGAATGTCTTTGAATCCTCAAACACGTCCGTGTGATTGTCGAGTCTTTGCCAACATGAGACAAGATTGTTATGAACTTGGATGTTGTATATATTTTTTTGTTGTGCCCCGTAGTATTTCCGGATAAAATGGGTTAAATGACCTGTCGTTGCACCGTAAACACATCGGCTCAAAATATATCGCGACGGATCGAGTTGTGATGCAAACGGTTTGGCTGATGAAGACGCTTGATTTTCAGCTGGGAAATACATATTGCATTCGAATCTATGTAGAATTTAAGTCTAAAATTATTAAAACACACCATTAAAAAATGAAAGGAAGCGTTGTGTGATGCGATTGATTGGTTGGTGCGGGCGGCGGCAGATCATAATGCAATAATCATAGCTTATGATAATCAGACATGAAAAAATTCAGTTGACTGTTAAATGACAGACAGCAGATATTCGACACAGTTATGGTTTAAATAATTTATTGATATAGGTTGCATAAAAGCGTAATAAGCAGTCAGCATCATCATCATTGGCAACTATTATTATATGCAACATACTTCAGGAGTATAATCTCTTTAATATATATTTAAAGGAAAGGATATTTATACTATATGTATTTATATCCTTGTATGCTCAATATTGAAGGCAGCAAGATCTTTCAAGATTTATTTGTGAAATTTCATCCAGCGGGTTACCTAGAAGAACCTATTGAATGATGCTTTCATTGTTATTGCAGGTATGCATTTATCATCGAAAATGCCGCAAAAAACCCTAAAAAAGGACAGAGTGACCACATGGTATATGTGTCCAACCAGTCCGTTTTTCGGACCACTGACATGGCGAATGAGTACCTCGCGATCGGATGTTATACTCACGAGGGTGGTGCAACTGAGCTCCGGGGTGTCCGAAGAAGACTGATCCGGTGGTGTATTTAAATTTTACAATCGGTCAAAAATATTGTATTTTTAAGACTAAGAACGACCAATTTTTAAGCGATAACGAAGAAAAGAGGCTATTAGACAACTTAGCATATATTATAAAAATATAGGCATAGTCAATTAGTGTTGTTTCATGTAGTAGAATAGTCAAGTAAAATGAAAACCATGTGCACCTCTCAATTGGGTCAGTATTCTGTGTTTTGCGCCCAAAACCGAGTTGCGCCCATGGCGGCCGCCTGCTTTGTTATGGCCCTGAGGACTTTTTAAAAAACATGGAGTCCAATATTTCCTCTCTCTTCAGAGGTTAGGATAAAGATTTCCGTTTAAGAAGTCTCAGAATCGTTTTAAATCGACAGTTTCTTTGTAAATCTAAACTTTGCATTTTAAGATTAAAATGGATGTTCACCTATTAGTTTGAAGAATCTAAAGTGACATAGATAACATTGGAAATATACAATATTATCAGTTCAATCAATATCTTCTATATCTACCATTTTGGATATCGCTGTAATATTTTGTTCTCAGCGTGCTCTATCATTTGTCTATCCTTGAGTTTTACATAGGAATCAAAAGCCAATCATTGTATATTTATAAACCCTCACCCAGTGGGGGCTTATAAATACTGTTGGGGTGTTTTAAGACTTGTTCGTCTATGAATTTTGCATACGATAAGACACAGAGAATGATAAAAGACAATCATTTTCTGAATAAGATAGGGTTGCCTATGAGTAACCGATTTTTTTTCCTACTAGCTCAAATATATTTTTCTACTTAAATTTCCAATTAATATAATCTATTCTAACATACTAACAATATATTTAATTTTATGTTTAATAAAGATATGATTTGATATGCATTTGAGGCATATAGTTGATAAAGATCGCATCATATGCTGGAGCAAGTATCATCCCAATATCCACATTTCACTTAGCAGTATACATTAAAGCATACTATTAAATTAAGTTTATATGAAGTAAGCTTATAATTAGAGCTTGTATGAATAAATAAACTCTTTTGAGCGTTTAGCTCAGCCTAACTTTGAATTCGAATTATGGCAGAATTATCCAATGAGTCAGACAGGATAGTCATACGTCAAATAGGCGTCACGTAAATTAATACTAGAGAGTCACGCACTATTCCATGTATCATTGATTGATTGTCGTTAATGTAAGCAAAAATCTATTTAATTTATGAAATTGAGGACGTATTCTGAAGTTTGCATGGTGTCCTGTCACACCGTCTGTTTGCTTAACAAAGTCAACATCGCCTTAACTGCTATATGCTAATGCAGTTGTTCAAGTCGGTGTGGTTTTCAATAAATTCCATTCGATATATCAAATTGCATTCCTCCATCGATATTAATATATTTCAGAGGATGTGGTCTTTTCAAAACTTGTATCAATACTAATTAATTTATTCAGAAAGCTTCAAAATCTACTGATACGATGCAGCGCCCTTTGATAAATGTATGCTGTACGAGACATCAATTCAAATTAGTCCTGTCTATTTGACTTTCGTTCAAAGCAACCTTTACATCGTTAATTCATTTATTCATTCACCTCAATAAATTCAGATTCAATCATTGAGCATTGACCTATATTATTAGAGTACTTGTATATGAAAAAAACATATACAAAATCTTCTATAATATTTTTTTACATGGAAAATTATAAAAGAAATATCTTCAAAGAATATCTTTCAAAATATGGCAATATATACCAATAAAAACTCATATAAAATAATCCATGGTGCTCTAGAGAGAATAAAATGTACTATATATTAATGCTAAATAAAATGAACTGAAATTTATTTTGAACACAAAATTTTATAAAACGGCGCCAGACCAAAACTGCTCTAAAGCGAGGGATGAAAGTGTTATAAATTTCCAAATTAAGTTTCAGTCTACATTTCATTATATTTATTTCATGTAACACGATCCAGATGTTCCTGAGGGTGTGAACTTGATTATTTTAAAAGCTTGGATATAAAAAACAATGATTGTGCGAAAAATTGATGATCAAATTTACTATGAAACGTTGCTGCTATAATAATACATATAAAACTATTTTATACGGCAGGAAATTACTAAAATAATGAGAATATTACTAAAAATTGTTAATAGAAGCTTTGCCAGATAAAGTGGTATAAATTTAAAACATTCTGTAAATGTTCAAAGTCTTCAGACATAATTCGTGTATTAGTTATTAAGTATTAATCCAAAAATATGAGCAAAAAGAGATCATGAGTCAGCATTGCTAAACAATTTGCAATACGATCCAAGCGTGTCCTTGCTATTTTATAGGCACTTGTTGCTCCAAATGATAAGTGGATTTTGCTCTCATTATTCATGTCTGTAAAAGTAAAATAGAATACTCTAAATCTAAATCTCGATAGGTACAACGATACCTTTAAATATAAAATTAAGTTTATTTAAAATAGTAATAAGATGAACTTCATAGATATTTGGTATCATGATGAAAAATTATATCTTTAATTTATTGGAAAAATGATTTATTTACTAAATATTCTAGTTTTCGTACGTATTTCGATTACATTTCACAGGATAAAAAAATATATTGTTACTCTTAACACATTCCAATCGGGCTATGTCATTGCCGTTCGCTTGACGCGGAGCGTGTTATCGAAAATTTGCTATACACTTAAACCTTTTTTATGCGATAGATGCGTTCCGTGAAATATCGCACAAAAAAAGCTATGACTTGAAAACCGCATAACTCTGAAACAGCTATATAAAATATAACTAAAATCGCATAAAAAAAGTGAATAAAAAAACGGGAAAACAATATGGCAACTAAAAAAACACTTTTGGTAACATTTAAATGAACGTCTTGCGACATCTTAAATGCCATAAATCCACTAGAGAAATACTAATTATTTGAATTACAAACTATCATCGTTGTATGATAATTTTCGTGGCAATTTTCGATATGTCTCAAAATCGTTCTCTTCGTCGGAAGAAATAGTATACCCAGTGTCAATGTCATCATTGTTCTGTGTAGATTTTATATTTCCAACAATATAATTCACAATCAGTAAAGATGTCACTATAGTCCCTAACTAAAAAAAACACAAAATGGCGACTGTTTAAAAAAATGTAGTCAAGTCATTTTGTCATAGTGTCAATTTTTTTAAAGAGGTCAAAATTAAATTTTGATATAAATCTGGTAAGAATAATAGGGGGTTGTATAGAAAAGATTTGTACCAAGTTTGAACTAAATTAATAAATTAAAACTTGAGATACGATGTCAATCGTGTTGAAAAACGTAGTTTCGAGAAAAACGCGTTAAAAGGTCTCATTATGGTAGGCCAAGTTGCAGCATTACTAAAATAGCTATAACTCCGTAAGTAGTTGGAATTTAGTATTTTTAAAAGTCGAAACATTGGAAAAATTCAACAAAATCAATTTTTTCAAAAATCTAAACCAGAATAAAGGGTGTGGCCGTAATTCAGCGATAGCATATGCAATATGATTTATACAGTTCCAAATTATATTTTTTTCCAAATTTCGGTTTATGTTGATGATTTATTTCCTATTTTATCCAAACGTACTCTTTATGAAATAAAAAAAATAGCTTTAAAAAAAACCGCATAACTTCGAAATCGCACGAAAAAAGTCGCACAAAAAGAGGTTTGAGTGTATCAGGAAAAAATATCTAATTTTTTAACTAGTCGATAGTTTTTTTAAAAAAATGAAGAAAATATTTAGAACATCTCACTTTATAGAAATATGTAGAGATATAATGATAAAATCTATGTTATGTCTTTAAGTAGTGCACATATCCGCAACCCGCATTCTTATCATCTATGCACATAGTGCATAGTGTGTCCCCGTATTGGATAAGAATCAAATCTAAATAATTTAATTAAATTATCAAGTGTGTTGTATGTGGAGGCATCTATTTTCTAAAATTAAAATACTTGTCATATTGTTAAGTCTTTTACCCGAAAGACGCATATACGCGTAACCCGACGAGAATGTGTTAAAGAAGATTTCGAACGAGCATCCCATATCATTAATTTGGTCTTAATCTTGTACAAAATTTACAAGGAAAGAAACTTTAGCCGCCACCACATGATTAACTGACTTTGTATCCGTCAGTCAATATTCATTATCCTTATTTTGATATTTTAGAAAGCTATATATATATAAACCTATTCCTATGTAGACGGGCTATAATTGGTCTGAAGCATTGTAGATGTTTCTCGTAATTTTGAAGGCATCAATCAACACCAATCCAAAGGTCTGCACAATTTAATGTGTTTTTCCCATTACATCCGCTAACATGGACATAAAATCCAAATAGAACAGCATGAAGGATATTAATGCTATTTCATTCGATGGATGTTGACCTAACATGTCAATTTTGTATACGACAGTGTCAAATCGTTTCCCGGGAAGATCGATTAATATTCATATTGTGACAATGAGTATATGGCAACAAGGCCAAGGCGAGCGATTATTAATGATCAATTTTCCAAATTACATACTCCGGGGGGAAAAAAACACAATCTAAACAGTATTCCATTCCATATTTCACTGATATTGTGAATGTTACATTTCGATAAATTTGATATATAATATTATATTGCGAAATTTTACTGCGTGTGCGACCACCGTGATAAACTACGCAGCCACATGTCGGACCACAAACATTTTAGTACTTGAGGTGTTGTTATAGTAGATCAAAGGATTTAATATCGCAAATACGCTGAAATCATTACGAGTATAAATCATTAAGCTATTGGATTGATCGTAGATGAAACAGCTGATATTTTTTTGAAAAAATCGATATATTATTGGTTATTATTCGGTCATGATCGCATCAGCCGAGGTTAATGGTATTATATATCTTGCGTATTGCGCATCCAAAAGAGAATATTATTAATCGCCGATTCAGACCAAATTTATAGTTTTAAACTGCACATCAAAGTACCAATTTACAATGTCTGTCAAAAATTAAGCATGTGCTTCATTATGCCTCATTTTTTTTTAATTATGAGGATATTCAGTATCATTTTGGCATACATGGTAAACGATCTTTGTGTCAGCCTCCTCATGATTTTCAATTTTCAATTCAATTTAATTACTTAAATAAAGATAACACAAGTATTCAAGGAAAAAACGAAATTATTTTGACATCCCTTGACAAAATGACAAGATTTCGGAAAAAAATAACTCTTTGGAAAAATCGAATAATAGAAAAAAGTAGATATGTTTCCTTCACTTAACGAAAAGACTCCCGAGGGAATTATTTCCGCAATAATGGAACATTTAACATTATTTGAAGAAAATTTTGCACATTATTTTATTACTTACTGCTTAAAAAGTTAGAGTATGTTTTTCTAATATTACAAATTATCACAAATGCGCATCAGACGATAGACAACGCTATGCGTAACCCGACGGGAATGTGTTAATATGCTTTTATATATTTATAAATACGCATTTCATTTTGAGATACTTTTTATGCACGGAGTTATAATATTTAAATAATAACTTCCTTTTATATTCATGCGTCTGAATATTTTCTGAGTTTTAATTCAATTTAACAAACTTTAATTCCATTTAGCTCTATATTTTATAATATGTACTAAAATATGAATCCGATTGATGCTACCAAAGTACGTATTGTGGCTTTTCAATTTGACATACTAAAGTAGGACAATGCGACAGGTCATTCTTTGTTATATTTCGATTTTGGTAAGTGACATATGAGATATTTGGCTTTGTTGAATTATTTAATGGTTGAAATATATAACATTATAGATATGATTAAATAGCAATAAAAAAAATCACACAATCGTATTAAAGAAATTACACAGATTTCCATGAATATTTTCATAGTAATCCGACCAAGTAATGTTTTTTTAATGTCAATTTAATATGCTCTTGGATTGATTGGATACTTATCGTTATCGATTTATTCTTTCGGAGCTATTCAGGCTTCCGATTGCTTATTTTGGTACAACCAAGACGATGTCGTGAAGTGTTTTAAAAATGTGTTTGTGCCATTAGCCAATTTCCATTGTAACCTTTTGGCCAAAGCTCGCGTTGCTTCTTTCGCATAGCTCGTTCGCGTTTCGGGACTCCAAAAATAAAGCACTCCGTCTGAATCAGAGCTAATTCCATTAGATTTACAAGTATGATTAATATTGATTATGAACATCGTTCTTGGTGAATTTTCTCAATTTTCGGGGATCGCGGTGTAAGAGCGAACATTGGCATGCCATCAAAAACATCGGTGTTGTCAACTTAATCAACGACGTGATTCGAGGCCAATACAGGGCGGAATTGAATAGGATTCTCATCGCCTACGACATACCATTAAAATTAATGGACGTTATAAATAGGGGTTGATTTATAAAATTCATGCTAAGCTCAAATGCTTATCGATCAGTTTATATTAATATGCCAAAGTAATTGAGTGGATTTTTGACCTCAGGGTAAATATTTGCTCTGTGCTCGTATTATTGGAGGCATTTTAGGCAATTGGTATTGCTTGAAGTGATAATTCCTATTGCCTGTGTTGATAATATACTTTAGTCTTACCTGTTTCTATGGGAGATTTAAAAATCGATTTGATCGAGCATATTAAGAAACCGGGGCATCCAAAAATATACGACATACATAATAATTTTATTTATCCCAGATGTTGCAGAAAATTGTGTATTTTAACACAAAATCAGAAGAATGAGAAATGTCAACAAAATACGATGTAAAAATGTCTGATATAATTTTTTGTGTTCTCCATATATGTATTTGGAGTAATAGAATGGGAAAAATTAAAGTAAGAAAAAAGTTAACATTATTAATCATCAATAATACTTTCAGATATGTCAACCATAAACTATTATTGATTGATTAAATTATATAGAAAAAATAAGCATTTAGTGATACAAGTATAATACCATTTCATTATTTAGTAAAGATGAAAGCTTCATTAAATAGAGTCATATTATAATGTAACATCCCGCTTTAATAATGTATTAATTTTTTAGTTTATTAACACATTGACGCCGGGGGACGCGGAATCCGCGTGATCGATAATCTTTGTATTGGAGCGGGGGACGCGTAATCCGCGTGATCAATAAACTTTGTATTGGAGCGGGGGACGCGGAATCCTTTAGTTTCTTTAATTATCAATATACTATAATATTCTAAATATCATTATGATTCTATTAACGTAAATTTTATCAAAATCGGTTCATTTGTTTCAAAGTTATGTTAAATTTACCAAATCTATTGTTTTTTCCTACCGCTGACCCCGTTTTTTTGGCGTTTTTTGCGATGATTTGACCCCGGCGGCAATGTGTTAAAATAGGGGTTGTTAGCCACGTGACTAAATATTTTAATAACTACGAAAAGATCATGACCTATCTTAATTATCCAGCAAAACAAGATCAATTCAAAGAAAATTCGTCAATAAAAATATTTGTCCATAATATGATTTAATAACTGGAAGCCATTTAATGGCGGATAACGATGGCAATTAACCTTTTGTATTAGGAAAAGAAAAAATATAAACTAAGACTTTTAATATTTGTTTTCTTCGCTTTAAAAGCATTCTTGCTCCTTTATGGGGCACTAAGCCAAGATTACATTAAAAGCTCCTTTTAAGTCGTTGCCAAAATTAGCGAAAAAAATATTTCGCCAGGGTATTAAGCTCTATGAATAACGGGCTTTTCTCGACTTTGGGGGGCAATTAACCATTTTTTAGTGCGGGTGTAAAAAAAATAATTCCACTATATTTCGACTTGCATATTCATATCAAGCATAAAATTTTCAAATTCGAGCCTTTTATTCTAAGAATTCGCGAGGAGCTTTCGTGCAAAATAAACAATGAAGATTTACTATGATATGAATATGATTATTTTGAAAAGGTCTTAAATTGGAAGAAAAATATGATTATATATATTTTTTCAGCCAAAACTCATATATTAAAGCACTCTGCATGACCGCACAATAATGAAGCGATGTTTTATCCAGATAATAATTTTGCTGGAAAGTAGAGCTTTTATTAATTTAGGATTTATTATATTAAAAATAATTAATTCTTTGCACGCACATGTAAAAATATTATATTATTTCCAAACAAGCGCCTGTAAAAACGTTCGTATTTGGGTTTTGTTAAGAAGAAATTTTAGCCCAGAGGGTTAAGACCAATTAAGCAGGAAAATTGCTTTGACAAAGTTTAACAGCGTCGTTTTTAGAGGAAAATTCGGGTTCCATCGCATTTTTTCCGAGATAAAGCTTTGCTACAATTTTTTGGTTTTTGTGATCGACTCGAATAATTTGGAACGCGGCTAATTAATTTATAATGAAGTTTTCCAGAATCACGTCTAAAAAAAGGGATATTCATTAAACGCCTTTGTAATCGAGCTTCCTATAAAATGCACGATTAATAACTTTTAATGACTTCTAATGAGAGCTTAAAAATACTAAGAGCGCGGATCTTTGATTCGAGTTGCGATCAAAAGAAATTGCTTTAATCTTCAGAAACTTATTGATGGGGTAAATCGATATAAAAGATAAGAAAATAGCCGAGGAATATACACATATCCGTATAATGATCAGTGATAATTTTAATATAAATATGATATGTTATTTATAGATTTATGTATTTGACAAATGATGCAGCGTTTGACAATAGTTGATGCGGGCGATGGCAGATGTATGAGTATTTCAAGCTTTATACATTTTATCGATTTTGATTGTTTGAACCCTATGGATGTTTTTTTAAATATGATTTTTGGCTTTTAAAGGAGTTAGGTTTGGATTTTATAAGAAATCTTTAAATATAATATGAGTTCTAGCTTTAAAAATCCTTTATCATCCCATAAAATTGACTTTTTTCTGGACCTAAGTTCTTTGCGTTGATTCACTTTTAGATCAATTAATTAAAAATAATCATTTCAGATCATCGTTGAGTTATTTCGTTTACATTTCTTTGCATTTACATGAATAATGACCTATAGCTTATAACCTTAATACTATTTGGGACATCCTCATTTGGATGTATAACACATTTTCACATATTATCCATTACAAGGATATCTATGTATATATCGTACCGATATGTATTTTAATTTTTGTAAATTTGATTCACCATTTTCTTTTAAATTAGGGTAAATAAATTATAAAATGCTTCTCCTAAGAACTGGAATACTACTATGAAAAATGTATGATTGACTCAATCTTTATAACAGTTAACGGAATTGTATTAATTAATGATCAACCATCAATGAAACAGAGTTAATTAGAAGTTAATTCGGGAAAATATTCAAATATCAAATTTGAAGGGAAGAAGGTAGCTTAATTAAGGCTATACAACATAGTTTCAACTTTGTTAGATCTGAATAATGAGCTTGGCCCTAAGATACAAACAAGCATTATTCAGTTGGGCAATTAGGGGAAGAATATCAAATAAGATCAACAGTAATACTCCAGCTCTTTGGAAGGATTATTATTCTTGATTAACTATACTTAATAATATATAAATATATCATCAGAAAACGATCAATTAACAGGTATAACGAGCGACAACATTGATTTGATTCATGGAAAATATTCATTTGCGTCGATGTATTTATGTTTTAGTTAGTTTCAATAGGTTATTTTGATGGTATGTATATTAATATTTTAATAACTGAGAAAATACCTTGTCCGTCGTAGGCATTGATGCATTCTGAGGTCTGAAATTGGCCGATGAGAGCCGTCTTTCCCACCCCAGGGGCTCCCATAATTGCTACGCGATGCGACGCCGTCGGTGGGGGCGCACGACGAGGCCCACGATCTGGGGGCTCTCCAGTGCCCCCTCCTCCACCGCCGCCCCTCTCACCCGAACAAGGTGATGGGGCCAAACTATTCGACCTCGACCTTCTTCTTCTGAACGAATCGCCGCGATTGACAATGCCTGAAAGAAAAAAAAAATGTTACATTGAGCTTTCGAAGATGAGCTAATATTTTTTTGATGAGCCCCTAACGTATTCACATATTCTGCGAATCGTCTATTGACACAGGGTAAAATGACGCTTTTTACGCTCCCTCCTGGATTGAGTTTGCATATTTATCCTCCTTCTCCACATTTCCTTTTCAATCAAAATCTGTCTTATGTTCTCATCGTAGGTACTCGAAAATCACCTGCTCTTCGTCTTCTCTTCCGCCCTTTCATCCCTGCGTGAAAACTCTCTTCCGTTTCTAATTTTTTTTGTAGACTTTGGATCGCATTATTTTCACATCGATCCACTCTGCATACTCTTATCAGATATTACGGCAACAAATTTATTTTTAAGCATCATATTTTAAAAATCAATCATTAAAACGAATTAAGAGTAGTGAATTAATAACAATGAAAGCGTATCTGAGTGAATTTATGTTATCCAATTTCAATTTAATTCAATAACACTGTCAATTCTTGCTCGCGAATTTTTCATGTAAAAGCTTTCCGATTCTTGTGTTTCAATTACATCCAATACTCCTTTTTCAATTCAATTTAAAAAAATATATCAAACAGGAAACTCAACATTTATGTAGTTGAAAACCACCACCTATATAAAATTGTATTAAGTACTGCTTTATTATTAAAATTAATTCCATTAAACTTTGCTATTTAAAAGTAGCATAATTGTATGCATAAACTCTTATTATCCTATAATTTTAAATAATGAGTCTTTAAGATAAATATGAATTTATTGAATAACATATCCGAAATATTATATAAATCTCATTTGGATCTAGGATTAGAATATTTGCTTTGATTACTACTAGTTCAAGTGGCATTATATAATCTTTATTTATAGAGCGTTCCCATGAAATCACAGACAATGAATGTTGCAATTTTTAAATGGTACGATGACACAAGCAATCTCTGCATTAATATTGTCGTTGACTATTTATAAATTGATTATTTGTGGAATAAGAAAATGTTGAATTATTTCAGCAATATAATGTTAACGAAGATACAATTTTGGTATCAATTCGGCTTTATGCTTATTCTTCCATGCATGTTTGCAATGGTATTTTTTTGCATTCCATTTAATAAATACATAGACAATAAATATATTGATTGAAGGATATTCATCAGCATGCTTTAAAAATTGCAATCAATACTTTGTCAAATCTATATACAGTAGATCTCGATGTTCAGCGCAATCTCCCAATGTTTCGATAAAATTAGTGTGTCGTGGGGGTCGTTGGATAGCCTTGGTTGCGGGAAGACGTGCTTCCCGCGGACAGATCTATCTAGTACGTGGAAGTGAGACGCTGCCCCGTGAGTGTCCCCACAACACATTATTCAATGCTATATTAATGTTATAACGCCTTGGTCAATAGGCTGGATCAAAGATCTCACATTAGGTAAAAATTTTGCAACCATAAGGTCATCGTTTATATATAACATGCTTTCGTTTGAATGAGAAGGAGCATTAATAATACTGCTCTTTGTGGCAATCCCTTAATTTTTTTAAAATCTTGCAGCTCATTAATTCAATTACCAAAAGTTTCATTTTATTTAATTAAGACATGAGAACAGGCATTTGTTTTAGTAGTTAAATCATCCTTATCGCTTTGAAGAGCTTCTTTAATCTCGATCTGTGTATATAACACCTCATTAACTGTTCTGGAGTTGTTTCATTATTTGAGTATCACAATATTTTTTAGTATTATGTTCGTTTTGTTGTGTGTCTTATAATGATATAAAAAAAAAATTAAGCATGGATAATCCGCAAACCGGATAATCCGCACCGGAATAATCGAGAGTACACTGTATATTACAATGACAGGAATTTTTTAATGACACAGATGTGTCAAAATATTTCCTCGTCCCTTTGGGAAATTTAAAAATGAAAAAATAAGAGCTTAATACCGTATTGCGTATATAAAAATACACTTATAAAGAACATCGAAATTTTCGTATTATGTCATTTTTGATGGTGGGACTTTTCAACACCAGCGCTAATTAAAATTGTCCTGGAAAACTGGAGCTTTTAAGTAGCCCCCATAAACATCGTGTTTGATGGTTTCTCCAAAGGGTTAACATGTTAACTCTTTCGCCATTATGGCGTCGTGTTATTTTTCGACGAGCAAGTTTACATCGCAAAGGCCGTCCTAATTTGTTTATTTTCACTCTGAACGTTCTATATTTAAAATACGTTCCGTTTATGATGGATTGCATCTGTGAAGCTCGCATATTAATAAACATTCATGAAGATAAATGCCTATATCATTTTGACGACTGTTTATTAAAATGATCATATAAAGGGGGAGGGTTTCGAGGCGGCCTTAACATAATATGCCGCATACGATTGAGCTTTCAAGCCGTAAAATATGATCGTAAAGTCGCGATATTTTACGACAATATTGGCGATGGAAATAATCCTTGAATTTGCGCATTTCGAGGCGTAAGAAATTGTTAATGAGGTTTTATTTGGGAGTGAAAAAAATAAACATGCTAACGGACAATGTATTCAAATGTTGAAAATTACAAAAAGCTCAGACGTAAATTCAACATCGGCAGTCATTAAAGCTCGCAACGTTGTTTTTTACCGCGTTTATTCAGGATAGTGTAATTTTCATTTCATTACACTGCATTCGCCTGCCTTAGTTAACAGCCCTTAGGATCGTATAAATTGTATAAAAGATGCGAACAAAGAAGTTCGACGTTAAGGACGAAGCATCTCCATAAAAGAAAAGAGAGGAAACACATTTCTTCGTGTATTATATCCGGATAGTCGGTGTTAAGACTGGACCAATTCGCTTTTGGATCAGACTTTAAGCGAAAAAAAACATTAAAGAAGAGAACGACGCTGAAATGGAACAGATTTTATGACGACGATTCTTTGAATACCGCCAAGACGCATTGCAGTTTTTTTTAAAAATACGTCTTCCATGCTACGTATTATTTAACCAAAGTAGCTTATTGGTGAAAACTGAAAATTTGATAACTTTATTTTTTAATTGGTTATTAACATTAGAGTTATTAACATTTGGAGCAGTGAGTGTCCATGCAGAACCAAGACTCTACTTAGGTCATAATTTGGATTGTATCGATCACAAAATAATGATATTTGTTTGATATTTTTGGAATAAAGCACTTTTTTATAATAAATCACATTTAACCGCACAAAAGGTTGTTATTTGTTACTTTGGTGCAAAATTACTTGTTTATTAAATTTACCTAAACAATTCAGTTCCTTCTGATTCGACCAGGGACAACTGCACTTAATTTATAATTCCTTAAATGTTTGATGAGGATCTGATTGCACTAATGACGTCAGCACATCATCATCCATATTATAGGAGCTTATCAGTCTTAGAAAATTCCCCTAGGTTTCCATCGTCATTACCTATGACACATATTAAATAATAAAAATAGTATGTTTAATGTATTTTTTTAAATTCCACAAATGATTAATGCATAAAAAATGTATTCAAACTAATAGATTTGAGACTATTAAATAGTCTAAAGTGTAAGAGCAAATTGGGATGATATTGAGCATTGTAAGCATAGTAAAAGTTTCCTGGATAGATTGCTAAAACTTAATGGACAACTTCTAAATTGAACAACAAAGTTTCTGCTCTATACATAGCCAACGATGATATTCATGGGACAGTAGTTGCCAACTGAATTATCGTGGGTCGGTTTAAATGATCAGGAGATAAGAGCTTGCCAATGAAGCTCGCGATGTGAGTATAAAAAACGAATTTAGCTAAATGCAAAATATATTTTCCTAACCAGGAACTATTTATAGTCAAAATATGCAAGCAAACGAACAAGCAATTAATTTATTTGAAGTTTGGATTCTCTGAAGTCCCGGAAACTTAGGATTATCTCGGGACTTGCGGTGTGTATTTTGGTATCCCGAGATGTAGTTATCATGATTTTTCTTATATTCGATTTTTAGATTGCATTCATCTATACATTTTATGTACGAATATTGCAATTTTAAAATAAGTCGCCTGAAATATGACTATGGAAAAATAACGTGTCGAGGTAAACGAATAACATACTGATGAAAGTCGTTATGGATGGCTTCCCAATGATTAATGGATCGATTGGAGGCTATATGAATGCATACTTATTTGACTTATACAGTCCAAGCAGAAATTCCTGTATAAAGACTATTCGTTTTCCATTTATGTCTATCGGAACGTTTGATGTTGTTGACAATATAATCATCATCAATATCTAGTCTGTAATAATTCGTAATTGAATTGAGGATGACTCAAGGGATTTTCCTTAATGGTGATTGGTTTGTATGGATTTCCAGGCAAAGACAGCATCGAATAATGAAGCCAACAAACGGCGTTATATAGTACATGTCCATGATCTCCCAGTTAAATTTTATTGACTCAATGTTGCAGATTTGATCCAGAAGAGGTATTTATGAATTATTTTGACTATTGCTGACCACTTTAATGTGGTTTTCATAGAGTATTTATGTTTTTGAAAATGAAAACGCCAACCAAATTTTTTGTGAATGGGAATTTAATCAAAATCAGTGGAAATTTTAAAAAATAAAGGTTGCTTGAAAATATTTCAATAAAATGAAATACCCTTATGTTCTCACTTTACACATGGTTCAACATTCTGTATTATTTTTTTAATGCAGAAAAAAGGTCCAGTTAAAATGACTGATCAATACGTTTAAAATACCTATGAGAAATCTGGAGATATTTATCAAGCAATTGTTTAATTAATTTTTAATAAACAATGTAAAAATAATTAACCTGTATGGTAGTATGGTCGCCTATTTGCGAGCAAATCCCAGTGATTAAGAAAGAGCATTCTTATACATTGAGCTCGGAGACAAATAAAAACGGAGAGTGTCTTGCACGTTGAGTTTGGAGAGAAAAAGACACGGAGACATTATCTTGCAGGTCGGAGATTATGAATTGGAGACAAATACGGAGAGAGTATCTTGCGTACATCATACGAATGTATAGATCATTAGCCCAAATGTATCGACTAATAATGATATCTGAATGATATAATGAATCGATTGTTCATTTATTTATATACAAGCTTCATACACCTTGTGACGGTCCTGACAGATAAATGGATTTGTATGACGATAATTGGTGTACAAACAAATAAAGCATTTAAGATTTTGATGATTTTAAATTAGTTCACTGCTCAAAGGGTTAAAAAAGATATGTGTAACGTGAAGTGCTAAGCGTTTTCAAACTTGCTTTTGGTAGCGTAAATATGTTCACTTAAACTTTTTTTGTGCGATAGAAGCGTTCCGCGGAAAATCGCACAAAAAAAGGATATGACTTACATAGAAAAAGTGAAGACGCGTTCCATGTATTTTAGAAACAGCATAACTTTGAAACAGCTATATAAAATATATCCAAAATCGCATAAAAAAAGTTAAAAATAACATTTTTAGTAACATTTAAAGGATGTCTTGCATCATTGGTAAAATTTGAAGTAAATTAGTTAATTAAAACTTGAGATATGATGTCAATCGAGTTGAAAAAAGTAGTTTCGAGAAAAACGCGTTAAAAGATTTCATTATGATAGGTCATGTTGCCGCGTCACTAAAATAGCTGTAACTCCTAAAAAGTTGGAATTTTGGAAATTCCATTGGAGAATGTATTTTTAAAAGTGGAAACATTGGAAAAATGCAAAAAAAATGAAATCAATTTTTTCAAAAATATTAACAAAAAAAAAAAGACGTGGTCGTAATTTAGCAATAGCAAATTCAAGATGATTTATACAATCCCAAATTATATTTTTTTCCAAATTTCGGTTAGTATTGATGATTTATTTCCTATTTTATCCAAAATATCTCGATACGTACTCTTTGTGAAATTAAAAAAGAAAGAAAAAATTGCTTTAAAAAAACCGCATAACTTCGAAATCGCACAATAAGAGATTTGAGTGTACTGTATATATATGTCTGCCTGTTCATAATGCTTTCTAATCATATTATCTCAACTTAATGATGTATTTGGATATTATTCTTACTATTTTTTTTTAATTACAGCTTAATATTTTCTGATCTTTTATGGCAATTTGTAAAATAGTTTTGATAATAGCAGTCACTAAGTCGACGTTTTATGAATGAATCTTATGAATTATGTCAGGTTTTAGGACTTTCTACTAAATTTTCGATCAAACATTTTTTAGAAAATAAATGTCGTTAAGTTCGTATTGAATCATTCTGTAGTCTTCTTTAGTATGTTATGTTTAAATAAACTGGACAAGCTTTTTGAACTGCCCTTGTCTTCTCCTCTGAGAATAAGGTCAATCGGAAATGCCAGCGCAGCTCCATACAGTTCTTCGATGTGTGTTCTGATAATAAAAAGTATAAAAATAAATACATCCAGTGGCGTTCGTGAAGTTCAACACAAACTGCATTCGTGTTGGGAGCGAAGCTTGCCCTTCCCCTATACACCATAAGCTACGTCGCGTGCTAACAATGTCCGCCACATGAGCTGGACGAAGCCGGGCGACCCAAAATAGAAATGATCATTTCCGAAATAGCCACAGCTGTTTGAAGTATTGGCCATACACTTTGGCCAGTTCTCTCTGCCACTATAATGCTGCTTTGCGAAAAAAATGCATCCGAATGAGCGTCCATTATCTTCATGGATGCCAGCTAAATATTCATAGAGCCGAAGAGCCATTCACGTCAACGACGACTTTGACAGCGTTCGCATGTTGCCCCATCTGACTAATCGAATTAATTCTGGAAATGCCACGGGCACATTTTAATTATTTCGGGATTACAGAGCTTTTGAAGGGGCCACTTCAAACAATACTGCAAATGTTTGACTACCATAATATCAACATTTCAGGGGGAGTTGCAGACAAAGTTTGTGTTGAGCCACCGCATTGCTTTACCTATGCTTTCCACAAAACAATCCCAAATGGCCACCATTTAGGATATTTTCGTCAGTCATGAGTATTTATACTAACAAGTCAAACGCCGCAGTGAAAATTACAGCACAAATATACACGGCTTTATAAATTGAACTTCGAAATCATTATGCATGGCAAAATTGTACCAAAAGAGACCATGGATTGTTAGTTAATTCTAATATTAAATCAAAACTAAATACTATATACTATAATGCACTAACAGAGCTTGATAAACATGATTATTGCTCCTCATTATAGCGCATTTACAGATCAAATAATATTTGACGCTGGGGATTTTAGATTAATTCAATTTCTTTTTTGGTAACATTTGGATATTCAGCAAATTTGATGACAAAATGTTAAAAAGCCCTTTGATTATATTCAATCAAATTTTGAATAGCGATTTTAATAATTCTAACAAAATATGAACACACCACAATAATGCTACCAATATACCAAACTGAATTCACTCTGATATCATTTAGTTTATGTGTTGAATTGACCATTTTAAATATATATTCAGAACAGAATCATTCGTAATATCTGAGAACATGAACATAATCATGTTTAAGCAATGAAATTACCGAATATTGTGAGCTATCGACAGTATTTATTTATTTATATACAAACTTCATACACCCTGCGATGGTCCTGACAGATAAGTGGATTTGTACGAATGATAAATGGCGGATATACAAATATAGCATCTAAGTTTATGATGATTTCAAATTAGCTCACTACTTAAAGCAGCGGTTCTTAAAGTGGGATCCGCGAAGTCGTTGCCGGGGGTCAGCGAAAATATAAAAAAAACATTTATCTATACTTGAACACGATATTTTCGTGGAATTATCTACAGAAAACATTTAAAAAAAGATCTATCTTAAACAATATTTAACCAAGAAATGCTTGTTTGTTTTGAAAATTAAGTCTCAAGAACGATACAAAACATTGGGACACAAAAAAAAATTGGACTAAAAGATTAAATTATGTTTCTATACCAAGTTATATAACCTAAGGTGTTGGTAAAGTGGATTGAATCTTAAATATTTATTTTAACCCTTTGCGGTCCTATGTCGAATCTGATTCGACATCGATTTTATTCCGGTGGATCCTTTGTCGACTCTTGACGCGCGCTCTCGTGAACATATCCGATTATACTTTTTTTTTACTGCAAATGGTTCGAGTTTAAATCCAGATCCTTATTTAAAAATACGTGTAAAGAAATGAAAAACCACCATATCTCCTATGTAGATCACCTAAATTCGATAGCAGAAATTGATTGATAGTTCTTTTTTTAATGGCGTAACGTGGAGGACTTCTGACACCAATGTAACGTGAAGCTAGGGCACTCTTGGGGCAGAATCAACGGACCGTTCCCGTAATCGCTGCTGATGGAAACATTCTCGTTTTAACTATTCCTTTTATTGAATATGATGAGAGAGAGATTACCGCCACGCCTGCGGGAAGAGCATCTCCTCTCGCATCCAATCCGAAGAATCCGCGTTTCCTGAGCGTAACTATGTATGCACAGGAATCGAGATAGATATCGCTATACAAGACACAATGTGTTCACAGGAAAATAGAAGATGTCACTGTTAATTTGTAACATTGCATCTGAATGAAGACAGATCGATGTAACTGTTAATCTGGCGAATTGCTGCTTTATGTGAGGATGTTATTTCGTAACACGGAGGATATCATATTAACACATTCCAATCCACCCAATTTTCAAGTAACTTGCACAAATATACTTATTTTGTAAAAAATAGTATAATTCTTAAACCAGCAAATAGATGAGTATTTTTATAAAAATTTATTGCATATGTACAAACATATAACAGTGGTAGTATGCAGTGTGTGTACTAGCTTGATGAAATGAGCGGACGGAATGTGTTAATACTGGTTAATTGCAGTACAGGTCAAATTTGATTTTCTTGCACTTTAATATATATATAATTATGAGAACATTTTGAAATGTTTAAATTTTTTCCGGCACAAGAGGTAGTCGCCTAATCCGAATGTGTCATAATTTTGATGATGTTGATAATAATGTCGTAATACACGCATCTGAAAGTTTTATAGCATCGTTCTGCGTGATATTATAAATTTGAGGCGAGCATACGTACGCTCATGAGCATAAACATGTTAGCGTGTCCATTGCGAACACCTCTACGGTTGATGCGACCGACGTAGATATATGACGGCACATATGGGATAATCAAATATATCACTAGGCATATAATTTAGGGTATAATATAAATTTAAAACAACTTGTGGTGTATTTTAGAAGCGCTGGTTTATTCTTAAATTTAATTTCATGAAACAACGTATGAGACGTGCATTAAGAATTTATTCGACGAAAGCCACTAAATAGATTTCAGCTCCAGGAAGATGCACGATGCTTCAAGTTAAGCATTCTCGAGACGTTAATGCGAATTAGTGTCGTGGATGTGAACGTTCGTTTCATAATTAACACACTGTACTCTTGTAATATAATAGTAATATTTTGACAATGAACTATGACACATTATTTATAATCTTATGTCACATAAGCTAAATTGTTTGTATGTTAATCTAATAGTATGAAATTTATATGAATTTCCATTTGTAACCGCGTAAAATTAAACCTTTTATAGATTAATTAAAATTTATATTTAATCATGTTAAAGAGGGCTAAAATAAATATTAATTCTGTAAATGGTTTTAAAGGGGTGATTTAAGCCAGCGTGGAATATTTCCACGGTTTATCAACCGCTTTATCGATGATGCTTCAAACAAAATTGCTTATTCAAATTGTTCACTGAACCATCCAATACACTAAAAAAGTGGAATCCAGAATGCCAGCGAAAATTTACCTGTGCAAAATGTGCATCAAAAATTTCATCACGCAGCCCCGATTCGAAAATTTTGATCGAATTATGGAATATTTTAAGTGGAAATTCGCTTTGAAAATGTCCCAGAAATATCGGAAAATACGAGCGAAAGAACGTTTGAAAGATGCTTTTAGATAAAGTAAGATGTCGTTGTCAACGTAGTCAATTGCAGGAAAGCCTCTTCGACAATATCAACCCCAATATAAAAATGGTTTTATGTAAGACTTCCCGGGGAAAGAAAAAATGATCTCAAATATTTTGCAGATTTAGATAAGATGAAACGAATCCCATGAAGTATCGATCGATAAAGTTTACGAATTAAATCGATTCGATACATGCGAATGACACATGATTGACAAGCTCGCTCAAGCGGATCAATAAACCGTCACGTTTCGATCTTTGGTTTTTAATACAGAGATTAATCTAAAAGCACATTTAATTTCATATATTGATCATTCTCAGATGATAGCTAAAATTATGTTACATACATTTTTAAGATAAGCATGCAATTTGATATGGCGTAAGCTGCTTGAATGTGCATTTATTGAGATTTAACATGTGCATTTATTGCCGTTTCGTAAGTTTTGTCAAAACACAACATCTTTGGTGGGCCTCGTAGATGAATGATGGTAACAAATCTGTAAAAAACTGTCATAAATTCGAGAGCACTTGGCAAAAGGCCATCAAACATTTTTGATGTATAGTCGACATGATGATGCCTATTAATTGTCTGGGTTTGAAAGACATTTCATTGGAATTTTGGTGGATATTTATGGCTAATTTTTAATGCAAATTCAACCATCTTTCGATTTACGCAGTAAATGCATTTTATGAAAACACATGAGGTTAAGACTGATAATTTTTTTTGGGGATTAAAGTTTGTGGGCACCTCTGTCGTGTAAATTAATTCTTTTGGCAATTCTATTCCGTGACTCGCACAGTCTCCAGACCTGACACCACTGGATTTCTTTGCCTGAGGACGTGCCTTATTCCGTGGTGAATACGGTTTTCAGATCTGACACCACTGGATTTCTTTACCCGAGGACGTGCCCTATTCCGTGGTGCACACGGTTTCTAGACCTGACACCACTGGATTTCTTTGTCTGGGGACGTGCCCTATTCCGTGGCTTGCACGGTCTCCAGATCTGACACTACTGTTTTTCTTTGTCTAGGGAGTATTTTCTCAACCCAAATTGGTACCTTTTCAAGTTTACCGACTTATTGAATGATTTCTATGATATGTTGGAAAGGATATAATTTAGAGAACTTTTTAAAACTAAACTAAGTTCAAAGTTGTTAGTTTTTTGTTTAAAGAATTTAAAAATTGACATTTCTCATTCGTCTGTTCATTTTATGTGACTTTGGAAGCTCAGAAGTATAAAATAATTATTTATTTAAATCAAAAATATATTGTGAAATATAAAAACAGTTATTTTGTGTTATTACGACCACAGATTAAAAAAATGTGGTGAAATTTTGGGCATTTTTTCTAAACCTATTTTGACAACCCTGATATTTAGGACATAGGGTCTATGTGTGAAATATATAAAAAGAGTCCTTCTAATCCCTCAAAAATAATTGTTGGCCTATGTGCAAAACACCCAATGGATTCTTTCTCTCCTCGATCAACTGCCGCTTGGAGTTTCACTTTTCGTGACGTTTAAGCAAATTGCTCTGTTGCGCCCTTTACAAGTCTCATTTATTTTATCCAAACAACAAAATTTGAGAAAAACCTTTAATCGAAATGAAGCAAATAAGCAATACGATTCATACTCAATTTTCTGAATAATTTTCATACTGGGAGGTTGTGTCTTTTTACGTATATATTCTTAAATAAATATAATCCATTAACATTATTTATACACAAATAGTTTCTGATTAATCTGATATTGATTGATGGCCCATTTCGTCAATCCTCTCGACCATTCAACATTTTGGTACTCAATCATTCGCAGAATCAATTCAAATCGTGATTAATCCATGCTTACAATTTTAATAGAATCACTTCGTTTTCAACGCTTCGTATGCTTATAGGTTTTCTTCTCGTATGTCATCAACTGTGGATTGACGCATTTGGCTGGGAAGTTACACTTCAGTTCTCGAAAGCTACGTATAAAATAATATACAAAAGCACTCCGACCTAATTTTATTGTTCACTTTGATTCACATCGCCTATTTTCCACCCACGAAGCTGGTCCACGTTCGTGTAAGCATAGAATGAGATGCTGCGATTTCATCATCAGCGTCGTAAAAAAGTGAACATTTCATACGTCTATAAACATCGCAGAACTACTAGATGATTGTTTATAAATAGAAGACGCTATTCATAGAATTATTATGAATCATCCCGTTGCACTGAAATAATTGCATTATTATGCATCAATATCAAAATTTATATTGGTTAATGAGTTATTTTAATGCGAAGGAATATTCGATTTTGTACTTTTTGGAAGACTTTATAAAGCATAAGTTTCATCATCGCATAAAAATACTATGAACGGATTACTATCTGAATAGTTTCCGAACTGAAAAGTTTGTATGTAGAAAAAGGTTTAAACGAAGGCATAATCCGAGCTCAGAACGAATATTTTATACTATGATCGTGAAAGATATTCGATATGTTCCAAGTTAGTCGATGTTTCGTATTGAAGTGCTGGATTAGAGTTGCAAAACTTTGATGGCATGTGCTTTAATATACTTAAGATCTGCAAATAAAACTAATACGACAGCAACTCAAATTATTTTCCAACGAAAGTCGACTTTCGAAGATTTTCTTGGAGACATGCTTAAGGGGTCAAATTGCGTCTAAATTTAACGCATTTCACAATTTTCTCAGCGATTTTAGTTTTTGGCTCGTTTTTATTTATTTTTAAGTATTCTCAGAAAATCCCGAATAACATCTTTCTGACTTTATAAATATATATTTGGACCTGGACGAAGTATAAATTAAAGGTAGGGCTAAAAAACGATATGATCATTTTGTGACAGAATGATTAATGTTCCCAAAGAACTAATTTTGTTCTTTGAAAATATCAACAAATAGGTCAATACTCTATCGCATATGCTTAAAATAACATATTCGTTATTAAAATAAATACAAATTGTAAGATACACAAATTAAATCATTGGGCTTAAATTAATCTAAATCTAATTGCATTGTTCATTTAGCGATTATATACAAGAAGTTTTGCATATGAACAGGCAATTTTTTTGGGGGTTAGGGGAGTGTTTTTTGTAAATAAATTTAATAAAAACATCTTTCGTTATACGAAATTAACGTTAATCGAAGTCAGCTTAACTCGATAGTTTGTCGTGTATGGTTGAGTTTTCGAAGCAAAAAAGACATTATCATGGGAATCCAACTGGAGTCAAAAGCTGGTGCAAATAGCAGAAAGCTATGCCTTTAAAAAATACTTAAAACTTGAAGGCCTGACTCAATTTTTTGGCCAAGATATAAAACAGCATCTCTTACTAATGTATAAAGATTTATATAGGGATGTATTAATTCAAAGATGTTTGGATGGCCATACACAAAATGCTAATGAATGTTTTAACTAGACAGTTTGGCGACTAGCTCCAAAGCACCTTCTGGTGTAAAAATGGATGAAATATTAACGTACATTACTGCTGAAATATTTAATAACAACTACAGCTTAATTTTGAAGGTGTTGAATACGTTAAATATAATTATTGGCACCTATTGTAAAGTCTTTGCTGTAAATACCGATGAAGCGCGGGTAGCGAGGTAGAACCGTAAGAGTCTTTCTGAGACAAAAGCAGCTTGTATAACCCAAAAACAACATTTACTCGAAGATAATCAACTTTATAAGAAAGTTGAAGATCTATTATATGCGCTTGGAATCACTGATTGATATATAAGTCACAAAAATTGATAGATTTATCGTATTGAAACTTTAAACGAGATTATCTAGAAATTGCATTTTCAAAATGTTCGCCAGTTGTAGCTTAAAAAGTTGTTGATCGATCTGGTTGAAATTTTGGGATGTTTCTCACTATAACATTATCTAGTCAATTAAGCTAAAGTTTTAAGATTTTCGCGTAAATAAATTATTTTTTTGGGTTAAACACTATCAAGAAAATGGTAAAAAATATGGGAGTTTAACTAAAAAGGCTACTAAATTTTAATTTTTTAAATACTTTTTAAATTTTTTATAGCTTAGTTGACTGTTTACGTATATTAAAAATCAAAAAATATTTCTATTTTTGGTTTCAGTTCAACAGGACATGTGGCGAGCCGTTTGATATCGCGAGAGAATGCGCCTAATGGAATACCTTATAACTCCGCCATTTTGTTTTTTATTTTTACAAAAATAAAATTAATCAGCACTTTAAGGTTGTAATAAAATAATGTCAAAAATTTAAAATGGTACGAATATTTTATCATCTTTAAAAAAAATCATGAAAACGGACTAATTTTCGGGCGTCTGAAGGGATTAAGCAAAATATTCGATTCTTAGACAAAAATATAATTTTTCGTTATTCAAGAATGGGATTTTTCGTCATCTGTACTCAAAATATTATAGATCAAACGAATGCTTTCGAATTTCATCAAAATATCATTATTTAATGACGAAAATGGGGTTTATCCTTACTGAAAATTAAGCAGAATGAATTTAAAAGATTGTAGAAATATATTAGTGTGTGTGGAGTTCAATGATTCAAATTTAAAAAATCTTATCGTGCTCTAGAAGAATTTAATCGTTTAGTGTTCAATCTATGTGTAAACACTACCATGATGGAAATATTAATATTATAATGGTCTTTCATTTCATATCTGGATGAATAAACGATTACGAACGTTCCAGGTAAGCAAATTTAATTACTCTAAATTAAAACGAGCCTATTGACATCTCAGTTTAATTAAGTATTCATTATTTTTGGTCTATGAGATTGGGGAGCATCGCAAATCGGGTCGGTCGCATATACCACAAATTAATAAATTACTACGACCCCGTGTTGTAAAGATCGATTACATTTTCGGCCACGTATACAAAATTAATTAAACTAATTTGCTGAGCAAAATTCTGTACTGAAACCACTTCTTAAATATTGATATTTGAAAAAAACAATGCACTCGATATGGTTATTTTACGCAGTATGAATCAGGAATTGAATCATGCTGTACTCAGAGACTTCGATAGGAAAATTTAATTCCAATTCTGATTTCTACTTAGATGTAAATCCAATAACAGAAAAGGAAAAATTACATCAAGAGCGTCGATGCAGTTCAATTAAATGCTATTGATTTATTACCATTAAGGGGAATATAAATGGAAGGCCATTAAAAACCACGTACTTTCTTATTTTTTTATGAGAAAAACTATTGATTAGTGTTTGAAAAAATATTTTAAGCATGGGGTGTACAATTAATAAGGTGAAAATCTCGATAAGTTCTATTGGTCATACATTATGTAAAAACCATCTTAAGCCATCAGAAGAACATTGGTGGTATCTTGTATTCTAACTTTGTATTATATATAACATTGGGCATTGTATTTTGTATTTTTGTACGATCAAAGCTTGTGTACGAACAAGACTATTAAAGTCATAAACAACATATACGGTCTTAAAGGTCAACATATGTCGATGGAGTTTTAGAAAGTTTAAATTGGTTGAGAGAAATTTATGGACTCCCATTATGCCAGAACACCTAAATTGTTAAAATTGCTAATTGAATCCTGGCTTCTTAGCAAATTATCAAGGATTTCCATTGAATATACTGTAGGAATAGAAGCATTTGATAATAATTGTCAATGTGAATTCAATAGATATTTGGGTGCCGCACGAACTATACTCGCATAACAAAATACAGAGGAATAGTTTATAATGATCTAAGATATCAATTTTGATTCATATCAAGGGTTGAAATGAAAAATTTGCTAATTTCTGTGAAATAATTTAATGACCGCCAGGCTGGCGTATAATTTAGCTGTTCGGCCACTCCCACGCCCATTCTCCACTACACGCACATGTTATATATATATTGCGATAACCATGCGTATTTACTATTTCAATGGGTTAACGCACTCGCAATGTAATAATATTCTGTGATAAAATCTTTGATATTAAGCCAAAAACACATAAAAACATAGCCGATATAAAATTTATTTTTTGCCATAAAATTCGATGATTTTCCTGAATGAAAGGTGTGCATGAGACATAAAAAATGATACATGTCAAGTGTGTTAAATTAATTTGGACCGATTTTTTAAGGTCAGCTTTGGCAGAAGGCTATTAGCCGGAAACCATTTGATAAGCAAATACTGAACTTTGGTCCCCATAGAAAAGCCCATGGATATAATCACAGGGTTGTATTTTTGGGGTTTTTGTCGGGTTCATTAGACACAATACGCTTTTTTTCCTTTGAGGACTCACCATAGGGCTTTTGGGGCATCGTAAAAGTTAATTGCCAATATGATCCAGCCTGTGTTAAGGTTAAATATTTTACAGTAAAATGCATGTGTATGCGATCGACACTATGACGTCAGATGTTAATAAAAAATAACGCCATACAGATAGTATTAGTACAGTATTGACGCAAGTCGAAACGATGTGGTGAATTAAATCTATTTTTGATGGGTCCTAACGAATTATCTTCGGTTGACGCGATGAAAGATAACGGCCATAATGCAGGGTTTCTTGGCCTATGGATTGCGACCCAAACTTGGGTCACCATAACTTTTCGAGCAAATAAATAATAAATTTGTTAATATTAATAATTAGTAATTAAACTGCAATTCTGCGAACATTTAAGAAAACATGAAAATATCTGCTTTTTAAAAAGTACTGAAAGTTTCATTGAAAGAAAATAATAGCTGTTGAAGCAACAACGAATCAATACAGGAAATAAGGCTATTTTTTCTGTTTAACAAGCCATTTTTGCTTCTTATCTTGTTGCTTAACGTATTGCTAAACGCAATAATTCATTTGCAATTGAAAAAGATTTAGTTAACCTTTCACTTGCTGTACTAAAAATACCCACCGATGATATGTATTTGGTACACCACTATTACTTTTATTGACTATAGTTGAAATTGAAATGGAACAATTTTTGTTAAGTTATATAATTGTACGAAATATATAATTGGCAGGGAAAGGTTTAACTGGCAGCAATATGATGCTTACTGTGCCTATATTAGTTTCATTTCAATATTGATATTTAATTTCTGTTTTTGCTTTGTGATGTGGTCGAAAAAGGTTTAAAACCTCTGCCGCAATGTATCGAAAAACTCTATTAACGACAGTAAAGTAAGCTCCTTAATAAAAGCTTCATTTAAGCCCTGCAAGAGTATCCACCCTCGTTAAATTGCTTTCATGATAATCTCACAGATCAATTATAATCATCAATCCAAAAGAAAGGGCACAATTAAACGATAATTATATTTATCCATAAATACATCATTAAATAAGGGATGATACAGGAAGTACGACACAAATAAATTAATATATTTTTATATAGAGACAATAAATAAAATTAACGACTATCCCCGTCTCGCTCTAGCGCGGCGCAAATACAACGTTAATAAATAAGCCGAAACGTCATTTGACAGATCGAAGAAATATGGCCCGTTTATTAATGGAATTTTGCGACCTACAAAAAACCCAGCCGCGTCCGAGACACGTGGAATCGCAAGAAAAGGGTTAAGAGTCGTCGTCGGCGGAATTTATTTCGGGGAGGCCGTATAACTTTACGCCGCACGATCTCGGCAAAGTTTGAAATGTCATAATTGGTTCCGACCCTAAGCGACATGACGCGCGCCCAAATGAACCTAACACGATTTTTGGTCGGCCATTAACGGCCGGAAATATGCGTCGCGATCGACGACAAATTTAATCCCTCCCGACGTGCTATGCTAATTTCGTCCGCAAAAAATAATTTCGAACCGAATATTAATCGTCGATAATAATGAAGCGTCTCTAAAACTCATACGGGAGATGATTTCGCTTTATTTTATGGCAAATTTATGAAATTAAAAAACTTGCTCACATAATTGAAAGTGCGCTCAAATCTACTAATAAAATATATGTGTCCTGCGCCGCGTCTTTATATAAACTGACTGTTAAAAGGTAGATCTGAAAATAGCAGAATGCGTTTGTGTAATATATAATAAAATAGGTGCGTTATTGGTTCAATAATTGCTTTATGCTGCGTATTGACTCACACACACATACAGCAGAGGCGGCGCTGCGCAAGCATATATATGACATGTGCGACGGAGACGGACACTCTACAAATTATTCTGTCTCTTTCTTACCAAGTAATGGTTGGGGTTGGCGATGGGTAATGAAGCCTTTGTCAGAATCAAAGCGTGGATGCGGAATAATCGCTTAGATCCCAAAAACCACACAATACACGACCAGAAACTGAGGGAAGCCTGGCAACAGAGATGGGATCAGTCCAGTAAGGGAAGATGGACCCACCAACTTATCCCGGTCGTAAGCCGGTAGAGGGTCCGAAAACACAGCGAACTTGACTCAGGTGCTCACTGGACATGGATGCTTCAGTGTGTACCTGAGGCGGATTGGTAAGGAAGTGGCGTGTCACTACTGCTAAGCGGAGGTCGATGATGCCAAACACACCATCACTGGCTATGAGGCTTTGGCATCCCAGAGAAATTCGCTGAAACAAACACTCGGGGTAGCCGAGTTCAACGTTGACAACATGGTCTATAGCAGCGGTTCTTAAACAGGGGTCCGCGGACCCCTGGGGGTCCGCGAAGCCTTTTCCGGGGGTCCGCGAAGATATGAAAAAAACATTTATCTGTAGTTAAACAAGATATTTTCGTGAAATTATTTACAGAAAACATTATAAGAAGCTCTATTTTGGCCAGGAAATGTTTGTTCGTTTGAAAAATTAAGTCATAAGGGTTGGGATGAGGTTCATCAAAAAAAAATTGTTCAAAAGGGGGTCCGCGAGAAAAAATTTGCTTAAGGGGGGGTCCGCGAAGGAAATTTTGCTCCAAGAGGGGGTCCGCGGACTACATAAGTTTAAGAAGCGCTGGTCTATAGCATAATGGCAAGCAAGAAGAACTGGGACCTGAATCATGAGCGCTAAAGAGGGCATTGAGAGAGAGAGGCGCAGAGCAGCTCTCCAACACTAGAATAGGGCTAGTTACCTAAGGCCAGACTACCTGTCCTCCTTAACCTTTTCGTTAGTGAGCAAATTTAAAATCGATGAAGTCGTTGATGTCATAATCGCTTTATACCGATTACTTTCTGTCAGCTCCTAATCAGCGTAAGACAATCTTCAATTCGAGGCAGAGTCAATTGTAAATGAACACTTGATAGTGCATACAAGACCACTTCATTTCTTTATATAAACAATGCACAAAAAATCAATTCAAGTGCTCCTCCTTTAAAAGGAAATGATAATTGGACAAAGACTCATTCAACACGCAGGGAAGAACAGCAAGCAGTTAAATAAACAAACACTCTCGATAACACACAATATTCGGTCGTTTCTTTGCGTAAACAAATAACACACTTGAAATCAAAATCATTATAAGTGGGTAAATTTGGGCTTAACGATCTATACAATCATGCGATGCATATGAAGAAGCTTTCCGTCTCAGTCTCCCGAACTGCGCTAAGTTCTCTTTGTCTCTGTCCGCCTCGGAGCTTCAATGCACAAGAGTGCTCTTTCTGAATAGTGAAGGTCAAAACGGATATTTCCGTAAGTACTCACGAAAAGGTTAAGCAATGTGAAAAACAATACCAGGGGGACAGAGAGGGATAAGGGAGGGGTTTAGTCGTTAAGAATCTGACACTACCATGGAATCAAACCCATGGTGTCTTATGTAAGATTCCCCTCCTACAGGAAAAAAACGATTAAGGTTTCACTTTTCGTGATGTTCAAATAAATATCGAACCTATATCAGTTTTACTGCAAAAAATTACATTTCAATCCCCCTAATAATAATATGACTAATTCAGCTTAATCCGATATTTCACTCTTTAATGATTTATTCCAAATCTAATTTTAGATAATAAATACATAACAAAATAATTAATATATTGGAGTTTTTTTTGCAAATATATATAAATTTTACAACGTATATTTGATTTTTATTTTTCAAGTATGTATGGTGCGCATTGAAAGCGTTTTCAGGTGGTTTATAAAGCTTCAAGTACGCGTTTGATCGTCTGAAGCATTCAACCAAATCTCCCTTAGATTTCAAAAGCTCCAATTTTAAATTAATTTTTGTGTATAAATAATTTAAAAAAAAAACGAAAGCAAAATAATATTTCGTCGAATCCGTTGACCTCGGATAAGAATTCATGTTTCGTGAGCAGATGAGTTGTGCACGCAGACGTTGGTTGGTGTGAACCACGGCAGATGTATGAACAAGCAAAAATGAGAAATACGATTTTTTTTCCCGGAGTAAAGAGGAAATAAATATATTTTTGTCGGTGCTATTGGATAATAAAAAACACACATTAAAGTTATTTTCACCTAGCATGTGTGATTCGATGTTAGATGAAAGGATTGTTCACCTTTTTTTTATACGGTCACGCAATTCGGCGATTATGTAACGAGTATACTCGTTCGAAAGCAAACAATTTTATAAATGACTATGAAATTACTGATATCGTAATTTATATATTGCTTTATAATATTTGTAAGTGTGGGGTCTTTAATTAATATTTCAGCAACGTGAATTTTTACCACCTAAGAGTTTTCCGGTTTGGGAATCAATATTTGTGGTTGGACGAGTGGCTGTCATTTGCATTATGAACCAAATTTCAAATCTACCATGACACCGAATGTTATTTTCTTAGCTCTCCAGGGATTTTTTCCTTCCGTATTTCCTGAATATTTAATTCATTCAATTTCATAGCAATATTTCAAAATTTTCACGCCATTCAATCGGCCCTGGGTAAACGCAAATAGGCTATTATTTATTTTTAGATTAAGCAAATGTTGACTTCGGGGAATATTGTATAACTAGTGCGACCTCATGTTTAGGGATTCGCCAAGTGGAAAAACCGCAACAGCATATTCATCAAGGCTCTTATAAGGGTTGAATATATTCATGTATTCAATGCTGCGGATAAATATACTCCATATAGAATGTAACTTAGAATTTGATATGCGTTTGGAAATGTTGGGAAACTGCTGTTGTTTAATTTATGAAGACATATCATGTGTTGTGTTATTTATGCTCGCAGGGACAGGCTAAAAAACGATCGTAAATCAGGACGACGCTGTGAAGATAGCTTATTTTTACTTCAATATGGGCCACACAACTTCAGCATTTCAAATAAACCCTACCGAGAATATCACTTGCTAAATTGATTTTTATTTCCTAACTTAACGATTAAATCGTAAAATTCGCTCTTGTCTAAGAGGGTGCTTGGAAGTCATAAATTTTTAAGACTCCTTCGGCAATATTTTTGGCATCGATCACCTCTCGGTAAAATAATCACAGTATTGAGAGTAGTTTTGAACAAATTTTGAAAATGTGTCCTAAATACAAACAACAACATCAAAAGTTAAATCTATTTAAATAGATATTATGTGAGGAAGACGAAACCAATGTGCTTATCAATATGTCACGCACACATTTTACCACATTTTGATGCTATTAATACTATTAAAATAATTATATGTCAAGTGAATATGCACGAAAAAATTATTAAATCAGCTCTAGTTTATTCCTCTATTATTATTCTTAAAGTGTCATATTCTTTTTTGGATTTAAAATGTCTACATATGAGACTTTCCAAGGGAAATAATTTTTCATGCAGTGGTTTCCCATTCACCATCCACACTTGTTAAAGTTAGGATAGGATTGTTTATAAGATTCTTTTAGGCTGGAGAGAATCTATAAGAAAGTTATGAAACTATCAATATTTTTGAATAATATTTAATTATAATTGCAAATTCAATTTCTGTATGACTTCATCGATCAATTTTCTTGGTATGGCGCATTTTCCACAATCAACAAAATTTTAGGATCTTATCACTATTATAACAACATTTGGTTAATCATATCTCTTCTATTTTACAATGTTTCACATTGGAATAAGCAATATACCTGTGAATGAGGAAGTGAGCCAACAGGAGATGTGTTTCTTATAGAAGCAACTAAAATGTGGTTGGCTTGATTTTGGAAGATTTCTTTAATGCATCTTAGCCAATATAACCACGTTGAGACAAATTCATTAAACATTTAACATGCTTAACACATTGATTGCCAACTACGAGATAATTAGGCTAGAACCAGTTTTTATTAGCTAGAAGACCAATTACGACTTATTTCGTAGTTTGTTTAGTTGCCATATTCTATTTGCATTATTCATATGAATAAATAGCTTCTGGGAGGATAACAGAAAATCAAGACTAGTTAGTCTTGATTACATGGACAAAAAATATAATCATATACAGTTTTGTTACATAAGCCAATTCTCTTTATGTATTATAATTAAAGTTTTAATAATATAATTATTAAATTAAATTGGATTTTTAGACTTCAACCCTGAATAATACCGTGGCAGTCAACATATTAAATATATAGCGAAATGCTGCAAAAACAGCTCAATGACCAGGAACATTTTTCCAACGTTTAGGGACATAATAGAAAATACAATTTGGATTCAACATTAAGACACTGAATTCAGAATTAAGACTACGTAGTGGAATAAAAGACTTTCCAGTTGTTCCCCTTTATCAGAAGACTAATTAAATACAAAAGGCTACTATGCAAGATACCATCAAAGAGAATAGTCGATGAAAGCTCTCAAAAAGCTTACTTCTCCAACATTACAAAGCACTGGTGCAGATTTCGGCTAAAGTTAATTTACCAATGCTTATTCCAAATATGAAACCACCAACCGTATGGTCCAAACCTCGTTTATTTGGATTATTTATGCTACATTGCTTGGGATAATTTCAAATGGGAGGTACGAATTAGAAGATTATTCTTGCATATTGATTGAGCCTACTTAAGCATATCATAAGCATAGAATTCAAAAAATATCTACAACACAATAAATTCATTGAAAACTGGCACGTATAAAGTGTCCATAATTACACTTATGGTGACCTAAATATAGGATGCAGGGCATATGTGAATAATACATGGTACTGTGTGCTATTGCCGCAGAAAAAATAGATTGCATCAAACCAATTTAATCTGCTTGGAAATTGTCTGCAGCAGACTTTGCTCTTCATTTTATAGAAATACGTTGCTTCAGGGCATCTTATCAACCGTCTACGTCTTAAGCAATCCTACTCATTATTTCACCAACTTCGTGTATAAAGCATTTTCAATCGGTTCTCTTATAAATAATAGATTTTGATCTCGATATTCGATTTCATCAAAAAATATCGAAGAAGAATTTTTCATTTAGATATTTTTATTTGAACGAATTGGAGCGTTAATATTTGATGTAGTTTAAAAATACCAGCACAGATTGAGCTGCCATGAAATAAGATATTGTACGTAGATCAAAAATTCATCTTCTGATATTGAAGCTCCCGCAATGATCTCATCTGAAGAATGTCCTCTCCAGACCACTTAACATAAAGAATGCTCCCCTCAAACCCACCGCTTGGAAATTTTCCAATCTTTTAGCTTTTCAGAAAAGGACGAAAGAGGGTTGCAACACATAAAGCGCAAAAGAACAATTTTCCATTATCATCGAGAAAAAAGGTTTTTATTTGGCCATTTGAATGCGATTTCAAATTACTATCCTGATTAATTGGTCTCGGCGTAAAATATAGCTTTGAACGAATTCCATGATAAAAGCATACATTTTCAAGCACTCAAAAAATGACGTTAGACAGAGCAATTTAAAATAAAAGTTTGTTCCTAAATTTTATACGATGCTCCGTTTAAGATTGTCTGTCGTAAACTGGACTCAATCTAAAACAGTTTTCATAAGGACGTGTTATGAGATATTTTTAATTTGGATTCACTTAGAACTGTCCACCATAAACTTATACGATGGCGTTAAAGTTTGAGCTTATAAACGCGATAAAATGATTGCGTTATTTTTATTTCTTACTCGAATTTATGTCGTCATATTCTTTCAACTATCCCATGAGAGAAATGCTCTTATATCCCAAGAAGAGAATTTTATTCAGGCTTCTTATCTGAATACTTAAAGCCATAAAAGAGGATTTAAACGACTTTCACTTGACTGTATATACGATGCCATTTTCACAATAAATTTGCCGACGTTATTCGAATTTAAATATTTAATTGGAATATAAAATGTTTAGCATAATATCCATATAAAGATGAGGGCTTATGAACTTCTTCTTTGTCGATGACCGAAGAACTCCAATCTGGATACTACGTATAATATAACTACACTCCGACGAAACTTTTGCTAACCCTTGAACTCCACTTCAAGTATAAACTACTTAGATGCTTCTGAATTTTAATACTCAATTATTTTCATTAAATTTGATCTTTAGTTATCAATTATTCACAACTACATAATAGCAAAGCTAAGAAAAATTAGTCTTTGAATAATCAATGATTATATCTTTGGAATAATAAATATATTTGAATAGTAAAATACTATCTTAAATATTTAAGTTTTTACTCCAACTTCTTCCATTGCCCGCATCAATCAAAAACTTAGCATTAATTTTGCATAAATTTCGAACAAAGGCGAAAATTAACACATTACGGTGTAGAATATATAAAAATACCATATATAAATAAGGCTGATGTTTAAGTTTGTACAAAGTAAACTTAAAATCATTCATAATTTGTATCTATAACCAAATCAATGGAAAAATATCATAGATAATACTGATAGAAAATCATTAATTATTTTCGAAAATTTCTCGTCCCGCAGAAAATCGTACAAAAAAAGCTATGACTTAAATGGATTTTAAAAATCGCATAACTTTGAAACACCTATATAAAATATATCCAAAATCGCCAAAAGACAATTAAAAAAATTTCTTCGCAAGAAATATTATACCCAATGTCAATGTCATCATTATTCTGTGTAGATTTTCTCTTTCCAATAATATAATTCACAATTAGTAAATATATCACTATTTTTTCCAAATTTTTCCCAAACATTTTTTTTTCAAATTTCGGTTAGTGTTGATGATTTATTTCCTATTTTATTCAAAATATCTCGATACGTACTTTTTATGAAATAAAAAAAAATTGCTTTGAAAAACCGCATAACTTCGAAGTCGCACAAAAAAAGTAAACGGTGAACTGTCCACTGAGTTTGGATATCACCAGCACTTTCTTCCTGTGGGTATATTAAATGGATCATAAATTCGAGTATCCCGTAGATTGTCGCTAATCGCATTACAACGAACAAGAGAAGTTTATGTATTTTTATTATCCAGTTGTGAAACATCTCATTTTTACTTTGAGTTGTGACGTAAGATGAGAAGTTGCTGTGTCCAAAAATATATAATATTAGTATAATGAAGCCTTCAGCGATCATTGTATCTCAAATCATCACCTGAACTATTTGTTGCTTTCATATGACCACTCAGTTTTCTTGTTATTGGCATATATTAGGTTATCCCGAAAGAAATCTATTATTATTTCTTTCAGCATAAAACATTGTTTTCTCAATTGTTTTATATATGCCAATGTAAAATATAATAACTTTTTATTATTAACAACAAACTTTTATCTCTTCTGAAAGTTTTTTATTATCTTATAAGACTTATGAAATTAGATGGCTTCGACTGAAAATATGAATTCAAATAATGTTTGATCTCATAAGTACCCGACCTAACGTATAGATGGCGGTTGTTGATTAAAAAAAATACTATGATAGAAAGTGTTTAGAAAATAAATCAAAAATTTCAAGACACTGCGTTATTTAATATTTGTTTAGCAGCTAGGTTTGTGTATCCAACCGGTCCACTTTTCAGACCGCTGATATAACGAAGAATGTTCAAATAAAATAAAAACCACGTGCAACTCTCGATTGGGTCGGTATTCTGCGTTTTGCGTCCCAAACCCAGTTGCACCCGTGGCGGGCGCCTGATTTGCCACCCCCTTACGATCCTGCGAGTAATAATTTGTGGGAAAACAGGTTACGTTCGTTTATCTTGATAGAAATGTGTCCTGTAGCTTTAATTTGTTATCCATCAATAGTTTACAGTTGATATTGGGGATGGACTGAAATGTAAATTGAGGACTGGTCCATAAATGTCATTGATGATGTTTGTAGCTAATGTCTGATCAAGAAAAACTTGCATAATATACCGTTTATGTTCTTAGTTTCGGTCTTCGCCATTTTTACCCTTATTAATAAAAAAGTTTGATTAAAAAATAATAAAGCTGATAAACCATACAACAAGATTTTTTTACAGAAATATTTTCTTTTTCCTGTATGGACGCAAACTGAAGGCGTGCCAAAATAATGGATTTCTTTCGGAAGGACCCAATGTACTAACCTACGTACAAATATCGTTTAAAATCGATAACGATACTAATCACAGACATAAATAATGCTAATTTATAATATTAAAGTCTGTTAAAGATATTTTTTACAGACGTGTTTACATGTCTATGCAGTTACTGAGCAATCATGATTTCAATAGATTATGCTTGGCTGAATACAACTAAAAGCCTGTCTTACACATGTATATGTTACAGCATAAAACAAATACGATAAGAATGAGCTCTTGATGTTAAAAATAGATTTTCAATTAATATACATCGAACAAATAATGCATGTAATCAGAAATGGAATGAGCAACCATCTGTCTGATTTTCCAATAGAGCGGTTTGCTCACATTGCTATTTATTATTCCTCGCATTTGAATTAATTCCATACAAACGAACGGCAGGAGCACCGTTCCGGAAATTGAAAGACACGAATCCAATTCCCAGGGGATCGCGCTATAATATCATCGAAATCGATATAAATTTTTTTCAACCCATTATCTAAGGCAAAGCGTATAAGAAGGCAGCGAAAGTAGATCCATTGTCTTGAGACTCTACTCCATCTGGAGTGGGTACGACGATAAAAGCGATCGTTTTTCCGCACAAGGGTCCAGGAAACATCCGGACGTTTTTTTTTTTTAAGGGAAACCACGGATATTTAAACGGGATAAATTTATATCACCGTCATTATGATTTTACGGATGATATTTTTTGCGAAAATGTGTGCACACATTTCTGCGGCGAAAATAGGCTTCCTTTTCCATTATAATATTCAGGGGCGCGTTTCGAGTATTCCTCATTTAAAATCGAGCGCGGATCAATCGTTAAGTTAAATTACTTTATAGGAATTATGCAGAAGGGATATTTTATTCATGAGTTAAACAACTATTTTTCTGAGGAACTCAAGCTCATTTTCATAATTTTATGTCTTTATTTTTTTTTACGGAAGGTTCAAAACGGATTGGGGAAAATCCTGGATTACTTCGAAGGGAAGCGCTTATATAGGCGGTGCGTACAGTATATTAAAAAAATATGCCTTTGTATTGCGTATATGCTATATATAACTCGATTTTTACAATTGAATTATAAAAATATCATTTATAAACCGTAAAAATTACATATATTTAATCAATCTAGAAGCATTACCATAATTGATTTTTAAGCTACAATATCGTGCGGGACACGTTATAAAGAATTAGGACCAATAGTATTCTAAGAATTTATTAATATTATACCTGATAAACTGCAAATCCAAACATTATAAAATGAAATGAAAGCAATTGAATGAAGTTCATATAATACATATCATAAAATATGGGTAATTGGCATGAGTTTTTGCTATTAACTATGCCTTTTATCGTCTGGTAAAAAACCATAAAATAAAAGATTTATATTAATATGTTTTTAACATTTAAAATTTATATCTAAGGGATGTTACATTATATTGTATGAATATATGCATTCTTTAAACGTGCACAAGGTTATAAGTCCTTTTCCATGTATGCTAACAATTCTATGTACAAAAGGAAGACATAACAAAGTTTTCTGCTGTTCACAGCTTAACTATTTGATTGTGGTAATTCCTCCGTTGAAATCAGATATATGCATGAAACAATAGATGAAATTTTCAGATAATAGGCTCAAATTCAATATCATAAAAGTTGGAAATTTGCATGCAAATCGAGAAGACCATCGAAATAGCTTGCAACTAATTCGATTCATAGTAGAAAATATCATATTTATACATCATAAAAAATATAAAGTAATCTAAATTTATAAAATAAAATAGAATTCTAAACCATAACCTATTAAAATGCAGATGGTTGCTGTCATTAAGCATTTCTTTTAGTATTTGGGTCGACGTCCAGCTCGAATTGTTTGTATACTAAGTAGTTTTTAAAAATAAGATTCTTATGTGATGCTAATATACACTAAAAAATGTATTTAAATTTTCATAGAAGACTGCAAAATCCATTGCAGCAATTGATTTCATTAAGTATTTTTGTATACGTGTGTATTCTTATAATCTTCATATCAAATTCACATTTTTTAATCTCCCATTCCAATCAAATTTCAAATTCGTTTGCATAGAATATGATATTTAAACCGATCCATATTTGATACCCATTTAGCATATTGAAATTCTTGCAAAAAGCAATCAATTATTACGATGAAATTTGATCTGAAAAACATCATTTTTGTTGGTTAATCTATTAGTCTGTGGATCCGTCAGAACGATAACATGGTCTTCACCCAATTGATGATTATTAAATTCAGCTATAGGATTGTACCTTAAACATCTTGGAATCAAATATATGGATGTCTCAAAAATTCGGGATTTATAAGTGTGTTTCAGGGTCCGTTGAACTTCACATTCCAGCGCATTGTAGTCTCGATACTCGGTATTATATTCGGAGTTCGTATTCCATCCAAATTTTATTCGGTTGCATTTTATAGCTCCGAGGGAATTAAATTAATCCACCCCTTTGCATTCAGCATCCCCGATTCGTAAAATTTGTTTGAAAGCCGATGGTTATTCTGCTGTCCATGCATTGTTGCGATATTTGACAATTTTCTCATATCATGTGTCCATTAATGACAATTGCATCAATTTTAATAAAAAATTGGATGAAATATAACTACTTTAAAATGCTATTGAAAAACGTACAGCGAATTTATAGGTTCATCAAGCAGAGCACACAGTGATTATTTTAAGTGCTATCATCGTGCAGAACGCTTTTTATGGCAAATACTATTTTATGCTTTTATGCATTCAGTAGTATAGTTTCAGCTTTCATTGTTGTTCTGAAAACCTATTCATAGAGTCGCTGAAAAATAATTATTTCTGTATCGCAGGCAGTTTTTTGATTTTTGTGCTCTGAATCATTTGCAGATAATTCATATTCATGCTAGGCGAAATGATCATCGTGAATGGTTCAGAAATTATATTGAATGAGTAAATATCGCATTGCATTGATATTCAGAAAATGATATCCTGCTTGTGTGATAAAAATATTAATAAAATAATTTAGTGTTCCTCATTTCAATGGAGTCTTTGTGTGACGTTCTGGGAAAGGGGTTGTATGTAATCATGACCTTATAAGGGTCCGTAGCTCATGAATAAGATATTGACTCTGAGGACATACATGCCTGTCTTTCAAAATAAACAAACGACTTTAGTAAAGCTGTCTGATAATATAAAAAAGTGCTTTTCGCAAAAAGAAGGTGAAAGGTGAAGGGCTTTCGGACAATTGAAGTGATTCCAGCATCTATTTCATCATATTTCGCAGGAGCTCTAGGTAAAATCTGCATTAATTATGTCGAACAGTCTGTCGTTTTCATTTTGTGAACAAGGGAGTTTCACTGACAACAGCTTCCGGTTGAATATTTCATGAATACTGCCTTTAACAATGACCTCTTATATTATGAGGCACCTCTTAGTAGTTTATATATAGACTATATCTTGAGAGTCACCAGATGGACTTGAGGTCTTTGAGTATAATTCATTAAAAAAAACATCAAATCTCAAATTTAAGTGAGTTTCACCCTTACTACCCTAATAGAAAGATTTTTTTTTTAATCTGATATTATTAAATATATATGATGATGACTGAAAAATAGTATATTATCATTTACTTCGATTGGCAGTTCATTCATGAATTTTCTTACTGAGATACTATACGTTTTTATGTTTAATTTGCATAATATTTCTTATATACTGCTATATTTGTCCATGTCACCATTTTTATTTAGATAGAACCGACGGTCGTTTTGTCAAATCCATCGATCCGATAAGAACGAGTTATTGATGTGCAATTCCTTCGCTGTCGCAGAACCGATCAACGTCTATTTATTTCCAACATGGAATATCCATCCTGAGCCTCACACAATAATTTACTCGGATGAATATACACTTTTTTTTTAGAACAACGTATGGCAAAAAGCGGACAAATTGTCAAATGGTCCCTCAACTTTTTATCGCGAATTTGATTACAGTGATTGAATAGCCCCTAAAAATCTGTGGGTGGATAAAATAAAAGGAAAGCTTGAATGAAAGATGACATTTCACTATGATCAGTTGAAATACATTCAAACTTATTTGGGTCAAAGAAATCTAATTTTAAAGCGTTCCCACAGAAGCAAATAAACAAAAACTACACTCGGAGTGCTGTTTTAATTTTTTGCAAATATTATTTGACTAACAGACGTTATAGATGGCAGTTATTGTTTTTAAGAAAATACTAAATAAAAAACACCCGCACGCTACCATGATATGTATTTGGTACACCATATGAAATTCCATAAGACCGAATTTTTGTATCAATTCTGAATGAAATGTGGGTCCATCAATTCACATCTGAGACAAAGGAACATAGGGATCTCCCACTGATTCAATCTTTTTATTGGTCCCGCTATTCGAGACCATACCAACCCGCTCAACAAAAGTGCACAGCAAGGTGCAAAATGATTTTGTGCGCTAGATTTTGTAGCTTAAAAGTAAAAAACTAACTAAAATAACAGCATTAATTAGTAAGATAGATAAATATATAGTTTTTATGGGTGGGGGGAAGTTTAAATTCGTTTGCGAACTTATTTGCCGCAAGTCACTTATGTAAGCTAGGTCCCAGGTATGTATTGACGGAGTATCTAAAAGATCTATGTGTCCAACCGGTCCGCTTTTCAGACCGCTGACATATATATACTATTAAAAAAGAGTTTTGGACGAATTTTGAATATGTCATTTTTAAAATGATATGCTAAAAAATTCAAATCGCATCGCGAGAAAACAATGCTCATATTGCCGACTGGGTTTCAAAATATTTGCGAATACGCCTTGATATTAACTTTAAATTTTGGCAAATGTAGATAATGCTTGTATAATTTATGTATTTTATATAAAATTCGATATAAATAAGAAATATTTGCCATACATTTATTGGATCCTTTCAAAATATTAAATATTCCATTGTTGTATATTTTCATTTGTACGTGCATGACAATATCGATACGTATACTAACATCAATATTTCCAATATCGAATATATTTTGAAGTATGGTTGAAACAGATTATATGATTGAAAGCCATGGATGTATCTTTTTCGAGGGAGTTTTTATTGTAGTGGATTATTTGTTATTATGCTTTATTAAAGAATCGCTCTCCATTGAATGTATTTCAGAAAATTGAAATTTTGTTGAGAAATATAATTTCCGCTTTGAAAACTTTGTTATTAAGATGTCAAAAAAATGGAACGTTTTATATCAATATCCCGTGATCGTATCATATGGAAGATATCCTTACAATATAATGGATGTGAGTGTATGTATAAATGAAAATGGATATGTTGTTTTATTCGGATATATATTTGGTTCTCTTTTGGCATTGACTCCAATCTTGGAAGCAGTTTGTGGGGTGCCTCAATTTCCTGAATATAAATTCCGTGAAAGTCTACAAAAACCACCCCTTTAACGTATCTGTCAAGTGCCGGGATTCCAAAGGGCGATTAAGCGAAAACGCATTCACGCTGATTTCTATTTTAAAATATGCGAAGAAAATCTGGAAAATTCGAATGTTTGGCAAAACGCGAACTAATAAAGCTGTTGTATCAAAAATAATTATATTATGTGGTGGCAAAAAGTGGATTACGCGCGATAAGAAACATTATCAGCACGATGATTGATGATATTGCCGAGATTAATATAACATTAGGGGATAACCGTATGTAATTTAAGCAAGTACAATATATGTACGTCGTCATAAAAAAGCTGAAAATTTCATACTGATAATCGACTAATTTTTCATTTGGAGCTGTCTTCATATTAGCGATCTCGAAAATACGCAATAAATCAACCGTTTTGATAGCAGATGTTTGTTTCAGCCGAAAGAATCTGCAAAATATTTTTTTCGCAATAGCAAGCAATTGACGTACGTTTTTAAAGAATTTATTGCCCTATACATTAATAGACCATAATAAATTCATACCCACATTGCAAATAACAAATAAATAATTTTCGCAAACGAAGTATTTTATATGCGTAAACATACTTTTTTAATATCGATATCCCACACCTAAGATCGCAAAAACTATAATGTTGGACGAGTTCATCGCTCGAAAGTTTTGTCTGAAAAGGGTCGCCTGTTATGTACTTTAAGTTAATTCTTTTCTTTGTTTCTTCCTTAGTTCGGAAGTCAGATAAAGTAGAAAAGTTTCGGCTTACTTAATGCCTTTTTAATCGCCTAAGCGAAAGACCAACGTCATATGAGAAACGAAAAAGTTTGACACCAACTTAAACCTAAAAATTAAAACTTGTATAAATACTAAGCTTAAGCTCGACATACTGTTTTTCTCGAGAGCTTTCAATTTATTCGAAGAAACTGAAGGATGTACGTTTAAGCTATGTTATTTTGGAGATGAAGATTTTTTTTAAATGTATGGAATATAATAACTACATCCATTTACAATAATTTGAAATAAAAACGTATTTTTAAAGAAGTATTTGATAATTACATATCAATATTTATCGATGGGGAAGCAAAAGTTGAGGGGGAAATATCCGTAAAAAATTGCTACTTTGCATATTTTCTCTTTTCGTTTTCAAGCTGCTAGTAACCATATATAATATCTATTGGGGTTTGAATATCCTTTTAAACATATACGAGACTTTAGCCATTTTTTTTAAATGGAACCATCTCAAGGAATCATTGCTTTGTTTTTTGAATTGCTTAATAATAGATCTTGATTCTGTACTATTTGTTTACAGTTTTTAACAATTCCTTAATGGCGGAAATTATTTATAATTTAATTGTGATAATCTAATTTAACCTGTAAGAAAAGTTTAAAATATTGTATACTATTTTAGACACAATATTCTTTAATTTAGGCGGCAATTTCATGAAATATTATATTTATAAAAGGCGAAGACTGCATAAAAAAGACATGGAACACATGCAAATCCAGAATATATTTTTTGAAATGAATTGCTAAAATCATCACTCACTTCCACAAAGATATTTTTGTTTTAGTCAGTGTTGATACAATGTAAATTAGGTTAGTAATAGTCCACCAAGCTTTCAACATTGCAGATATTAATAACAATATTCTTTAGATACCGGCATTAAATTAAAATCTACAAAGCTGTTTTTTTGTCTACAAATAGTTTATAGTTAATTATTGTTAAATAAATGTCATCTGCTTTCGATACAAAGTAGGCTAGAACTTCGGTAGACGTGGCTAGAGTTATAGCGAAAGAGTCAACTTTATAGGAAAAAAATACATAAATAATGACACTGCCTACTGTGATAATATATGCGCAATCTATATGAAAAACCTTAAATTTAACCACATAAAAAGAAATGATTTCAAATTAATATTTAATTTAGATGTATTCAAATTTAACATATCATTTGAAAGAAATATTAAGTTTTTAAGACATGAAACATCGCTTAATTAATTTTATTTTCATGTTTATCTTATAAGACTTAACTTATCTACGAACTTTTCACATCTCCGTATGCAATAATAAGTATCCGTGTTGAGCATCTAGTTCTTCCCTAAGCTCTTTGCCAGGAGCAACTCGGCAAAGACTTCTCTTTTATGGAATTAAAAATGTTATCAAAGAGTCTCATAATTGAATTCAGATTTATATATTTATTACAAAGTAATTTCTGATATATTTTAAAGTAATTTAAAACAAGTACCCCTTCAATAATAATACTGATCAATTTATTTAATATCATATTTTTTCCTTTAATAAGATAAGTATCTGGAAGATGCTTAATTAATAAATATATGAATCATAAGTATAATATAGTTTGCTCATTTTAATATCATTCACTATATATACCAGTATTATTATACATTTTAATTTCAAATTGAAATAATCGTCAGTGAAGCATACAAATTTTCTCATATGCGTTGCGATAAAGTCCCATTCATGAGATTCAATTTGGCCTGCCAAAATTAGATCAAAGTGTCAAACAGAAATTTATAGTGTTGACATGAAAATCTATTGAACGTATAACGGCAAAATGAAGCGATTAATATATGGAATTAATAGTGGCCATCAAACAGCATATATTATTTAAGTTCGTTCAAAAGATCACTTACCGAAACGATATTTAGGCTAAAATGATGTTGGCATCAAAACATGAATGCATTATGATCATAGAAATGATTTCGTTCGAGCAAATTCGATCTATAAATTTGCCATTTACGGGAGGGATCTCAAGCTTCGAAAACACCCATGAGATTAAAGTCTTCAATGGCGGTTTCTTCAAAGCCAAATTATTCATTGTAGACGATATTCTCTTGAGCTATTATTAAATGCATTAAATTTTCAAAACATTTTCAGTCCTGAAATTTTACCTCTTCTTGTTTACATTCTACTATTTATGTTACTGCATAAAGGAAGGCTAAAGATGTTGAACAAAGGAAAATGCGCGATGAATAATTGAGATATTTTTGTCCCCAATTTGAAACAAGTCAAGTTGTTGATTTCATGCATAATTGACTATATTACATTAAAGACGAGTGGCTATAATTTTAGACCGAGGATGTAAAATAAACTGCTAAAATATTTGAGTTATTGATGTTTGCTAATTTTAAGCCCTTTTGGATTAAGTGTTTTGGATGTTTGCATATTATTCTATTTTTGTGTACATGAATTATATATAAGATGCGGATATATTTAAATCGTGTTAAATATCCCATAACGAATGAAACCGGTTTAATATGCTGATTTCAGGGCCGTAATAAGAGGGTGGCAAAGCAGGCGCCCGTTACGGGAGCAACTGGAATTGAGGCGCAAAATGCAGAATATTGACTCGGTGCACATGGTTTTTATTTTACTTGATCATTCTACTTTACATGAATCAAAAATGATTAACGTTTTTATAATATATATTAAACTGTCTAAACTCTATTTTCTTCGTTATTGTTTAAACATTGGACCGACCCAGGCGGCATAAGCCCGCAATAAAATAAAGACAACAATATTTTCGACCGATTGTAAATCTTAAATAACCTGTCCGATCAGTCTTCTTCGGACGTAATGAGAGTTCGTAATCGTTCTGTAGAAAGTGCTCGGGTATGGTATCCGATCGTGAGGCGCTCATTCATCGTGTTAGCGGTTCGAAAAACGGACCGATTGGACACAGGCCTTGTGGTTACTCCTCCTCTGTCTCAGATGTGAAGTGATGAACCCATGTTTCATCCATGTTTATGAACTGATGCAAAAACTCGACCCTATCGCTGTGTAACATCACCAAACATTCGATTGAAGCATCATCACGACGCTGTTTTTGTTTCATTATGAGCAAACGTGGCACTCATTTTTTGAAAGACCTACTATGTCTGTTAGCTTACGCACTTAGGAGTTGACGGTCATTCAATACCATTTTGTGGAGTTTCTTCATCTTTTTTGGAGTGATTATATTATTTGGTCGACCATTGCGTGGGGGTAGGGCAAGTTAGATACATGCCACGGGCGCTTTATACCCTCGTTACGAGTTTGGCTGGCTAACAGAGACGGAATAATTAGAATGTATTTAAACTTGAAAATAATGTTTTATTAATACTTTGAAGTATATCTGAAAATTTTTTGAGTCATTTCCGTCGGAAATAGCTGAGCTTCTACCCATGGAGAGTCGACATCAGAGTTAGCTGCTTATGGATAATGTGAAAGTCACAGTTATAACTTGAGATCAACACAATATGTTTTCTGAAAATATGAAATAAGCTTTAAATTAAAAAGATTTTTAGTTTGAAAACATATTCTTGAATAGTTTTACTAACAATTTATCAAATAACAAAGACGATTTTTCAAACAGTCTAATTTGGTTTCCCCCTTACGTGCGAGGTTCGGATTTATCCCATAACCCTCTATAAAAATACCTATACTATGTATCTATTTAAGGTTTATTGAATGGAATTAAGCATATCTTTATTATAAACAGTGGCTGATATCAATTAATTATATCGTTTTTTTGGAAGCCAACTGAATAAGTAATGTTAACTATAGAATAGGGCACGTTCCCGGATAAAGAAATCCAGTGGTGTCAGGTCTGGAGACTGCGAGCTACGGAATAGGGAACGTTCCAAGGCAAAGAATTCCAGTGGTGTCAGGTCTGGAGACCGTGCGAGCTACGAAATAGGGCATGTTCCAAGGCAAATAAATCCAGTGGTGTCAGGTCTGGAAACTTGATGCCCAAAAAAGAAATCCTAATTGAAAGAATAAGCGCAAAAACGAAAGAAAAAAATGCTACTTCAAACAACTATAGTTGAAATAAGTAATAGGTGTCGTGCGTACATATGAAGCAGAGGTGGTCAATTTGAATAAATTTTATAAATAATTTCAATAAAAACATCATAAAACCACCGTTAAAAGGGTTAAGTATGTGTTTTTTTTATTGATACATGCCATCACCCGCATCAACCAATAATTCCGCGCACAATTTTGGCTATTACTACTCGTTTTACTAATGTGGCTATTACTATGCGTACTCGTAAAACGTTAGCGTCCATTTTTTTTAGTTACGATATCTTAACATTTAAACTAAAAATATAGGACTCAGCGATTAGCTGAGTGAATATTTTATCACGCAGATTGGGGTAATTCAAAAACACAATAATTAAGCAAATGAATACCACTCGTAGGCACATTAAATTCAGAATGTCTTTTGGTGCAATTTAGTACTATTTCCTGGGAGACAAGCACACATTAAGTTTTAATGGAGGTCGGACTCCCTTCGGCATAAATTTTTGTTGGCATATTTGAGCTTTTAAGTGCGATAAAAGGGGTGTTAGCGAAACGGCCAAGACAAATAGAAAATATACTATCCCCAATTTGGGAATAAATTCCACTGGATTCACAATAAAATATTAGCGATTGTAATAAATAAATAAGCATGTAAAGAGGAATTTTGTGCCTCTAACTTTAAATAGTGTTCAAGGGAGCAATTTATTTATTCAAACCTTATTATGGTAAAACGGTTAATTAATTACGGTACAGTGCGACATTTGAACGGTATTTTTTCTTATTAATTACGCTATTTTGCAAATATTATTTATTCTATGTATAGAAAATTTATATTTGGTCCAAACATGCAACTATGAAAGGAATGCCGCACTAATGTGTGGCGTCATGAGTTGAAATTCAAGGGAAAACATATAGCGTATTTGCGCACATTGTTCAGATTCCAAAATGCAATTTTATGTTTTTATGACGTCTGATTTCAAACTAAATCGGATTGAAAACGCGTCAAATTTTATACAATTGCCTAAAATTAAATATGAAATCATATCAAAAGCATCATTGGATTTGGAACGAGGTTACCTCTACAATACAAGCTAATCATTCAGATTGAGTTGCCCACAGCAATGTTCAATGAATCCGGCCATATTCTCTAATCTTCAAGAGCAAATTTCTATTAGCGGTTGAAATACGGTGTTGGAGTTGGGTATTGATTTTCTTATCTTTCATCAAGCACTCGAGTACCTGACCACACGGACTAGATGTGTATTTGTGGGATTCAACGTGTACAATCTCACTCCAAGTGCATAGCCACTGTTATTTATGATGCAACCAGCAAACCCCAAAGCGAATTGCATTTGATTGCTGCCATCACAAAATTGATTCATTAAAATAAAGCAATACAAAGCTGAAGCTACGCTTTTAAGCCTTAATATCACCATGTTATCATCAACAATGTACATATTTATAAAATGGAAAATTACTGCAATATATTGAGAGATTGATAAGCATGTAATACATAATATGATTGCATCTCAATCAATATACAATCTGCCATCATACTGATTATGCTTTCATACAAATTGCTATGTGATATAACATACGAGAAGAACATCCATCGCCATGTGTGTACATATAATAATCAGAGATTACATCATCGAGAAGATCAAAATGAATAGCCACACATTGATTATTTTTCATGATCGATACCAAAAATAAGGCGCTTTTTGTTTCAAAGAAAAATAATTGTCCAAATTTGGACCCTTATGATATTAACATAAATCGGTACTAAAACGAATTACATTGAAACTATGAAATCAAACATTGAATGTTGCTATTATTGTAATGGTTCGTGTCATGGCATAATTGCTCCCCTGACGATAATTATGGCGCAGATCAATGTCCTGTGTAATAATTACAACATAAATACATAATGTAATGTAAAAATCAATTCGCATGGGATAAAAATAACCAATATTTACCCAAAAATAATCCAAATAATAGTCGAAAACTTATCCTGTTTTTTGTTATCATTGTGAATTTATTGTTTTTTTAACAGGGGTTTAAACTGTTATGTTTTTCTTTATGATTTCGATTCAGTTTAGATTGATTAATTTTTGATAATTTAGTATTTTTTATTTGTATTAAAACTTAATTTCTAGCATAATATTATCGAATTTACTCCTCTTAATTGTTGATGATACGTTAGTCAACGTATTATATTTCTGTTTCTACGTAGGAGTTATGAATTTACAGTTCATTTATAGAAATTTCATACCAGATATAGTCTATAATTTTAGAGTTATCGCGTAGGCGACAAGTATAAAATAAATAATTAATTAGAAGTATAGTAATTAGAGCCTGAAGTACATAATAATAAAATATATTAATCGAAAGATTATTGACTTAATGTTTGGGGGGGATAACAATGTTATTTGATAAATTGATTTAACAGGACAATCAACAAGATGAATCATTAGCTCAAGTTAATTGCAACTAAATCTTATTTAATCATAAAATTCCTTACATAAACGATATTTTTAAAAATAATAATAACATAAACATGGATCAATTTTGGTCATAGACATCGTGACTGTGGACCTTAAATCATAAATCGTGTTCCGGAGATGAGATTTTATACTTAATAATTATTTTTTTAGCATCTGAAGTTTGTATACATTCGTAAAATGTAATTGAATAATGTATATTTAGAGAATTTCATTGTTCTTTCATCAAATAATAATTTTTCCCTATGTCAAGAAGATGTATTTTCATCAGAATGCCCAGGGCTAACAAGTCTGGTTAAGCGATGCGTACAGAATAAAAATCTGAAAGTAGCAATCGTGAATATTTTGGTCTTCAAGAGTATACATGAAATATTTTTGCTTTAAATATAAAACATTAAAGTAAGCTACAGTACAAAATTCTCCGTAATATATGAGAAGATCAGTTGAAAATTTTCCTATATATTTGCGAATATAAATTGGTTAACATTATATTGTGATAGAATCTATTTTTTAATGATCGCATATTGAAAACTTGGCATAGAATGTTGTTATATATAATGCGTACATTTTATAAGAACATCTGATTAGGTTGTTATAAATGTCAGGGACAACGTAGTTAAATCTATTCCCGTTAACATGCAAAAATTGTATAAATAGCTTAAAAAGAATAACACGATTGAGGGCTTGAATCAGGAATCACAAGGATGAATACTGGATCTGTTAGGGATTAATTTGTGTCTATTTCGGGATATGTGCGCCTACAGATTAAGTTCGGTTTCGTCGAAAATGAGGTTAATAATACGAGAGCTTTTGCGAAAAGCCCGAAAGAACATTAGCGATTTAAGGCCTTTGAATAACTCCGTATAAGTATGCTTTCCTAAAATTATAATCTTTCGATACGAATGTATCATCGGCATTCAAAACGAATTTGAACGTATTGATCTTGGGCGCTTGTGGTTTTCCATCAAACATAATTTAGGCCCGGCGCCCAACTTTTGCAAAGTTTCCAAAACTCAAACTGAGATTTGAGGTTTCATCAATAAGGACTGTTGTTCGAAATGGATCTGTTTGATAGTAAATTCAACTGAAATAACACGCTTTCATACGCGACTAGAAGAAATACTATGAAAGCTCATAACTTTCTGCCCACGTCCGCGTGAAATGCGACCATTTCGAAATACAGCGTCGCTTCCATTCTTCTTCTGGGGTGATGAAAATATTTATAAAAAGTTATTTTTACGGCTATTTTGAAAAGATTATTACGTGTTTCTGAGCTTCTTTTTGTTGATGGGCTTAACACCTGCCGCTTGACCGCCTCTAGAGCTTTGTCACATCTATTTTAAAAGAGCAATGAATGACTTCGAGCTTGCCTATCTAAAATGATCTCTTTGACGCGGGATATCGACTCCACAAATCTTCAGCGAATGTAAATGAAAACTCTTTCACAATGCGTATTTAAAAAAATCGATGTGGGCTCATATCAAAACAAAGAACAAGAAAATACACAGAAACTGGATACTTAGATATATGCTCTTTCAAATATTTGTTCTAGCACTAAGCGTTATACACAAGATCAAATGCTAACAGATTTACATTAATATATTTTAAAGCAACAATGAAAAACAAAAAATCGATACTATTTGCTGACTCAGAAGCTAAATTCCCTGGTTTTTAAAAGTTGAAGCTGATTTTTGATAAGCATTTGAAATCATTGATAAAAGGAACAAGATTTATATTTTATTAATCAAATTGCATTCTGTTTATTTAAAAACCTTGCAAAGGGGAGGTGCATGAGATTTGATGCCTCCAAGAATAGGTGTTTGTCGATAGCAACAACTTTCCTAAAGCAATCCCTGACCATGCTTGATTTTTCGTCATCGGAAAGTCTCGCAGTTGGGATCACTCTCTATTTAAAGACATTGAATACATATCTTGAATAGATCAAATGTCTTGGATATTTTTTCTTGACCATCTTCTTCCATCTCTTGGGCTCATTCTTCGATATAATAAATATGAAGTTCACTTTTATTCCAAAAATAATTCGCATAAAATAGTTTCCTAATTTTACCCTTACTTTAAGCAAAATCCCTCACGGTAACTACAAAAATAATATTTTAACTAAAACACGATCACCACTAAAGTGGAAAGCCATGTCCGCCTACTGACAAAACAGCTCCCTAATAAAATCCAAAATAACGACACTCGAATGCTTAAATTCATACTAAAACATTAGCGAGTACATCATAAATTATTTTATATCTCATCATCGATCCTATAATTTTAATTTCAAATTTACAGACATAGCAGATGTTAAAATATTTTTGTGGGTGTTGATCTTTTCCCTTCGAGGATACATGAACCCTCGTAAATTCGATATCGCTCGAGAGCTTCAACTTTGAATTGTTGATTTAATGGTGCTTGTTTCAACCGCAAATGAACTAAACTTTAATGATTAATAGTATAAAAGTCAAATTATCCGGCTTATGACAATGTGTAAAAAATAACTAAAATCTGCAATAAATTTATCCAAATATCATTCACCTCCTCGTTAGCTTATATGACTGCTGGGATGTGCACATCACTTTGATGGCATATATATATACTATATTGGCTAATTTTTCATCTATCACTTCTGACACCAGTGTAATGTTAGAGCTCTCCCGATCCCGCTTGTAATAACGCTGTAATTTTAACTTATTCCTAATCATTTATTTACTATGATATACTAGAGACGTTCGAATGACACTATTTTACTGCGAATCTTTAAAAAGAGGGGTTACCATATTTGTTTAAGATAATTTCTGCTAAATAATACAGTTTTACTTAACTTATTTAAAAATAAATAAATAAGCTTAAGACCATCATGTGATCTATTCCGCATAATCCGATTGTGTCGTCATTGAAGAAGAGCTAATAAAAGTCAATTTCTTAAAAAAAAAATATTTAAGTCCTCCATGAATAATGAAAAGATTTGTGAAAATAGGTATGAATTTAGATTATGGATAAATGTTATTGATCTTCCTGTATAATAATAGTTTAATCCTTTGAGTGGTGATCTAATTTAAAATCTTCATCAACTTAGATGCTATAATAGCTTGTTCACTACTACACACGTATACTTATCTATCAGGACCATCGCAGCGTGTATGAAGCTTGTACATAAATTAATAAACACTGTCGATAGCACATAATATTCGGCCATTTCTTCAAGTAAACATAAACAATACATTTTAAATCGATTAATTATATCATACACATATCGTTATTAGTCGATAAATTTGGGTTAACGATCTATACAATCTATCGATATTCTTCATTTCTATCTTTCATTCACAATCCCCGACTCGCAAGACGTTTTCCGTTTTTTTTCCAAGCTCAATGTGTAAGAATGCTCTTTCTGAATCACTGAATTTTGGACACAACATTGTGTCTTACCTCTTTGAGGGTTTAAGATTTAAATTTGATCCAGTTTCTGTTCACCAAGTTCATAGAGAAAGGACTTCCACACTTAACTCAAATCGTGATAAATTAATTTAACTTTACCATTGAGTATTTTTCTCATATTTTCTTTTCGTATTTATCTTATAAATTTAGCTTTTGTTGCCAATATGTCATTTATGAATTTCATGTATAGTATAGCAGATAGTTGGTGCGGGCGGCGGCTCATATCAAAACAATTATATCGACATCAGCAATTTTATGCTATCGTTATTTTGTTGAGGAATATTTTGTATATTTGTATTTTTAATACGTCTGGGCAAAATATAAGTTTGTTCGTGTGCGGCTCAAAAGCGTTGTTTAGAGGTTTTATAAAAAAATAAACATACGCAAAATTTTGCAAGCGAAGGCGTAATTCTGTATTTCCATGAATTATTCCATTACATGGTGGTTGATTTTTTGTTTGAGTGTCTTTGAGTAGTTGGGAATTAAAAAGCGGAATGGTATCTTGAACATTACAAAGCTTTTTAAATCGCTCTAAGCTCTGTCATCTAAACGGCGCACGCTGCGACCTTTCACATTAACATGAAGAATATCGTTTTTTTATATGTTAAACAAACAAATTGTTTCCACGCACTTCTTTCAAGACAATGAAACGGCAATTTTTCAACTAGCCCGCATTGTAAATATGCTAAGCTCCTGGCAGAAGGTGCATTTAACGTACGCTGTTCTAGTACGTTTATTAATAAGCCACCAGTGACAAGATCCCATTCATTTTTCGCGAGCCCGTCGCATATTCTTGGATATCTTGGAAAACAGTACAATTTCAAGGTTTTTAGCTGTCCTTGTCCCAGTGAACTTGTTACTGTTATATCGCTGATTCCAGCAAGACCTCAGCCAACAAACCGCTTCGGTTGGTTAATGCCAGCGCGATGTTTCCGCCACAGTTCTCAAAATATGGATCTAAATTAATCAAATGCACGGCCCGTAGAATAATATTGTGGTTGCATTGCCAAGTTTATACTATGTGCAGATTTTTAACAGCCAAAGCGGGGCCGCCGGTGCTAATATTTCATACTTTTATTGCTTGCGAACGAATGCACATAGCGCGTCAGTGGGGTTCATTATGTGTTATGGCATTGTTAAAATTCATTAGGCAGCATAATTTGGGGAATGTTTATTTTTAGAGGCTGCTTCGATGTGGTAAGGCTTAGTGGTTTAGTGTAAACTATAACTTTATATGGGTGGATAGTGCTTGTTTTAGCGTTTTAGGGATCGACGAAATGCGAACTTTGTATGTTCAAAAGCTAATCCATATGAATACATGACATTACAGGATGAATTCCATATCAACAATATATATATATATAAATTCCATGACCAATATGAGAGCTTAAACTGATTTTATTTCCATTTCCTAACTATCATGGTTTCCATTTCCCCATGGGGTAATTGGATTCGTATAGAAAATTCCAATACAAAATTTCCAGCAAAGTTCATTAGCTTCCATCGGACTTTTGCTTGGAATATTAATATTTATCACATAAATAAAGTTTTAAATATACTATGAAGCGTATTGCTAATCATAAGATGTTCTTAAAATATAGACTACAGAAGATTTTTAAAAACATATATACGCTATGAAACACCATGACAAAATGCTTGGCAATGGTTCCATAAAAATATATTGCTGAAAGCCTCTTATTTAATGTATAATAATACAATTCGATGAGCAAAATTGTAATATTGATTATGATATTGTGAGATACAAAGCCATTGAAATCGCATGTTAAAAGAATGATCCAAACGATTAGAGAAGTCCACATTCAAGCTTAAAATCGAATACAAATGTCTGTCCGATTGAGAATTAAATTGCTCTAATACAAATTGATCGATTTGTAAAAAAGCTCAGTTAAATAATTAAAGCACATTATAGGACTTATAAGCTTAACATAACGCTAGGAAGCCGTCAAGAGCTTAATTAATTAATGCATGAAATCATTTGCAGGTTTTCATATTGCGAAAGCACTAGGATGGAAGCTTTATAAATTCGAACTTATTTTGGTATGAATTAATACGAATAGAAATTAATATTTTTAGTATTAGATTTCGAAGTAGGGAGGCATAAATTCTATGAAATATAATGTATTAACAAATACTAGTCGGGTTACGTATATATGCGTCATTAGCCATAAATTGGCTTTAAAAAGAGGGATCTAACTGCTATAATTGCAAATATGCCCTATGTCCCAGTATTTACTATTAAGAATTAATTTGCTTCAAGATGATTGATCGTAAATATGTTGGATTCCAATGATTTTCACCAAATCTTGAAACATATGCATTGTAATATGTATTTCAGTCATTGATGTAATGCTTATTTTAGATAAGTTATTGTTTTAGGCCAATTTATATTTGAATGACCCTAATAATATGCAGATGGTTTAATCAACAGTCAGCTGACTCAGCGTTCGGTCTGAAAGCAAAACTCATCACCAATCACTTGACAGTTTCGCAAGCATAAGCACCACTCTTTTCTTCGTGGAGAGCGTAAAAACCGGAATCCAAGAATAGTCAGAAACGAGGAAGAACCGCGGAGGCGAATATTAATGACACGAGAGAATCGCGGTCGGAGATCAAAATAGATCTCGTAAACAAAGGCCAGAGTCGCCGTCTCCTAGACTCTTCAAACCAATGAGCTGTGAAAACTGTTCTGTCGCATGCCTCAACAGGTTGTCTTCCTCTCTTAGCGTCATTCTGCACACAAAGGACTGACCTAAATTTAAGGGGACATTCACCTCCAGCATCCCCTAATCGGAAAGACTGCAGGTTCGCCATTTACTCCCTCTAACACGAGCAATCCAAACCAAACCTGTATGAATCATTCACTACAGCTTAGACTTAATTAAAACCTATTTATGTTCCATCAATTTCGCAATCATGTGTTATGCTATTATCATCAAAACATCAAAATATTGGGACTGTTGAATATTGACTATTGAACAATAGGTAAATCTATATAAACCATAAATAGATATGAAGTTTATTCGCGTACTTGAGCTAATTGCATTTAGGCTTACAATGTGCAATTTGTGGTGTCAGAGGCAGAACACTCTGAACTATAATCACCGATGTTTGTCAGGTCAATATGTCTTACGGGTCAAACTTGTTGCTAAGCCTCCATTATACGATCGTAGTGCTCTTCAAAATTTTAGGGGATGCTCAACTATCCCCAAGAAAAAATACTTGAATTCAATTGAAATTAAATCAATGTTTTTTAATAGAATTTTAATGATTTATGACTATAATTTAAATCCAAAACTATTAATCTAGATAGATATTGCAAAAAAAATGTTTCTTCCAATAGGTATCAAGCTATTTTAGTTTTCAGCTTTTGTTAATGTTTTTCGACAATGCTACATCATTCTAAGATTAGTTATATCAAATACATTATACGCTAAAATTTAAATCTAATGTTTGCAGATACATAATTTCCCCATAAGAATCCCCCATGGAATGCTGAAAAGTATTTATACAAGCACATCGAAATTCATCCATAATGATCGATCAAAGTACTACGCGATATGATACAAAAATATTATTAAAATGCAAATAATTCTTATTTTGATATCTTGGCTATTTCTGCCTGCTACTACTTCAAAAACTCAACTCTTTTAAACGATGCATGTCAAGCAGTACTTTAGTATTAAAAGAGCATTCTTGTTATGACGAGAACAAAAATAGTTTTTAGAAGTAAATTCATTTTTGATTAATAGACATACTTCAATATCAAGTCGAAAAATAAGAAAGGCTTGGGAGATATTTGGCGCAAAGTGAACGTTTAAAAACTATCATAATTTTAAATATTTTGAGAAATTGCGAATTTATAAAATCGAAAATTAATTACGGCCAATTAAAACGCAAAATGAGTGCAGACAAGCGAAAAATCGGATTCAATTTACGGGCCGATAAATTATTTTTAAACCGAAAGAAAGAGCTTCGAGTGAGTAATTATCCGTTGCCATTTAAGTATGGGATGAGCTTTTAAGCTCCCGAGAAATACTCAAACATTTTTTCCTCCGAGACTTGAAAGTTTCCAACTCAATCAAAACTTTCCGACGTCCCCACACAAAGGGCATAATTTATGACTTCGCAAAGATGATTGTGGATGTAAAAAAAATCCACAAAATATCAAGGATCAATTAGATATGACATCGAATTGCGTCGATCTGTCTTTGTATCCCGCAACAATATGGCAGTAAAATGTATCGAAATAAATAAGTCTGGCATGATTTTTGTGGTATTTCTCAATTCTGAAGAAATCACGTGTCGTTCCGTAAACAACTATTTTCATCGCCAAAGCAAAAAGTCCCGGTAATTTACGAGCGACTCCAAATCGAAGATTATAATTTAAGTGATTGCGTGTTTACGCAGAATCATCAAACAGTGAGGGGTTAATATTAATATTATCGAAACGCCCGGATGGATGTATAAATTATGGATGTTGGAAGTTTTTTGATGTGCGAACTAATATTAGTTTCTCGGCGTCAAACTTGAAAGGAAACGTTTTATTATTATGCGAATATTTTTTTGCATAATGTAAGCTCACGTCAATTTAATTGTTACGGGATCCCATCACTGTCGATTGACATATTGTATACATGTAAAGTTTCTAAATTTGTATTATAATTCTTATAATGATGATCCAATCGCAGGCAGTGTTATATGTACGAACAATCATTAACAATGATCCATAAGTTTTATAATTATTTTTGCATGCTGGTTACCTAAATGCATTTTTTGAATGTATTTGATTTTAACACATTTCTGTCGGGAGACTGCAGATTGTATTGTGTGCCATTATAATTTCTCTGAAGCTTTCGCGTAAAAAACATACAATTGTATAAATCGCCTTAAATTTTATGGTATTCAAGATGTCTTACTATTTTTTTAATCATGTTATTCATCATGAATCATTAATAAAATGAATCAAATAATAATTGGAAGTTTTTAATCATTTAAATCATATTTAAAGTGGTAATATAAAAGTCCTTTTAAATATGGCATAATTAAATTATCTCAAGCATATATTTCAATTTTGTATTAGACTATTGATGGTTATTCGTATTGTTATAGCAGTAGACAATAAAGATCGATCGAGAACGTTTTAATTTTTTGTGAAAAGGCAAATGTTTAAGTCAGCTCTTGGTAAGCCTATATTGAACTAGGAATATTATTTTGATCCTGTTGATTTCTGTCAATCTATATAAGATATTTAAAATTAATTATTAAAAAAAACTATAATTTAATGCTATATTTACTGATGATGAACTTTAAAAATAGCCTATCATTAAAAATGTATTAATAACTTTCCGCATTTATTGTGTTAAATAAGTTCAGATTTAATCAGAATTGAAGTTCTGTTAAATGTATATAAATATTTGTTTTTGAGACAGTTCTGTTGATAGAATTCTGTCGACAAGAGCCCTTAAGCCATAGCGAAGTCTGTTGAGATTAACTTATTTCTTGTTTCATAACTTTATATTTGTTAGTTATTCTATATATTTTGTTGTTATTGGAAAACTATTCAGACTTTCGTCAGAAGTTAAAAGCTCATTTACCTCCTTTGTTGGTGACGTTGAAGGTTCTCAATCTGTAGGAGTCTTCGTCCGGCTCCATATCCTGCTGAACTAAAGTTTTCGGAACATCGAGAAAAGCTGCAGAACGCCTATGCGCGGGCGAATGCTGGGGGCGCCGGCGTGCCGACGCCTGGCGCCTCACCGGGGGCGGAGTCTCCGCCTCGGACAGCCTCGGTTCACTGCTGTAGCGAGCGGGGGCCGTCGCCGGGGCCAGAGTATTCGCGGGGCGGCGTCTTTGGGGGCGCCCTGCGGGGGCTCGGGCCGACTGCGAGCGCGCCGCCGGCCTGCGCCTCCGGGGCGCAGCCCCCGCGATCGCCTCCATACTCGAAGATCCCGCCCCACAGATTGACATGCTCCGAGCTTTGCCATAGCCCGACGCTACGTCTTCCGACATGGTTAACGCGAAACTGCCACTCAACTCCGAACAAACTCGACGGCCCCCACTCCTACTACGAATTGTTTGGAAATGTAGCGCCAGAAAGGTATGCCAATAAAATTTTCACTCAGGAAAAACATTTTCACGGACAAATTTACGTCCCAAAATCAAATACACAAATATTATTTCAACGTTTTTTACGATGTTGATCCTAAGTCTTTCGTTGTGTACATAAACAGCGATCGCCTCAAGACGGTCGATCGAGAGATGAGCTTTTGAACTTTCATTTTGACTTAGTGGGTAAACAAAAAAAAAATAGATTGGGATGTCATTCAAATACCCAATGGCTACTAGAAATAAATCGGATCGAATTTAAGAAGCAATTCTATATTTATTCACATACAGTGGTGCCTCACACAACGAACTTAATTCGTTCCAGGAGCAAGTTCGTAATGCGAAAAGTTCGTTATGTGAAACGCGCAAAAGCACGCTTTATGGCCGATGAAAAACCTGTCCAAAGTCGTTCGTCGCGACTTCGTTGTATGAAGCGAAGTTCGTTGTATGAATCATGAAATGAACGAATAGGAAGTTCGCTGTGTGCAGCGTTCGCTGTGCGAGGCGTTCGTTATGCGAGGCACCACTGTACATATTTATTTTAAATCCATTACAATCATTCATTGGGTCTTTCCATAAATAGTGTGGTTTTAAAATGAAACACACGTTACAATTTTTTACGAACTTTTCTCCGACAAGTTCTTAAATTTTCAATTCTGTTTTAGTTCAATTCTTTCAACTTTGGGTTAAAAAATAAATCTAGCTCTTTATGTGTATCATTTTCTGTTAAAAAACGTTGATTTTTAATGTGATTTTGAGGAGTGTAGAAAAATTGATAATTTGATCCATGTAAAATGCTTTCCCATTTAATTTACCTCAGTTTTTGAATTGTTTCTCGTAAATTTTAAGTCAATATGGAGATATTATATTGAAAAATTATTGCACTTTTACTGACCAATGCTGACATTTTAATGAATCTCACTAAAAGGAAATTATGCGCAGATTATTGTTCTGTATAATCCATGTCTCGTTATTCCGATTTAAAAAAATCGCATGAGTACTCTCACGTAGTAGAAGTGAAACTTCTTACTTTCTAGGAAAAGTTGATTTTATGTATTGCTTTATGTAACGATTTTTATTATTTTCTTTTACCCTTTGCTCGTCTTGATTTTAGTATTTTTTTTATTTGCTTCCTTTTGTTCTCTAAGGGCTCGCATTCTGTCTGTATTTTTCATTTTTCCATTTCGCTTTTCACACAATGAAAATTATTTGGTAAAGGATTTAGTTGTTTTTGTGTAATATATAAAAAGTTCTACTGGTTGCTTTACGCTACGTGTACACACAATAGAGGCGGCGTGGCGCATGCGCGTGCCGTATATGTGCGATGGAATTGGAGAGAATAGAAATTATTATCCTATTTTTTCCGACCAACTGTCGCTTGGAGTATTATTTATTATCTCGTTCAGTCTAAATTGCTTTTGTATTGTAATTGACTGAAGTTTATAGTGCCTGGACCATAAATAAACTTATTGCATCAGTGCATGCGCGAGCATCACCTTATTTCCGACGTCTTCCGAAGGGTGCGCATGCGCGTGCATTAAATGTATTTAAACGCGCACGCGCAAAAAGACCAAAGAGAGGTCGCTGTTAGTTTTGCGAATTGACTCGAAGCCTTAATAATTTAACCGATGTTTTACATTGAATATTTCACGGAATAATTTTAAATGTGCATTTGTGAAAATAAAATTGATAAGCCCTTTGAGTAGTGAGCTAATTTTGAATCATCATAAACTTAGAAGCTATATTCGTATGCTTGCCACTTATCTTTCATACAAATCCTCTTGTCTTTTAGAATCGCGCAGCGTGTATGAAGCTTGTATATGAATAAATAAGCACTGTTTGGGTTATCGATCTCTATAATCGTACTATTGACGCAAGACACTGTCTTCGTCTCTCTCCAATTCTGAATCACTGGAATTCGATTGCAAATACGCCACTAAACACTTCAAAAACTTAAGTCGATTTTTAAAAAAATATAATAAAAAAGGTTTTTGCATATTGCAATAGATGTCACTAAAATATAATAAAATTTTCAAAACAGTTTTTTTTAATAAAATAATGGATTTAAATTTAAATCAATATCGATGGAAAATGTGTGTTCAGCTTTGAAAAATTGATGATTAATATTTCAGATCAGTGCTGTAAATCAATATAAGTTTTGAATTGAGTCAATATTCTGTTAAGAATTGTATATTTTTCAACAAATAATAACGTGCGTTTTGAGTTTTCATCCTGGACAAATACGTCTGTAAGCATACTTTCGATTCCTACAGCGAGGTAGTTGCGTTGGTCGGTTTTCCCCGTCAGTTTCCGGTTCCTCGGGGCACGTGCTCCATGCGGCCTATTTTCCCGCCTCCCGATTGATGTCGATCCCTGCAGTCCTATCACGCATGACTGATGTCTGGAACTTAGGGACTAAATATATCTCTTTTATGTTTGGCTCAGTACCTATCGGCCTATTGACCGAAGACTTGACAGCCGCTGTTTTCGAGCGCGCCCCACACTTTAAAAAGCACTGGGCCATGTGAGGTGCGCCGCATTCAACAGGCGTTCGCAGCGAGAAACGACAAAAGTTTTCCCTCTGGCGAATCGATCATCAACAGATGGCTCGCGGGCCCATTTACAACTTCTCACTTCCATTCAACCCTTAATTAATATTGTTTTTTGCATATTTTACGCATACTTTAGTAAAATTAATTAGTTGAAATACTCAAAATGAACGTGGAAAATGTAATTTCTCATTTAATATAATTTACCATTGAATGAAAGCATAAGGAAATTTAAACATTATCATATCGATTTATAAATAATTCATATTCGCCTTAATTGAACTTGAATTAACGAGTTGCGGGTCTTGCGATATACTTGCTCTACTCATTCCATACAGGATACTTAATATTTCAAATTAAATCAGCTATATATTCCAGATTAATAATCTTTTAAAAAATATATAATTGTTTTTTCCTAGTTGCGAGACATCAATGATTAAAACTTAAACCTGCACAAAGAAGTTTAAAACAAGACGATTTTCTTTTACTGACATTTTTAAGAGATTACACCTCCAAAAATCGAGCACTCAAAGAGATGATTATATAATATAGATGGCTGTAGCCTTTTGTATAATAGATATTGAATAGGTTCTAGTTCTGAAATGGACTGCTTGTGACTGTATTATGATGATGGTGTTCACTTACCTATATCGGTAATAGCATACTTTAACATACTTTAAATTTAATTTTAATGAAATTTTGTGAGCATTTTGTTTATAATTATATAAGCTGAATATTTTTACTATGCAATAGGGAGCGTTAACATGTGACAAAATTGATTTTTAATAAAATTAAAGGCCTTGGCTGGAAAGCAATATCCCATCCTCCTCATTTTCCAAACGTTGTTCTCTTCGACTTCCATCTATTTCGATCCATGGAATATTTTTTGGATGGATAAATATTATATATAAATTTATTTTTAAAAGTTAAAACATTGGAAAAATGCGAAGAAACGAAATCAATTTTTTCAAAAATATATAACCAAAATAAAAGGCGTGGTTGTAATTCAGCAATAGCAAAGAGATTTACACAGTCCCAAATTATAATTTTTTTCCAAAAGTCGGTTAGTGTTGATGATTTTTTTTTTATTTTATCCAAAATATCTCGATACGTACTCTTTATGCTTTAAAAAACCGCATAACTTCGAAATCGCACAAAAAGAGATTTGGGTGAATAGCCTTAAGAAAAAGGTTTTGTTCAAAGATGAGAATAATATTTCATATAAGATTGATTAATTGATTATTTTAAGCCTTCGATAAGGTCTGGCACGAAGGACTGCTGTACAAACTCCTCTCCGCCGGATTCCGCGACTCCACAATCCGCATAATTGATAGTTACCTCTCCGAACGTTCTTTTCGCGCCAAAAATGTCTCCATCCTTTCAAATATCCGTCCCATATCCGCGGGTGTCCCCCAAGGATCCATTCTCGCCCCTATATTATTTTCCATATACACCAGCGATATTCCCAAATCCGATCATCCTTCTGATTCGATCGCTCTCTACGCGGACGACACCGCCATAATGTCGCAGTCGACCGATATGAACTTGATTTGCAGGCGCTTGCAATCTCAATTAGACTTGCTAAGCGTCTGGAACTCTAGGTGGAGAATAACGGTAAATGCCAAAAAGAGCGCGGCGGTGCTGTTCGCCATGGAGTTGTCGAAGAAGAAAAAATCCCATCAAATTCCTCTCACCCTCCCATCAGGAACCATCCCATGGGTCAAACAGACCAAATACCTCGGAGCAATTTTCGACTCAAGACTCACCTGGGCTCCGCACATTGACAGTGTCACCAAAAAAGCTCGCGGAGCCTTAGCCGCCTTAAAGCCCATCCTATGTATTAAGAGCAAGTTGTCCATCAGGAACAAATTGCTCTTATACAAATCCCTCATACGTCCCATCATGACCTACGCCTCTCCAGTCTGGGGATACCGGCAGAGCGACAATCGCAAATTGAAAACATTACAAAGCATTGCTATAAGACGAGCGTTTGGAGCTCCCTGGTATCTCCGGAACTCCCAACTTCAATACGAAGCAAACATCCCTCCCATCAAAGATCACATTGAGTACCTTTCTACCAATTTCTTTGATTCCCTAAAAAAGGTACCAAATCCCATCATAAATTCCCTATCTTCCTACTCGAGCAGCTTGAATCGCCGCCCGAAGGCGATAATTGGTCTTAAGGTCACTAGGAACATACGCAGATTCCGATACCCAAAAAAGGGTATCGGTTAGTCTAAACTATAATTTTAAATAATTTTATTCTTGTAATCTTTTATAATTTTTCTTGTAATCTTTTATAATCTTTTATTATCTTTACACATATGTTCTTATTTTATTAGTCTATTTTATGTTTATATATTCTTTAGATGTATATTTTATTTATTTAATATTTTCTTTGTTTTTAATATTTTCTTTGTATATTTTTTTGTATAACCTTTAAGATGCTATATTATATAACTTTTATCTGTACCATGTATAAAATAACAATTATGGTCATTAATGACCAACCCTGTAAATTCAGGGAGGCATTGGCCCTAAGGTCACAACCTCCAAAAAATAAAAAAAAATAAAAAAAAAAAAAAGATTGATTAAATAGCGGAATTTAAATTGCATTAAAGATAATGAAACATTGAATCTATATTGTTGTGCTTTAAATGATTTTCAATTAAGCTTCAATTTAACCCTTTCAGACCTGGCGTGCACAATTGTGGACATAAATATTTTTTTTTTATATTCTCCTTATTATACTTTAGACACATGGAATTTACAAAACTAAAACTATCTCCCAGGCTTATCATAAACGCTTTGGAAGATGTGTTTAAACTGCTATCTTGGAAAAAGTGCCGACACAATATTGACAACACACAAGTGGAAATCAATAGTATTAATAGCCGAATCGTCTGAAAAGCTTCAAGACATACTCCAAGACCTAAACGAAGTGTCAAGTAAAATTTGTCTGAAAATGAACATGGATAAAATCGAAGCCATGATAAATAGTCACAACTCTCAGACCTTCGGGGCGATATCCATTGGGGGAACACAAATTGAGGTTGAAAATGAATACACTTATCTGGGACAAGTAATACAACTAGGACGATAGAATTTCTCAACAAAAATTGACAGACGAATACCACTGGGATGGCAGCATTTAAATGCTGCCATGCGTTGGTTAACCAACGCATCATCCCAGTGTTAACTCAAGAAGACGTGGAATCTAATATCAGGCATTTTACACAGAATAAAGTTTTCCCAGCGTGCCATAGAGAGATCTATGCTCGGAGTGTCTTTATAATATAGAATCAGAAACGAGGATATCCGATGAAGAACTCGAGTAGTAGACGCTACTGAAAGAATTGACACACTTAAGTGGCAATGGGGGAGACAAATGTGTCGAAGAAACGACGGTCGATGGGGAAGAAAAGTGTTGGAATGGAGACCCCTGTAAGACTGACGACATTGAAAGAATAGCAGGATGAAGCTGGATGGGGAAAGCGGAGGATCGAGAGGGATGAAGACTCATGCGTTTAACGGTGGACGAACACAGACTGATGATGATGATGATGATTATGAATCTTTCCTCAGCGGTCAGACTGCATGACGATTTGAAGATTCCGCCACGACCAGGCGCACAGCTCATCAGACACCCATTGAAACCATCCTACTGTATTCAACCATCGACATCTTATTCCGCACTCTATGTAAGAGTCTATTGTGACAATAAAATCAAAATTTTATCGTGGCTTTAAAAAAAACATAATTTATCGGCTTTAAATCCTACATCTTAAAATAGACATCAAGGACCTCCAATTTACTATAAGTCGCAGTACAAAACACTTAAAAAACTAAGAACACTTGCCTGAGTATCGACGCTGCATGACGTTCAGGATAGATCCTGGAGTACGGGACGCATTCTGGAACAACACTGCACTTTATTTATTAAGATATATCCCTCTGACGATTAAGCCAAACCGTATAACCTAAGAACCGAACACGCACTGATTGTCGCCTAGCTTAATTCGACGGCTCAACTGAGCGTACGAATATAAATGTATTAATACTAAATGTAAATTATTATGAAAAACTATTGAAAGAATGCATGAAATTCTCTCTGAGATGAGCTCTTTTGATATATTCCCAAAAATATTTTTATCAAATTTGAAATTCATTAAAAAATAATATATTTATGCAACGAAAAGGATGGTGATTTTTTTTGGAAAATAATATTTTTGGGAATATATCGCAGCAGCTTATTTAATCCCATGATTTTTAAAAAATAGTTTTTCTTATAAATATTAATAATTTGTCATAAATGCGTTTCAATTTGTCCGTCCAGTTTAGGCGTCGAGTTTATGCTGTGCAACAATATTCGGTGCAGAGCTATATTTTATTTTCATAGGTTAGGATGTGCATGTGCGTATGTTAAGTGATATTTTTTAATACACAGAGTGTTGTGCCGTTCCGGAATGTGATCCGTGTTCCAGACTGTATCCCGATCGTCATGCAGCTAAAATATTGAGGCATGTAGTCATAGTTTTTAAGTATATTGTAATACGATTATTAGGCTTATTATCGAAATGTTTAATGATGAACAATTGCATTGAGATTTCAAGAACACAGATCGGAAATAATACTCATAGTGGATTGGAAAATCAACATGTTTATTTTAAGATGTAGGATTTAGGTCCGATTTTTGTATCATTTTTTAAAGTCACGACTAACATTCAAATGTATATGTAAAATACGATATTCGGAAGTGATTCATTTAGCATTTCATAGCTAAAAGCTTCATTAAGCATCAATTTTTCCTTAGATTAAAGAAAATACATCATATATCATTTTAAAAATATATCATCAGCTAAATAATTGGACTAAAATGTGTCAAATATTTAATTTCAGGTATGAAATCGTGTTTAATATAAAAGCAATCCGCAATTGTTTGATTACGAAATCGACCAGCCTTGATCAATCAATAGTCTTAAGTTTAGATGGACGTTGTGAAAAATTGTACAGTGTGGTTCAAAAGAACTGCTGGTGAGCCAAATTCCAAAAGTGTCCAGGACTTCAAAATTCATGCAGTAAGAGCTCTCAGGTAAGGATAATAAGATTTACAAGATAAATTTGAGCTATCATTTAATTTGTCATCTAAAATATACACACAAAATATTTGGTCTAATGGATGTTTAAATTCTTTGTTTTAGGTAAGTCTTTCGAATAGCGCAATATCAATCCGAAATACCGAAGTTTTCAAATATACTCATACTTTGAGTTAAATACATAATGCATAAAATGTTACATTTTAAATATTATTCAGTCTTGTTTGTATATTACAGTGGTTTCTAATTAATATTTGTTGATTTTATTTGCACATTTATATTGATAATATCATTATATTATTGTTATTTTGGCACTAAATTGAATGGCGCTGATTTGATTGTGCAAAAATGTAGCAAATTTAAATTTTTTTTTTTTCAAAATAACGTATTATGTAATATTCAAATGGTCTTCATAGAAGACTTTTTTCATATGGTGGTTTTTCATTATCTTTCATAAGTGGTTATTAACACTCCAGGTTCGGCTGAATTCGGACGAATGATACAGCGTAATCTAGTACATTTATTCCGCGCGGCTTTCAATAAAAATGCTCATAACTTGTTTTGTATCATTGCTAATTTAATAAAATAAGAACTGTTATAAAGATGATAGTATAATACATAAGTATTTAAAATATTTGATTCATAAATAAATCTATAACGTTGAAAAAACGATGATTTATTTATATTTTTGTCTGAAAAGGTAACACAAATGGATATTTTTTTATTTAATTACACAAATATAATATATTCGAAGTCTTAAGAAATTATTTTATAAAATGCCACGTGTTTATCATATCGAGCGACTCTCAAACTGTGGACAAGTTTGTACAAAATGCTTTTAAAATACATCGCATATTACACAACTAAGGACTAAAAATAAAATAAATAAAGCATTTATTGTCACTAGATTTCTGAGAAGTATTCAGAGTATATCAGAGAAGATTCATAGATTAGGATTCTTGATGCTAGATCGGCGGGTAGTGAAGTGGCGATTTAACTTATCAGGATACATCGCGCTATTGGACAGTTTTTCTCTACATACAACACATAGTGGAATGTGATATCCTTTCTCATTGATGCTAGTAAAACCGAAACATAAATATTCTTCAGAATATTGTCGATTATTTTTTCTGATTTTACTGGATACATTTTCTTTTGTATGAGACGTATGATGTCTAGTAATATCGTCACTACTTCTTTCACTTGTACTCCCTGTGTCGTTAATATTTTGGTCTGATTCACGATTTCGTTTGGTAATAAATTTATCCATTGTAACCTTATTAGCTGAATACCGGGGCCCAGTTATGTTCGTGTTGTTTCTGTCGACCAGTCCCAGTTACCTCCGTTCATAGAGATTATGACGGCCTGCGACTGCCGCGTCTCCCGTAACGTTGACGAGAAGGATTCCACAGGGCGATGCTGTTGGATTTCAAAGACGATTGTTTCTCCATAGCATGTTTATTTACTCCACTTTGAACAGACTGCGGCTGCGAGGCGTAGAATACCCAAAGTCTACGTTAAACGGTTAACATACGCGCAATTGATTTGGCTAATTCAAAATTACATTAACTCTTTCGTTGACTTTCATAATTTCGCCAACGACTTTTTCGGTTTTCACTGTTTTGCAGAATTTTTCGTTTTTACCAATTTTTTCGCGGTGCACTTGTAATAAGCTCGCGGTGCACCAGTGCACCGCGGTACACCGGTTGAGAAACACTTCTTTAGACACTTGGAATTTACAAAATCCATCGGATGAAAAAAATAATTCAGTTCTGAAAGACTTAATAACGTTTGACTGATTAGAGTTTCTTTGCAAATTTTACATTTATATAAAACATAGATCTATATTATTAAATAAATAATCGATTTCAGTAAAATTTTATGCACAAAAATTAAAAGTATGTTGGCTAATATTCTATAGAAAATTTGACTTGTAATTAATTTATAAATTCTAATTAAGTACAGAACATTGAAGTATTTAAAATGTTTTCCAATTTTCCGCCCACAGATAAAGCCTAACATGGCAAAGATTTGCTCAACAAACAAACAAACAAATTTTTAAAAAATACAGTTCATCATAGTTTTCTTATCAATATATATTCTATATTATTAGTTTCGACCCTAAAAAAATTCCTATTTATTTTAAGACAAAACATAGTGTAAATATGATTTTCATTAATAGCAGATTATAAAAGTAGATTACAGGTATTTTTTGGCATAGATTTGAAAAAAAGTAGAGTTTTTATGGTTGGCTATGGTATCGACCTATTTTCGAATCTTATCACTTTCTTCATACTTGTTTTACTTTGCCTATAAAACCTGTTGATCTCGTCCGTAATAAATTGGAAAATATCATTCTCCATAAATAAAGATATTAGCTAACTTCCTCGATATTTTCAGAATTTGCAGCGAAAATTTTCAAGTTTGGATTATCGCAAAATATTTTAATATCTTCCGTCAAATCAATATTGATATCGTCAATATCATTCTCCGAGGCATTTGATAAAGTTATAATTTGTAGTTGTCTATAGGCATCGATTTCCTCTTCATGATCGTCATAATCACTTCCACTTTCAGCATCACTTGGCATATCTGACATATCATCATTTATAATTTCTTCAATAAAAGCATAGAGTATTATTGATAAGTATTGTCATAATGGCGAAATAATTCGGATTTTTAAATAAAAGTTGATCTGCAGATCGTTAAAAAATCATATCCACCACAAAATGCATTAGGATCGCAAAATTTTAACACATTGCTTGCGGGAGAAGGTAATCTCTTCTTCATGAATACTACATGTTAAAAGCAGATGACAAAAATTACGTCAATATATTTCATGTCCCGATATTGTGTTTTTTACAGCCATCTATTAGTTGGAATGCAAACTTCAAAGTTCAAATATTTTTTCAATTCAAGACTAAAACACGCATCTGGTTGATGATTATTATGCACATTCTTATTTCATACAATACCATCAACTTAAGTATTAGTTCTTGACGTGGTTATTTTGCATTTTAGTGTTTAAGGATGCAAATATTTGTTGTTATTTAACGATGATTACACATTTACATTTGTTCCATTTGTAATATTCCACTTGATAAAAATATTGTTTTTTTTTTTAATCTTGATTTGTGTATGTAACCGCAATAAACCGCAACTTTCAATGGACGAGCCAAATCAACCCTCTAAACACAGTTTTAAAATTATCTGATAGTCAATATATACTACTATAAATGCAACTTTTTGATATTGGATGATGTGCTAAAAATAATAAAAACTTTGAACAAAATGCAAACATAATATTTATTTTTTTAAATTACTTGACCAACATTTTAGATACATTTTGATACATATACAGACATATTTTAGATGCATTTTCAACATTTGGATTTTCGAATGCAAGTTTTATCAGTGGAAGATCTCTGGACGAAACCCTTTTTACATTTACAACCAAATGGGTCGCAGGCTTTGAAGGTTATGCAAGGGCGAATCTCTGGCTGGGTGCACGTCGCTTGACCGCAAGGATTCGGGCACTTTACCACTTCTGCATTGCGATCACTGCAACAATTAGATGGAAGAATGCAAGCACCTTTGTCATTTCTTACATAACCAGGTTTGCATCTACAAGCTGGCTCGCAGTCAGGATTCGAAGAAGCATCCATAGTGCATCCTGTTCCAATTCCAGCAAAATAAAGAGCGCAAGTTCCATCAATTCCGCATGGACATGCATGATAATCTTCGTTTACTGAACAATTAAATTTGGGTGGGCATTCAAATCGGCGAATACACTTTCCTGATGAGTCTCTGACGTACCCGTGCTTGCACACACAGCCGCCTCCCACTTTACAAATCTTTGGACACACTCTGGTTTTATCGTCCATATTGTCACAAGTTATGGGACAAACGTCACCACACTGAGCGAACTCGGTATTCGGATCATCTTCGCAGTTAACCTCGTAGGCTTTGACTACTCCAGGCATTAGAACGACCAACATGCAGAAAAATTGATAAAACCACCCCATTTTATAAACGAGCTCTTGATTCGCTCAGATGTTCTGAACTGAAGACTGCTTCAAATAGTCGCCAATTTATATTTAGCAATGACCGAATGGTTAACATGCATATTTGAATATTTACATGAAGCAAAGCACATTTGAATCAATAATTGAATAATATTGTGTTTTTGACTTTATAGAAGTAATTTATACTTGTTTTTGTTGTTTGATGAAGTTATAATTTTTGACTGTCTGGAGACATCGATTTCCTTTTCATGATCATCACAATCACTTCCACTTTCAGCATCATCTGGCACATCTGCCATATCATCATTTATAATTTCTTCAATAAAAGCATAGAGTATTATTGATAAGTATTGTCATAATGGCGAAATAATTCGGATTTTTAAATAAAAGTTGATCTGCAGATCGTTAAAAAATCATATCCACCACAAAATGCATTAGGATCGCAAAATTTTAACACATTGCTTGTGGGAGAAGGTAATCTCTTCTTCATGAATACTACATGTTAAAAGCAGATGACAAAAATTACGTCAATATATTTCATGTCCCGATATTGTGTTTTATACAGCCATCTATTAGTTGGAATGCAAACTTTAAAGTTCAAATATTTTTTCAATTCAAGACTAAAAGACACATCTGGTTGATAAATATTATGCACATTCTTATTTCATACAATACCATCAATTTTAGTAATAATTCTTAAGACACTTAACGCGGTCATTTTGCATTTTATTACATGGGAATGAAAATATTTGTTGTTATTTAACAACGATTACACAATTACATTTGTAATATTCCACTTGATAAAAATATTGTTTTTTTTTAAAATCTTGATTTGTGTATGTAACCGCAATAAACCGCATCTTTCAATGGACGAGCCAAATCAACCCTCTAAACACAGTTTTAAAATTATCTGATAGTCAATATATACTTCTACTATAAATGCAACTTTTTGATATTGGATGATGTGCTAAAAATAATAAAAACTTTGAACAAAATGCAAATACAATATTTATTTTTTTAAATTGCTTGAACAATATTTTAGATACATTTTGATACATATACAGACATATTTTAGATGCATTTTCAACACTTGGATTTTCGAATGCAAGTTTTATCAGTGGAAGATCTCTGGACGAAACCCTTTTTACATTTACAACCAAATGGGTCGCAGGCTTTGACGGTTATGCAAGGGTGAATCTCTGGCTGGGTGCACGTCGCTTGACCGCAAGGATTCGGGCACTCTACAACTTCTGCATTGGGATCACTGCAACAATTAGATGGAAGAACGCAAGCACCTTTGTCATTTCTTACATAACCAAGTTTGCATCTACAAGCTGGCTTGCAGTCAGGTTTCGAAGAAGCAGCTGCATTGCATCCTGCTTGAATTCCAGCAAAATAAAGAGCGCAAGTACCATCAATTCCGCATGGACATGATTTATAAACTTCATTTACTTTACACTTAAATTTGGGTGGGCATTGACTTCGTGGAATGCACTTTCCTGATGAGTTTCTTACGTACCCGTCCTTGCACACACAGCCACCTCCCACTTTACAAATCATTCGACACATTCTGGTTTCATCGTCCATATTGTCACAAGTTATGGGACAAACGTCACCACACTCAGCGAACTCGGTATTCGGATCATCTGCGCAGTTAACCTCGTAGGCTTTGACTACTCCAGGCATTAGAACGACCAACATCCAGAAAAATTGATAAAACCACCCCATTTTAAAAACGAGCTCTTGATTCGCTCAGATATTCTGAACTGAAGGCTGCTTCAAATAGTCGCCAATTTATATTTAGCAATGACCGAATGATTAACATGCATATTTGAATATTTACATGAAGCATAGCACATTTGAATCAATAATTGAATAATGTTGTGTTTTTGACTTTATAGAAGTAATTTATACTTGTTAAACACATCTGCTTATTTGAACCATCGTCACCCTTTTTATCCTCTATGTCAGCGGTTCTTAAACAGGGTCCGCGAAGCCCTTGCAGGGGGTCCGCGAAGAAAATTTAAAAAATGGTTGTGGAACTTGGAAGAATGAAGGAAGAATGCTGAAAGATTTCTTTTTTTTTACTTTCAAGCTTTTCTTGTCTTTGTTTAAGTAACAAAATGTATGTCAAACATATTCGTTCGGTCATAAAAATATGTTTACTTTCTTAGAAAGCCGACAGACCTTAATAGTTAATCCGACGAAATTATACCTAGAGCGAACACTTCAGTATTTCTATCGATTTTTTTTAAAATCAAAAACGAGAACATGATTCAAGCCAAAATCTAATGCAAAAAAATCACAATTAGTGATATTAGTAAAAACGCAGTAAAGGCATCCCTACTTATAGCAAAAGCTGGAAAACCTCATAATATAGCAGAGCAACTAATTCTTCTTGCTACACAAGTAATAATGAATATAATGTTGGGACCTAAAGCAACAAAATATATTAATTTGATTTCATTTTCGAATGATATTGTCAAGAATAGGATTGAAACATGTCAAATAATATAAAAGAGTAGTTAATTTCAAGAGTGCTCAAAAGTCAATATTCCTCACTACGATTGGATGAGAGTACCGACCTTTCTAATAATGTTAATTTGTTAGCATTTATTAGGTATGAATTTGAATATAAAATTAAAGAAGATTTGTTATTTTGTGACTCACTAACTTCTTGCACTACAGCTAAGGCTATATTTAATAGTTTGAATAATTTTATGATTAAAAACGAGTGGTTAAAATGTGATGGAATTTGCACTGATGGGGCAATTTCAGGAACAAAAACTTTATTGATTGCTCTTATTAAAGATGTAGCACCTCGGGTCATTTGGAACCATTACTCCATACACAGGGAATCATTGGAATACAAAAATATAAGAAAATGGCAATCTTGCTACGAAGATAATCATTTTTAGATTGAAATTAATTGTCTAAACAGTGCTTCTGCGACTTATATAGTCCGCGGACCCCCTCTTGAACATTTTTTTTTGCGGACCCCCTCTAAGCCCTAGACATTTTACGTCGTTCTTGAGACTTAATTTTATAGGCACTACGTTATAGTCAATATTGGTTAAATGTATCGCTGGTTATTTTGAGCATTTTTATTTGCGTATAGAATAAAAAAACCCCCGCGCTACTATGATGTGTATTTGGTACACCATATGAAATTTTGAAAAAATCTACACCCCGTATCTATTATATTGCATATCGATACTCCCATTATTAGAGTCGAGTTGTAGTAAATACATTATGGTGAAGGAAAGGTTAAGTATGGAATATAAAACTGCGGTTTTGTTTGGTTGGCACGTATTTGGAAGGTCCAATTTTCGATGAATTTTTGGCATAAATCTGGCTGAATTTGCTGGACGACGTTCGTTATGGTGACTTTAATAAAAGCATCAATTTTTTGCAGTTTATACACATATACCTGCAATTTAAAATAGTCTCAAAGAAGAAGTCTAAAGGCGTTAAATCGCACGATCTCAAATTTATCATTATCATCAAAATTATATTAAAATAAAAATACAACAGTAATACTTATTGCATAAAGCAAAATACTGAATCTTTTCGTCTAAAACAGTGTTGTTAAGTTCACTGGAAAATAGACTGTAAATAGTCTGAAAATAAACGAAAAAAAGAAATATTAGGGGTACCCATAAGTAATCAATTATTTTGACAGCGTGTTGTTACATATCAGTTGTTGCTGACACATCGATTGGAGAGATTGTATATTTGGTTGTATCTTATTAAGAAAATGGATCTTATACGACAATGTTAAAAAAACTAAGCAGAGGCTTTCTAGAAACTATAAATATACAAATTTATTGCTCACAACAGATGCAAAGTTCATGCAAAGTTGTTATAAAAACGTACGAATTTAATCAACAAAAAGGCGTAATATTGCATTATAATAATTCCAGACCCCATGCAACTAAAGTAACCCAGAAAACAATTAGAGAACTCAACTGGGAGTTGCTAACTCATCTGCCATATTCGCCAGATATTGCACCGTCAGATTATTTTTTATTCAGATATTTAGGCACTCCATTGAAAATATGACGTTTGGAATTGTAAATTAAGTTGAAACTCATCTAAATAACTATTTTTCGTCAAAGTCAGCCTCTTTTTACAAAAGAGAGATTGAAACTTTGCTCGAAATATTGCAAAGAGCTGTAAAAAATGATGGAAATAATACAATATAACTGATTGAATAATTAAAATGAAATTGTTTCAATTCGAAATAATTGATTACTTATGGGTACTCCTAATACGTTATTCATGGTAAATCCAAAGGAGCTCATTATTTTAATATTGTACTATCGTCAATTGAATATTCCAGATGCCGTTTGCATTAAATTTGCTTCAGCAATATCTTGCTTTCCGTAAGTAATTCTTGAATATCCTCGATATTCATATCGTTATAATTGTTCTTTATTACATACAACGAATTTGTTTTTCTGAATATTCAAAATAAATGTATAAAGTAAATTGTCGAAGCGTGTTATATGAATTTCGTATTATACGAGGGTTGAAATAATTTTATTAAATTATGGTACATTTATTAATTATTTTTATTTTTAGTGACATCTAAACGCCACTTAAAAACTATTTAGACAACCGCGCCGATAAAACAGATTTCTATTGAAAATGCACTCTAGCGTTGAATTTGCAAACTATTTTCTTTTATAAGTTGTGGAATAACTTCAAAACTAGTCCAAGAGATGTCAGTGTAAATATTTATTTGTATTTATTATTAAAATATATTTTATTTTATTTAAATAAAATCCTTAAAATAAATAAAAATAATATATTATCATCGGAATATTACTATTTGTACGTATCCATTATAAACCTTTATTCGAAATCCGTTCATTTGTATTGAATTATATTTTTTCCCCGTCCCGCGTGTTGTTCACCGTTGATATTCATCGTCGGATTGCTTTTGTGGGACGCAATCTGCTCGACCAGATGTTCCAGATTTTGACCCTTCCCGTCCGAAAGCGGTGCCAAAAAAATCAACAACAATAAACTCTTTCAAAGAAAATAATGAGCGCTATTTAAATCACGTTCTGACCCTTCGCTAGCCCATAAAGGATGGCATCACCCAAAAAACATTGTAAACATGGACCCCGAATTAAGCCCAATTGAAACCGGGCAGTCGAGAGGAAAAAAGGAAGAGCATGGATCCCGGGATGTTGAATGGACAGATTGGTTCGTTGCATAAGGACATAGATGGGCATATAAAACAATGTATTGCGTTTTGGGATTATTTTTGTCCTTTTTTATTGCGGTAAGATGCAAATCTCTTTTTAGGAATGAAAAGTTTTAAATAATGGGGAGTGGGACTTATTCAAACGAATGCTCGTTGGAGAGCTTAGAATACGTATTCACAATATAATCAATTAAGATCAAGCTATTGTTAATTTTGGATGTATTATAATAATAGTATCGACGTTACTACATGGACACACTTATTTTGTTGGTTATTTTCTATGAATTAAAGAGGGGTCTTTCTATGGATAAAAACTGTTATACGTTTTTTACATTTGTAAGACTAGTAAGATATCAATAGATATTTTCATATGTAATGTCCGATTTTGTATGACCGAATTTAACCTCGGATTTTTTTGTAAATTTAAACTCATTGAAATTCTAAGATTTTACTGCATTGTATCATCTTGATCAAAACCAAAGATGGCTATGGACAAATTTATAAAATATATTATAGAATAATTAAAATATATCAAAAAATAATAGACGAAGTTGACGAAACAAGAATCGGACATTTCATATGAAAGTACCTCATATCAAATCGACATCAGGGTAGAACACTTTAGCAAACTGAGCTATGACTTAAGCCAAGCCTTCATAGAAAAATATTTTTAAGTGGATATTTGAATGCTATTTTAAACGAGTCTTATTCGATCAAATGATCAAGTTTTCATGAGTTTTTCTAATGAAATACATTTGGGATCAAGTTGGCAATATTACTAATATTAATACAAAATTTGCCTTTAAATCTTACATTAAAAAATTGCTTGCTTGGATGAATTCTTTTTGAAATAACATCTTTTGTATTGAATGGCTTTGTAGAACACGTGTAGATAATTTGTGCTTCACACGCATTGAAATAGATTTGAATAATAACCAAATGATTGAAATCATTCAAACTATAGTAATACATCCAATGTAAATGCTTTTTTAATAGTGATATGATGTCAATTATTGGATTGCATAAATTTGGATGTGGGTCATATTTGTATTACATTCCATATATGGAAGCCACCCTATATAAGTACGTCAGGCTCCTTAAGAATTAGACGTCGGATTTCAAACGATGTAAGCTTACGTGGCGAATTTCGTCCAAATAAAAGATATTTGGTGTAAAATCCCATTCGGTTCGTTTTTTTTTTGTATGCCATTAAAACCAGTAGGATTCCAAATTAGTTTTCAGCCGTAAAAAAATATTGCAGGTCGTGTACAGTGAAATGATTACCGTAAACGAGTTTGGCTCTTCCAGCTTTGGGCGCGTTCTATTTCCGAGTAAGCCCTCTTTTTAATTGGTTGTTTATAGCAAAATTGCTAATTGCGATGACAATGCGAATATCCACGAGCACCATTCCGAAACGCGCAATCTAATTATATTTTATTGACACTCTGATGAGTATGCTGATGGAAATGGCAGACAAGCCGGTCTGTTTAAGCGGCGAAATATCAAATTTGTTGTCTGACGACGGCATCCCGTCTCGGTTCAAAGATAAATCAAGTTATTGGACTCAGCTTTCGGCGGAATTTGCTGGACATTCAGTTTTGTGCCCGGTTCTATGCGAATTCTGCCAGGGATAATAAATTTCGCCGAGAAACTCATAAACGATGATGAAACGAGAGTCCCACAGTATGACAACTTGTATAAATTATAGATGTACTAGAGATTTACGTTTCAAAATTTTTAATCGAGAATTCTAATATAATCCTATCTAGTTAATCGACATAATTATTTTACTTATATTAATATCAAAATTTAATTAGAATTATTGATTTTAGAATGAATACCTGATGGTATCCATTGCAATCATATTGCAACAGAATAATATGATATATGGAGTTGATATGCTTCATTGATAGATTATTTTAAATTTACTAAAAGAGTTATAGAAATATGTAGCGTTATTTGATGAAAAAAACTACATTAGAAAGAATATTGAAACTTATATGTTAAATGCCACACAAAATCTCTACAAAACATTGAACTTTTTTATGTGCATTTTTCATTAAAAAAATCTGAATTCAATGTAATTTTGGTCGGCAATAAGTTCTGTAGATCTAAAACAATTTAAGTAACATTTAGAAACTAAAGATTTTATTGTTTTTGCGTTTCATTGTCAAGACAATCATGCCCAAAGTCGTTCCAATTTAGTGAAATATCTACCAGAAAAATAACTTATTCATATTTATTAAGACATCTAATTTATCAATATTAAAATATTAGGTTGTCCCAAGAGTTTCTTTCCATTATCACGAACATCCGTCCATAATCATCTGACAAAATTGGGCTACATCAATCGTTCAGATGTGTGGCTTCCTCATGAACTGACTGACTCAAATAAACTTCAGCGTATTTCAACATGCGATATTCTTCTCCATCGACATAATAGCCAACTTTTTTTGAAGAGACTTGTCACTGAAGATGAAAATTGGATACTCTGTGAGAATATTCAACGTAAACGGTCTTGGACCAAGAGTACAGAAGCTTTAACTGTAGCTAAACCTGGTTTATATCCAAAAAAGTTTTGCAATGCATTTGGTGGGACTGTAAGGGGGTAGTTTATTATGAGCTACTTCAGCAAGGTGAAATATTGTTTTTCAACAAAATATTGTTTCCAACTAGAAAATCTAAAGGATGCAATTGCCAGAAAACGGCCAGAGCTAGGGAACAGACGAGGCGTTGTTTTTCATCACGATAACACCGAAAACGAAAGAAACTTATGGGACACCCTAATATATTATAAGACCATTCAAAATTCAAATATAATTAGAACATAATATTTTTTGATGATTATGGAGATATCTTTTGTAATTTTATGTAATTACAAAAATATGTCTTAAATTCTCCTCAATATGAAACATGGAAACTGGTGTGCCATTTTAAATTTCTATAATCAATCGTTACCATTTTATCTCTAAAAAAAATAATAAACCTAATTGCCAATTAGCATATTATGCACCTATACCTTTGGCTTTGGCAAATTTGAGTAATATAATCCCCATTTGGGATTAAATTTTTGTTTTGAATGAAATATCATATTATATAATTATTTCAGTTAATACTCAACAAATAATTAAAATTTGCATGTAATATAATATATTGCATGCATTTTTAAATAGTACAAAAGTATATCTTTCGTTTCTTAGTGAATTACGCCATTTTTTAATTAAATGAAGGTATGAACTTTCGAAAAAATATCCTTTGTCTACTTCAGACTATGAAAGCATCATGCTTGAGAGCCAATTCATATCCCCGAAGCTGCAAACTCTACGCTAAACTAATTACAAATACCTTTACCTCCATGAAGGATAGCTTCCATATAAAATTTGCAAAAAAATCGCCGACGAGTATTTAAGCCTCAATGCTGCCAAGGCATAGCCTTAAAAAATAATTAAACTGTACAAATTTGATTGAAAATGCTTAAAGCAAACAAAAGCCTTGCATGGATACACAAACGAAAGTATCTTTTATCATCAGTGAATTGCTCTAAAAACGTTGGCGTTTACTCAAATAACACTTTATTTGCTGAAATAAAATGCCGTTTACCCTGCGATCCCCCGTAGCGGCCATTCTAGAGGGCGGTCTTCCTCATCCCTCGACGCTAACAAACCACCCGTTCTCACCTCCTTTCGTCCTGAACTCACCCTGAAAACCGATACTGCTCACGAGCCGCGCGTTTCCACTCTTTTGCTTTCACCTTCATCCCCCCATCTTTTCCACCATCCCACTTTCACCCTCATATTAAAAAAAACTACTAGCGAATGGCGCACCCCTATAATATGAGTACAACGATGTACGACATATCGCATTTGAGTTATCCGTGACACAAAAAAAACCACATTCAATATTTTTTCTTTTCAATCTCTTGTGTCTTCTCTTCAATTTTTGTTTTGAAAATCTATCCTTTGAAGAAAATTTACAACAATATTATGACATTTATAGTGCTAGCTTATATAGACCTCTATTCCTTGACGAGAAAGTTCTACTTATTCAATTTAATCATTTTTCGAGATTGTGAATTACAAAGCGTTTTAGATTACGTGTATTAAAATTTTGTTCGGTTGTTTCTTCAACTAGACCATTTGGGTGTAAGTTTAATGTTCTATTATAATTGCAGTTATAATTTTAATTCTCCTGTTTCACTGTGGCTATGTTTAACTTTTTGTATATGGTGTTATTTGTCACAAATATTGTCGTCTATTGTACTTAAACCAAAAGCGTTGAAGAATGGCAATATTGGAAATTCATGCTGTCCCAGAGCTATATTTTGAAATTGGTTTCAGGGTGGCTTTGAATTGCAATATTTTATTCTTAAGGGATAGTTTTAATTTTCGGCCTATCAGACAATATAACATTCTTGTTTTGAGTTTGAGTTGCTTTCTTATTTTTTTAATATGCATCTTCTCAGTAAGACGACTTTCTAAGTACATACTAAGATAGTCATTTAATTAAACAAATAGATTTTTATGCAGTGGTTTTCAATTGTTATTCATATAAGCTTAGTATATGTCAAACTATATATGTATATATATATGCTTTTTGTTAAGGCAAGAGAGGATTTATGAACAAGTTGCAAAATTATACTAATTTTTAAGTAATTTGATAATTATTGCTACAAATTAATCAGTTATAGATAGTCCTGCCCAACTTTTTCAGATGCAAATATATCATTCATTGGTATATTAAAAAATACTTGGTATTTTTCGAGCGTTCTCGTAGAAGTCGAAGACAATAGACAAACAACTGTTGATATTGTCTTGACTAGGGATTCCAATCTGGATATTCGGATATTTGATATCCGGATATATTCGACAGTTTTCGACCTATTCCATATTCGGATATTTGGTAAAATATCCGAATAGTATTCGTAATACTTTTTGCTCGGTTGACACAGTCTGGAATAACGATTTTCGCAATTTATGAACGTAAAATTGGAGTTAAACCATCGCTAAAACACACTGTTGCGTGGACCAAAATGTTCTGTCGTCGACAGTTTGGTCGGCCTTAAGCTGGCCATACTTTTTGCTGTTAAGACCCGCCGCGGACTAACCGTTAGGCGGGCAACCAAAAGGTCTTAGCGTTGTTGCAGCCTTGGGAGGCGGTCGACGGACATTTTGGCCCGCACGCATCGCCCCGCATGGAGGCCACGTGCCTCGCAATCTTCGGAGTCGTATTTAATAACCGAAGACTTTGATTCATTATCCTCGATATCCCGTCATGGAGTTTTCCCCTCGTCGCCGCTCGACAGCCTGACAGCCGTCGTCGATCCACCGGATAAAAGAACTCTGCGCCCCCTCGCCTAGTTAGGGGGCGCGTCCGCCGCTGTTCGGGCTCCGGCGGCCGGGCGCTGCGGCCGGCGCTTTGCGCCCGCGGCGCGGCCGTCTGGGCCGTCCGAGATACGCCGCGGCGGTTGGCAGCCGCGGCGGCAGCGGCGTTTGGTGCTGCGTTGGGGGCTCGCGAAGCGCGGCGCCCCCTCGTATGCAACAACACAATTATTATTTTTTTGAATCAATGACATTGATTGTTGACAGTAGCGTTATCTGCCTCATTTCTATTCTCAGAGAAGTTTGAGAGTTTTTGACCCGCTTAAGGTTGTTTTCGTTTTGATGAGTTTCTTCGATGTGAGATAAGATTTGAAGTGTCCACGAAAACGGTATGCATAGACTTATCTGGCACAAAAAGCAAGTATTATCTGCTGATGCACGACGGGATTTGACGGCTGTGTACGTCAAAGTATTAATATAATATTTTACCAAATCGACGAAGATCACACGAATACTGGGGTATTCACTACCCGAGTAAAACCATTACTTAGAGATATTGTTTTTTTTCCCTGACTTCCCCGAGCTCTGGTGCTATGAATATCTTATCTGGTGTGGAAATAACACCTTATTCTCTTTTAATTTCAAAATTGCATCATGAAATGCAAAATTCAATGTTGTTTATCGCGAAAACGAAGAAATATGACAGTACAAATAACCTGAAAAAATATTTCAAATATTTAGATCAATATAGAAGGACAGAAAAGTTGGACGTATTGTACACTTCTAACAATAAAACCAACGTAAACAGCTACTGAACGAGCATTTTCAAAGGTAGGACAAACTAAAACTAAATTAAGAACAAACAAAAAAACATTTAATGCTCTGTTATATTTAAAATATGAATTTTCAAGTTTCAATAAATGACAAAATACGCTCGTTTTCAATGGTAATGTTTGTTATTTTCATACTTCAAAAACTATTCGGATATCCGAATATATCCGAATAATATCAGTTTTACTATTCGATATTCGAATAGCTGATAATGTCGAATAATTGTAATCCCTAGTCTTGACCCATTGACATATGTACCTGCTTAATGACGATTCTAGTCTTATCTATTTCACTGGTCCTGAGATCTAAACCATTTACTAAATTATATTTGAGGATGAGGCAATATGAGGGTTCCATTTAGAAGTATTGATATTTCCGATTGATTGTCTTTATCCAGATTTAACCTAATTTTCTGGATCTAAAAAAGGAGACAATAAGGCAATTGATTAAAAGTCATAATTTAAGAATAATGATAATTTCGCTACTACTCATTAATTACTCTACTACTACTCATTGCAACCGGCAAAGCGGCCAAAACTTTTGGCAAAATGTCCAGACTAGCGGGTGCTGATTGGGGTCTTGGGGGCAGACACCTCAGGATTGCCTATGAAGCCATCTACGAGAGTATTGCCAAATTGGTCTGAGTCGCCTCACGGTGGTTACATGCGGAATTTCTTTAACTCTGTCTCATCTCGACTCAAGTTAAAATGGACTGACCTCGATCACTGGACTTCCCAGTTTTTGACGGGGCACGGCCGTTTTGTGGCATACCTGGCAAGAATGAAAATAAAAGATAATTTGAACTGTGTGCAGGGATCCTTTCATGGACGCGGATCACGTTCTGTTGTCGTGTTTGGGCATGTCGGCCAAGAGAGAGGCTCTCCTGTGCCGTATCAGAGGTCCTTTTTTTGGACCTCTTGGCCACAGGGAGTTGGTGGCCAGCCTCGGTGCCTTTTCGGCGTTCAAGGCCTTTTGCCATAGTTTCGGAGCCAAATGCGCCTTGAACGGATACTATTTTTAGTATCCGTCCTCTACCATAACATGTCATTTATACTATTTTTATATCTGTCCTCTATGTCACCAAATCTGAAATAAATACGAATGCTACCATATAAAATATTCATCCCCTAGAAATGCTTCTTATGGAGATCAAAGCAATCACGGAATACTCAAAGAATGCAACTTGCAAGATATAGTGTATTTAGATATACATTGAGATAATACGTATACTACGTTCGCCATAAAAACGACAATCTTATTGAATTAAAATAATATTTTAATTTTAGATAATATTAATTAAATTCCAAACTTAAATTTAAAAAAATATAACACAAGCATATTTCGATTTAAATATGGACATTAATTAAAAATTATATTAATACATTATTGATCCATGTATAAATATTACTTACATATGCCATTTCTAATGTCATATTTTTATTTAATTATTTTTTGATATTATGTTTAGTATGAGCATAATAGACTATGGATTAGGCAATCGATTTATTTTCAATAAATAAGTTTTTTTAATGTGGTAGTTCGATATTGATGAATGTAGTATACCGAGTATATATTTTTATGATAAAAATACTCAACGGGCGATCACCCTCTCCCTCCCGGCAAATGGCCGGTTGCCATGACGACATTCTTTTAAAGCAAAGAGGGGTAGGGGGTCAGCCCAACCCCCTTTTCAGAGCAACCCTCTTTGCCTAGCCCTCCTCCTTATTAAAGGAGAGGGAAAAACTTGCAGTTCAAAAAAGGGGAGCACCCAGAAGTATGGAGCGTAATTGAGAACCACTACGAAAATGGATAATAATTCGTACACGAGGATAATTTGCATTATCAAGAACATGATAATCCTATCGATTTATTTATTTCGAAACGTGAACAATTTTCAAATAAAGATGAGATAGTATTGTGTGTGAATAAAATGAATATTCGTAGAGATAAATCCCAGATCTCATTATGAGCTCTCACCCTCTGTTGATTTTCATATTATGCTTCACTTCATTCCTTATTTTTTTCTATTCCTCCAAAGACAAGGATCTTGTTTCTTTATCGCTATAAATTATGGAACAGACGCAGTGAAACTTTCATGCTTAACATCTTAATATTCAGTATTAAAATTGGTACAGAATGATAAAATGACATGGACACATTTTTCATTTGAAAAAATCCTTTGAACAAGATCAATTTAATTATTAAATATATGTAGTCATTTTTGTTGGTTTAAGAAGCATAAAATAATACGGCAATCTTATGGAATTTTCTGAGGAAAAAAATGTAAATCTTTGACATAAAAAAATCGCAACTGCTTGGAATATAAAGTATTTTTTGATTAACATTTTCCGTCAGGGAAATGAAGCCAATCAAGGAAGGGTGCTCTGAACACAATAGACACGAAAGGTTCCTTGCTACAAGAAGATCTCAATTTACTCTTCCATTGTTATAAAATTGCTCATTATTCTTTTTTCCTCCGATGTAAGTAAGGACAATGGAGTATGTGGTTAAGCACGGAAGGTAGATCTTGTAACGCCGGTACTTTTTACCCTTGAAGTGTAATGACATTTTCCATGTGGCCGATGGGGTTCACGTTTTGAAATCGCATTTCCATCATATTAAAAAAAATCGCAGCATTAAATCCGGAGATGTAATCGGATGACATCGGATGAAATTTTCCTACTTGCAATTTGCCGCATACTCCTGAAGTGACGAAGATTGGATTTTAAATTGGATTTGGGAAGATGGAAATGAATATGTGGATTATTTTCACTTCTACTATGTACACTGTGAACCATGTCCAACTTGAAATTAATAATTATCTTGCTCCGTTCTCAAAAGAAGCTCTTGCAGATGTATATGCGAAAATTGTTACATGCTTCTTGCGACTAATATTTTGTGAAATTAGCCGCAATTTATTGGTTTTTGAATTTTTTATACAAACAATACCAATCCTATTTGAATTTGCTTCATACTCTACATTAAAGTTTGTTGCGGTAACACGCAATACATATGCCGTCACACGCATCAACTATCTACTCCGCGTTCATATCTATTAACAAAGATCGGCTTCTTTCGAGAATTAGTTTATTGAAAATAATTATTTTTTTGATCTGAACATGTAATAAATAAAAGCTTAAATATATTAGGGTGTCCCATAAGTTTCTTTCGTTTTCATATTAAGAAAAAAATAAACAATAATTTGTATTACATCAAAATATATTGAATTATATATGATCCATTCTGTTCTATAACCTTTCTCCTTGGAAGTCTCATAATGCTTTCTTGCCAAAATTTCCCAGGTTTGTTGGCAAAATATTGATCAAGGTACATTTTTATATCATTTTTTTAATTAATTTTTTTACCACTTAAAGAATTTTTCAATGAAAGAAATTAATAATAATCTGAAGGGGCAATTTCCATGGAGATTATGGAGGATGAGGTAAAACATCCCAGTCAAATGATAATAATTTATTTCTGACGAGCAAAGGACACATGAGGCCTGGCGTTATCGTGATGAAAAACAACGCCTCGTCTGTTCGCTAATTCTGGCCGTTTTCTGGCAATTGCATCCTTTAGATTGTCTAGTTGGAAACAATATTTTGTTGAATTGATCGTTTCACCTTGCTGAAGTAGCTCATAATAAACTAACCCCTTCCAGTCCCATTAAATGCATAGCAAAACTTTTTTGGGATGTAGACCAGGTTTAGCTACAGTTAAAGCTTCTGTACCCTTGGTCCAAGACCGTTTACGTTGGATATTCTCATAGATTATCCAACTTTCATCTCCAGTGACAAGTCTCTTCAAAAAAGGTTGGCTATTATGTCGTTGGAGAAGAAGATCGCATGTTGTTGAAATACGCTGAAGTTTATTTGAGTCAGTCAGTTCATGAGGAATCCACACATCTGAACGATTGATGTAGTCCAATTTTGTCAGATTTTTATGGACGGATGTTCGTGGAATTTCTAGCTTGTCAGCTATTTCGCGAACAGTATATCACGGGTTTTATTCAACCATGGCTATGATTAGATCTGTGTTCATTTGCGAAAGAAACTTATGGGACAAACTAATATATCCCAAATCTGTTTGCCAAATGATATTTCTTCCATCATCTTGATTTGAACCCAAACCATTATAATATGGATCCAAAAACTAATCAATTTTATCAATACTTGATCATAATATGTCCAAGCATTTGATTTTTTTTAAAGGCAGCTTAAATGATAATTTAAACAATATCATGATGATATTAAATATCATTATATTTAATGAACATCAAATATAACAAGAAGATCTGCATAATATTGAAGTGCAGATTTAGCTTGAGATTGTTTAGCACAACATTAAAATGGTATATTTTATTACTTATTTAGATGGTGTAGCTGATGTTTAAATGCTATATTCTTAGTATTATTAGCTTGTAAATCATTCATTGGTAATGTCTATAAAATTGACTTTAGAATGTTAATAGTCAGGATTTAATATTCATTTTTAATATACTAGAATTTTTTACTAGCGTTTATATCTTATATAATTAAATTTACACATATAGGATACTTGTAAGATCGTTTGAACCATTAATACAAGTTAACAAAGATTTATATGAATAAAAATGGCATTCTTTGTGATCAAGCGAATCATCTCCCAAAAAATTTTCGTTTAAGCTATCGATCTTCATATTTCGATTAACTTGAGCAACACCCCCGTGGAGGACAAAGATAGATTAAACGCCTTTTTATTAATATTTTATGTGTAGAGTATAAAAAGCCTCATGCGTGGTGAAATTTTCCGGTGTAGTGGGCTGTAAAAAGAAAAGAAGGCCGTAGCCAGGGAAATATTTTCCACCGCAGCGACTCCTTCGCTTTTTTATTCATCATTAGCTACGTCGTTTTGTTGCCTAATTAAGCCCATAATTGAAAATTCCACGGGTCATTTTCAAGTCGTTTGTTCCTCCCTTCCACTTCTAGCCTCATCTTTTTGTTTTCAAAGCAGGGATTTCAATAATGCTCCGTTGCGGTTTTTGACTCTAAAAATGGGGAAGACGCCACCCCAAGCGATTGTTTCATATACTAAAAAGCATTGCTAAAAAATATAAAATCTAAAAATGTTTATGGGCATCGTCTAAGCCGAACATATAACCAGATAAATTTATTCAAACGGGGGCGTACAGTCAATTTAATCTTTTATCATTTTTCAGCCGTCGGGGATTTTTGTGCGCTTATTGGAAAATTTATAATTATTAAAATGTTTTCGGATGAGGTATTTTTCTTCAAGTATTGCTGATTAAAAATGAAAATCTAGGACTTTCGGGGATGCTACAATCTCTCGACGTAGCCCGCCCCTCATTAGCGAAGGTTTACGATGAGAGATTAATTTCCCGTGAAAATGCCAAAGAAAAGGAGGCTGAAAAGGAAAAAAAAGGAAAATTAAGCGAGATTTTTTTGTGAAAGGCTCTAACTCATCATGCTTAAATGGAGAGTAAGCATGTACAAATGGACTTTGATTTTTTGAAATGAAAAATTACTCCGAAAAATACGCCGAGAGATAAGCAGCTTTTGAAAATGAGCCCCAATACGAACAAAATATATTATCCAATGCAAAAAATACATTTCTCGTTCTGTCTTCTCAAAGATGCAATTGCTTATATTTAATTTGATATTATATAGATACGTTTGCAATCAAAGCTTTGTATTAAATCTAAGAAATTTATTGTACATACATTTTTACACTTACTTAAGTGGAATTGCTACATCCAAATTTGTAATATTTTATAAATCCATCTAGTTAGAACTTTTTTGCGATAATAAAACCAGGATAAGACGATAAATCTTCCAAATTTAAGGTTAAATTCTTGTTATGACTGAATTTAAATCTGAATCATTTAATCCAAAATTAATTATACCAGAATTATTCAATTTAGAATAATGTCTTAAAATTATATTTTTCCTTTATAGATTTATTTTAATGGAAAAAAACTTCTGATTTAATATAAGACCACGTCCTTACTGTTTTTCTTACTACTTAATCATTCAAAAAACGACTCTTTATAATATAATAAATTTATATAATTTATAATATAATTTTTTGAACAATATTGAAATAAAAAGATTCACATGTTAGCTAAAGTATTGCCATTAGCATCATGTCTTTTAAGAGCTATTTTCGTGCTTTTTTTTTGATTGTTCTAACAAAAATCGATCTGTGTTCCTTGTTCTAAATTTGGCTAGCACTACGGAATTAAGGTAATTGATTTGGTGTATAACACTTAAAATAATTATTCGCACAGTAATACAACAACAGTAACACTTTTCAATTTTTAATTACAAGCAGGTGAAGGATGGTCATTTTTCTAAGACTTAATAGGCTAGAGATACATTTGCAAACATCTGCACGGACGTCTATGTAAATTTGCAGACGAAAAAAATGCAAAATAATCAACATCTTTTATTGTCAACAATTTATTAAGCAAGTACTTCGTCGGACAACGAGCACCTGTCCATGATAAATATCAAGGCATTAATGCATTAACGTAATACTAGAAACGTGCTGCAAATGATAGCAGCGACTTCATTTGGATGCAAAGAGCATTAAAATTATATACTTCAAATAGATGCATAAATTTTGCGTTGTATGTTTCAGGCGAAGTAATGAAACTTTTATTTATGACCATCGTAAATGATTCGCAGCAACTTTGAAGCGTTCTTTGATGTTGTAATTGTCAGCATATTCTCAGAATATTGCAGAAATAGACAGTCTTATTTAATAAATTGGCTTAAATGTTATACCTGTATACATTGTAATCAATAGCAAGCATTAGCAATGCATACACAAGATTAGTAATTATTTTCAACATGTCCAAATATAAAGCAATTTTTATTAATTAAGTGTGGTTCAATTTTTTGTGAATCTCATTAAAATATAAAGTATTATCTGAAAATAACCGATTTGGTTGCATGTTGTTTCTTCACAGTCCAATTTGGCTACTCAAAAATATTTTTACGTTTTACATTACTGTAACATACCATATCATTAGTAGATATTCATTAATTAGACATTAAAAAGGACTCACCATAATTACATGTATTATTATTAATTTCACTCTTTTAAAAAATGTCTATTTTATTACATTATTTGCAAATTTTAAGAAGAAATATTATACAATGTAATAAAAATAGCATGAATGTCTTATATTATATTACACGAGTTCAAACGTTTGAGCTTGAATCGAAATGATTGAATCATGAATCTGCTCAGATTATGACTTTGGTTACAAATTATTACACAAAGACTCACCAAATTCAATACCATTATCTATGTGTATGGTAGCCACATGGATTAATAAGTTTAAATTCAAAAAAATACATTCCAAAATTGAAAATTTTAAATTCAAAAATTTGATCATCCAATTCCAGTTTTAAAAATTAATGATTACCGAAAAATATTCAACATCAATTTGTAATATCATTACATTGGGGCTGGGCTTTTAACAAGATGTTAAAAGCTTCAATTAAGTCAATTTGAAACCGGTTATCTGAATCACTGAATATCTACAGGAAGAAAGCCCATGTATATATAACATATTCGCACATGAAATGCATTCTCAAAAAATGATTTTGTATTAATGTTTGTCGTAAGTTTTCAAAAGTTTCATTGATCGTAAACCATTTTTTCAATTTTTATTCAGCTCAACCAGATGCAAGGTGCATTGCTGCAGCAGGCAGTCATCTCAAAACACCGGTAAAAGTAAAAGTAGCTTAACAAGCTTACTTAATTCATTCGCTGGCTTGCCTTGCAATCGTATTTTTTACTCATGACTACGAAAATTTATTTATTTAACTCCAAGAAATTGATGATGGCGAAATTCTCGCCAATTCATTAGGGACTTCCTCGTGTGCCTTTAATTCAATTTTAGCTTTTTGTCCATCAGCAAGGCGATTTCTGTCACGGCTTTAATATACGTCTGAGTACTCCGACATGATATTTTACTTTCGACCCTCGGCCTCGTGGAAGATAAATATCTCCAATTCGTAAGAAAGCAAAAAATATTCGCTTTAGTGAAATTACAAAACTTAAGTATTGAGAGATTTTTATCTGCGATCTTCGAATAAATTGGCAGAAATTTCAAAAAGCAATCTTGGCCTTGTCAAACACGTTTCGAAACCTATTAGCGCACACTCCATACCTACCCTTCTTCGAGCCATCTGCACCCCATCTTCAAAAATGAAATTAATCACCAACTTGTACTTCTTTCAACTTTTTATGCGGAAAGGGTATTAAATCACACGATAACGAAAACAAAAGTTATTCTCTTTGAAACCTCACCCTCTTCCCGCCAAGGATTATTTTTACCGGATGTGAAAATTCTTGGGTGGTTACCAAGGATATCATGTTGGGGCACATCTGAAATAAATACCAAAAAATAATTAATTTACAGTTTTTATTAAGATTTTAGTTAAAACATTCAATATAAATATTTATTAAAGATCGAACATACATTTTGCGAATTTATTCACTTTATCTAGTATTATCTTAATGCAATATTTTACATTTACGTGAACGATAATCCTTCAAAGTATGGGTTTTTAATAGTCAAGCACTTGTGGATATTTTATTTGATTTGAAAGCATCATTAAAATATCTTTATGGCTCGTTTCATTATAATTTATTATAGTAGAAAGCATGCATAGAACAAGTTACTAATGTATTAATTTATAGACACTGACCTAAAATATCCTTTTAGTTATTATTTATTTGGAGTTAGTACAAACAACTATTTTCTTCTTCATTTGAGGTCGTTTTTATGCATATTATTTTTTAAAAATCCTACGAACTTATTGAGTGATATGCTATGAGTTTTATATGTAAGAATTGATTTCCAATATTTCTCGCAGAATCATTTTTCAACATTTATCTTTGATATAGACTAAGTATCTGGAATAGATATAATTAGAAAAATATTATAACAGGACTAAAAATCCTATATATTATAGTATATCATTCAATTTTTTTGCAATCAGGGACATTTTGAGCTTAAATAGTTAATGTATGCATAGTTATTTTATTTATTTGTAGTACATGGCCATGTAATTTAAAGTTATACTGAATTTTGGCCAACATAAAAATGTATATTCAAATTATAATCACCATTGTTGGCAACATATTCCCATAGTGGAATACCATTGATAAACGGAGATGTGTTTGACCAACATTCTGAATGATCACTGCTGCTGTAAACCCTGAAGGAACGTGTTGCATTTACAGGAACTCAAATTTCTTCATCAGAATTAGAGCTCTCAAGCAGTTAAAATCTATACTAAATGTAAAAATATCAATTTACACTCAACATAGAACCCATCGGAATAACATCGCAAAAATTGATGTCTCAAGCTGGTGATTCAGTGAATTGGTAAATGTTAAATTCAATGAAAATATAATGATTATTTGTGTTGAGATGATTATAATCGAGAAGATTAGAGATTGTATCTATGTGTTATTTAAGAACGTTTGACTTAAAATGTTTGTCCTTAACCTCTGATATAGTGCTCGTAAATATCAATTATGGTAATTGATTTAATGACACTTCTTGTGCTTTAAATACATTAACTTCATACGGAAAAGCCAGTCTATAGACTTATATGTCATATGAATAATTTAGAATGAATAATTTAGTTAAAAGAGCGTGTATTACGTCATCTGTGGAATCAGTTTGAGTTCTCGGAAGTTTATAGGATCATTCGACGGCGTTGAAATGACCGGAAATGAATATTGCATAGGTGGATTTGAAGGACTAACGGGACCCTTTGAGAGCCACAATCAAGTCATTATTCAAAATGTATTATAAAATAACGGTCATGCATTGCGAGAGTGATATCATAAACGGGTTAAGATCAGTGCAATCAGCACGCGACACGACAATCTCCGTCCGAGGATATTCGCGTGCTACTGCACGTGCCCGATGCACGCCCAATGAAAGATGGTGGCTAATGCATTTTTAATGTGTGCTAGGTAGGACCTATCGTGTTATTCGAGTGGCGTGATTAAATTTAAAATATCATCATAGTTGGCTATTTATAAGCGATTCGCGTTCGTACGCACAGGTATCCGGCTTTAATTGCAAAACCGCAATAAATAACTATAAAGTACTCGTTGCGAATAAAAAACACTTCGTGCTTGCAAACATTTGCATTTTAGTTGCAGCGCGTGGGGACTGAGGCTCGCCGTCGCGTCGAGCAGGAGATTTGCGCTACGCATCCCCCTTTATTTTGTTAAATTTATAAATTTAAAAAAAATCTTAATTATGCAAATACACTTTTAAATATAGATATTTTTAAATTAAATATAATGTTATTAGACAATTAATAGATAATAATGAAATATGTTTTAAAAATTATACAATTGTAATTAATTTTGAAAGACATTGAACCATCAATGAAGAATAATCTATACAAATAACAAGTCATGTATTAATAGGAAAATCATTGATGCTTTATCCTCTCCATATTAATAACAAGGAAACAAATTTCACGCAGTGCGAATACGCAAAATAATATGTTGTAAATACTTTCATCCAAAGTTTCATATGAATATATGGTGTTTACTAAAAATGTATTATTTACTTGTAATATTGATCAAGCTTCGGTACAATGGTATCAAAGTAGAAAAAATCATTCGCAGATTCTATCCTAAATAAGCATTAGTGCTCAAATCATCAATATGGAATTCGTTTATGTCTTGTAATGGAACAAGAAAATATCAAACTTAGTACTAATGATGAATAATGTTATTTTGAAAAAAAAAAATACTTTATTGGTTGGCTTTATTATTTTATGCATTTAATACCAAACAGTAAGTTTAAAAAAATGAAATATGTCGTAAAATAATACGATGCGCAGTAGAAATGAAACATCTTAACTCCTAGGTCTTCTGAACTATTTCTGCCTATATTTTGTAAACATATTTTATTAAAATATACCATAAACATAGTTTCGTTCAAGTCAATTATTTGATTCTGTTATGATCTTGTTAAAAATGATTGAATAATGCTTCGATAGCGTACAAGATAATGATACATTGCATTGTAAAATTAAGAAACTGCTTTAAGACTCGATTCAAATTATTAGGCATTATTTCTTGACTTTCAAAGTGGGATAATATTCTAGTTTATTGATCGTTCTTATCAGAGGATTAATTGATAATATTGAATTAGTTGAAGTCAAAATTGCATGTAATATTTAAAACTGTAGAATGCTCTTTATTTAAACCTCGGTCTGTATATTGTTAATGAATCATTTGGAAAACTATTTGCGAGCCGTGAACTGTACTCCATGATTATAAAATTATGCATTTGAGATTTCCCAAAGATAGTGCCTCGCGATCACAATACCAAATCATTAGGGTCTCCATTACGAATGCAAATTTGACGGCCGCGATCAAAGCGGCAATTTGAGCATTACATAGCCATTACAAGTGCCATACTCGTCATGATTACCGGCATTCGTACCGGTCGCAGATTCTTCTCGCTGATTACGCTTTAATCGCTGATTATCGCGCGCGCGAATTAACGCTCCCCTACTTCACATCATCGCGAGCAAATCGTTCAGCCATAGCGCTGTTCGCTTTCCGCAATTTCCTCCTTGTCCCTCGCGCCGCGGCTTCAGCCAATCGCGTGGGGCTTCCGGCCCCCACCCTCCCAGCGCCCACCAAACAGGGGACCAATTTTTTCCCCACCATTTTAAAACGTTATAAGTGCAGTGCGAAACGAATGCGGAAGGCCGTAAGCGCCGCACCCCCGTATACAAACTGCGGCGTTTCGCTTTCGGACTGCGAGTTATTCTAACGTTTTTTAATGCGCAATAGGAAAAATTCATTCTGCGTTGCTACACTCGAAGGGAGTGGCTTTTCGTAGGTATTATGGAAGCTTCGGTAGTACTGCAGTCTGTCAGGGGTGAGTGAGGGTGGCATAGGTAATGTTATGTCAACTCTATTACGTCTTTTTTTAAGCACGGGGGTGAAACTTTTTGCAGCCATTTTTTTGGTGCCTCGTTGATTTTCCCTACCCTCAGATCGGAATCTACCCTCGCGATGTAAAATCGTGGGGGTGATTTTTTTCGACCGACGTTTCACTTTAGATCCGCCTTCTTTGCGTTAAGGCATATAGGATTTTTTTTCAATTTTCTGCACGCCGAGGGGAGAGCCTACCCCCGGATGGAAATTCACCCATAAAGAGACGACTTTCCACTTAGTTCGACATACAAATTATGATAGACTTTTAATTTGACGCAGCTATCTTTTTTAAAGGCTGATGGCAATTTATTTTTACATCCCCTTGAACAGTTAGCAAAGTCTATATTAGATGATGTGAAGAAGGGACCTTTTTCAGTGAAATATTAAAGCAGGAGTCTATTTAAATTAATTGGTCTCTTAGGACGTCCATAAGATTTTAAAGTACACTCTTCACAATTTGAAAAATGCATACAGTCCTGCAAAAATATTTTATATTAAAAGAAGCCAAATAAAAGCAAAAAAGCTACCGACGGCAATGAGTAAATGAGTTCCTAATATTTTGCATGAAATACTTTAAAAAAAAACTATTTGAACACAAAATAATGTTTAAGGTGTTTTGTGGCTATCATATAAATATGTATGTATTGCCATTTTAAGATAAACCTGAACAAAGATCTTCATATAATTATTTAAGTTACATAATTGAAATATTTTGCTTTAATGTCATTGTATGATATTAATGTGATAAAAAGCAAAATAAAGATTCAGTACCGAATAGATAAGTTAAGGATCTTTATCCAATATACAATTATAATAAAAAGTAAGAGAAAAGAAGGCTAGAAATCATGGAATTAATTCCAAATTAGAAAGATTTTTATAAATATTCTGTTAAATTTAAAATAATTTAAGATAATGGACAAGATGTAAGCATAAATCTTCAAATAAAATCAAAGAACATTATATAAAGATACTGCAAACAGTTTAAATATAATATTAATTATATTCGTTTCGTCTAAACTTGCCTTTATACAATAAATTTGATTTGATATTTTAAAAAAATGAAGCTAAAATATAGCAACAAATAGACAAAATAGACATCCACAAGCGTATAATTGGCCCAAGACCAGACTTAATTGTGTTCCATACATTCGTCATATACAAATAAACGCGTAAAAATGCAAACTTTCCGAGAGTAAATATTTACATATGCACTAAAACTCATATGTGGTACTGCAACCGACGGTGGTACGCATATGCTAAAAGGGTTAAAATAAGGGCCTGAGAACGTGTTCCAACTGATCCTTTAATATATCCTTATGCATATTTAAAGATGCTTCTTACAGAGTATACATTGTTTCAGGTTTTTGTACACGCATGCAATTTAGCAACCCTTTATCCTTATCATGGGGTGAATATGACAAAACCCTCATGGCGAGATGGCTATTGTAGGATGAAGTGCCGGGGTTGATTAAAATACTGAATTTGTCGATGAAAAATATTTAAAAATTCATTTGGATGACTTATTAATTTATACGATTGACTGCAAATATATATTTTAAATAATACGTATTTGGTAAAAACTTCATGATAAAAAAATATTTACAAGGGTTCATTTTCCATATTTTTCATAATTATTGTATCTGAAAAAGGATACTTATTTAAGAAAAAAACTAGATAGGGTTGATACATTTTGTATTACTCAGGGTAAAATGTTCATGCTCAAATTTCAAAGGAATTCCATATTGGGTATCATATATCCATTATTAACTTTGTTAAGCTTGTAATCTAATTAATGTTAAAGCTATTATAGTTCTGAGAACTTAAATCAGCAAATAGATTTAATAAGAATGTACTTTTATCGAATAAATTCTCAAATGTCAATTATGAATCTTTATTATCTCTACTTGAATCAAATCCACACTACAACATTACATATTTACTTTAAAAATGCAAAATGCAATGATAAAAAATATAGATCTATTTAAAATTATTGGTATGGCAAATAGAATAAATTTTTGCTTTCATACTATTTACATAGAAAATGCTTAATTTTTTCCTTTAGATTATTATTGAGGACAAGATATAGATAGTTTATAGTTAATTTAATTGTAAAAAATAGTGTTAGTCTCTGATAAATACATCCAATGTAATTTTTAAACTCGTCTTAATGCCATGAAAGATTATTTATTATGCTCAATGGGATGTGTAAAAATTAAAAAGGTTGAAAATTGAAACTCATAGATAAGCAATCTAGTTTGAGTAATAGAAGAGAAACGGTATTTCACCATGACATTGTAAATCTCCTTACCGCAAAAAAATGCAGAAATACACTTTAATTATTTCATTGGGACGCTTTATGTGATCAGAAATATTAATATTATATATTAGAACTATCTTCTCGATTTATTGACACCATGACAGTTTTTTCCACATTCTAAGTTTAAGTGCCATTAGCGTGCAATATAACTTTCATTAGAATTAATATCACCCCAATCAATAGTATTTGACCCGAGCAAAACCTTCAAGGCACAAGTTCAAAGTCAATTATAATTCGAGTGAGCTGAATTAAGTTTGGAAGTCCATTCGGTACTGTCGTTGAAAGCATTACATGGAGTATGTGAACTTGACCGAATTACGTCGAGGCAACCTACCGTGGCAGCTTAACGAGCAACCCGTTTCCTCGACAATAAAATCGAGTTTAGCAAGAGCTTGTTAATATAAATATATATGTGCGAGAGAGAGTTTTTGTTCAAAAAGTCCATACATGGTCCACTGGGAGGGTGGCAGATGCAAATGCTCACAACAAGATATTAAATGGAACTGGTTTCAAAACTTGCTATCCTCGCTGCAAAATGTAAAAACATACACTCGCATAATGTTATCTCACTTGGAGTCCAGCTTTTTAAATTCATTTCTAAATTTTATACCCCTTTATGATACCATCGTATCTCGATAGAAAATTCAAACGATGATGACTTAAAACAAAGTTTTATAATCATATTAAAGATAACGAATAAAGCATGTAATATGCATATAAATGTATTTTTTTAAATGTATGTACAGTTGATTATGAGCATGATATTGCAAATGTTTGTACGGAGTTTCGAATCATATACTACGTCTGATAAGATCTTCTGATTTATTTGAATGTTAAATGGTTGATATTATTCCTATAAATACATTGTGATGAATAATTACACTGTAAAATTAATATTCAAGGCTTATTATTGCAAGAATCAACGCGTAATTATAAAATGAATAAATTGCAAATGTTATGATTGATAACAATATATCAACATTTGCTTTATAATTTTTATTGATCATGTAATCAAGCAGAAAAGTGTCGTTTAGCGATAGTTATTTATTGGTAGTGTCGGAGTTTAATTTTGATATAAAATGTTTTATATTTCTTATTTATTAGAATAAACACTTTCATCAATCACCAATTCTGAATTGATCTTGATCTTGAATTATGAATATTTTAAATCTGGGTAAGAAAATGAGCAACCAATGCAAAAATATACACTTAAATTATTCATCCTCGTTTTATAATAAATATCTCAAATTAAATGAGAAAAATCTTATTTTTTAGTGTTAAAGCAGATTTTTTATCAATTTCTCATTCTCATTTCGTGCTTATCAATAAATGAATGTAACTATTGTAATTTAAAATAGGACATGCTTTCTAAGAACAAGACCACATTCACAGAAAATTTAAAATTACTCCTAAAACCTAAGAATTTCAAAATAAGAAAAAGGCCGGCATGAAACTAGCAATCGATTCATTACAAAATCTTTTATAAAGAAACAAGTGCCTTTGGCTGGCTCAATACTTTCTATTTTTTCCAAGGTACATGCTGAAACTTTTCTTGGCAGCTTATTTGGTTTATATCGTTCACTCTGTCTGTGCTTGTCTTTTTGTTAGCTAATAATTAAGCTGTGTTTGTGTAATATATAAAAAGTGCTACTGGTTGCTTTATGATATGTATCAAAGTAAAGGAGATGCGGCGTTTACGCCTAGCATGTCTATGAATGGAGAAAGTATTATAGAAACGATTCTACAAAAGATAAAACAACAACAAAATCCTTTATGATTTATAAAAATATCTATGCGAAAGTTAAGTTGCACATTATTTTTTAGAATAAATTGATATTTTTCCTGGAAAATCATATTTTTCATAAGCAGTTAAATGAGCGCTTATGGTATAGTTATGTATGTGTGAAATGCTGATAAGGTTGGTGTAAAATCTAAAAAAATATTCATATTAATAATCACTGTACTGATGAGATATGTAACATTTTATGAGATTGATTTATGTATACATTGAAGGAGTATTAAATAGGTTCATTTTTAAATGAAACGCATTCAAGACCGAATATCCTACTTTTAGGATGATGCGAGCGTACTAAGGCGGAAGCATTATGGAAATAGTGATACCTAAAATGGCAAAAAATGTGATTTGGCCTTTCTGCAAGCGACCCATGCCTGATGAAAGGCATTCTTTGCATAATAAAGGTACCCCAGGCTTAATAAAGGTATTATGCCGAGAGGTCATTGTGAGCGCTTTATGTAGCCAACGGACAGCTGGGTTACCCATAATGTATTCCACGACGCAGATAATTACAGCACAAGATGAACTTATAGTTTGGAGCCAAATATCAACCGCATAATATCCACAGACTCCGAACGATGCCGTAAATCCATTCGAATTAATTTTTAGCAATTTTCGCATCCACCGCTGATGGTCTTTGCGAAGTCACAAGACACAAACTAGAATATTGCTAATGCTTTCAAGCAAAGAGGGTTGTGCTACAACAATAAACTTTGAGTGCGTGTTTCATTGTTGTGCGAGCTTCGCTACCCTCGTATTTCTTAATTTATGATTCGCGATAAACTTCAAGTACATGGAAGTTGGCGGAAGACCTAGGCGGTCTGACGATATATGCCATAAATCTGAGTTAGCATAATAGTTTGTCATCATGTGGAATACGATAATAGACCTCTTAGCATAAAAGCTAAATGTTGCTTTATAACAAATTGGCTGATGAGGGAATCTAAGATAATTTTTGAAAACATATAAATTAACCAGATTACAAACCATGTACTATAACATAATATATCATGTTAATAAGATACGGCACATATGTTTTATTCAAGGAACAAATCGTATATAATGATCTATATTTTTAGACTTATAGACAAAATTTGATCAATAGTGTATTTAATTTTTAATCAGTTTTTTGGTATGGTATCAAAATGTATAAACAGATGTATTTATGCTGAAATCATTTAATAAATATCATATTAATTATTATTCATCTTTGAATCTATTAAAAAACGGAAAACGGTAAATATTAAAACAACAAGTTATTAAAATGATTAGGTTTATATTGCAAATCAATGTGGATAAGAATTGTCAAATCTGGGTTTCTGGGGATTTTTTAAAGTAAATCTTCTATAGGCGCGGTAGGGCAAATTGGCTCGAACTCTAAGATGTGTGTGTATCATAAAGTTATGATAATAATAATAAGTTATCATAATTTATTTTGTAGTCATTGATTATATTTATGATAAAACTTGTTCAGCATGCATTAAATCGCGAAATCAGGCCAAACAGGTAGACCTTTTGATGCCCCCTCATTTATCGACGCTTTAAAAACGTCGATTATATGGCCTATGATTATACAATAAATGCTCGTATTTAGCAGTTCCTAGCAATCAATGAATAATAACTCAATACTGATTTATTCAACCCCATTGAATATCCATTGCAAAATCGATACAAATAGCATGCGTTATTCATGAGCTTCGATTTCTGCGTAAGTAGATCAACGCATTGAGGATCGTTTAATATAATGCTAATGTCAACCATTGAACTATTGACTGTCGAAAAAAAGTAGCACGTTCGTGGGTTGTTGTATGGGGAAAAAACCTGACCCACACTTAACCTTTTTTTCTCAGGTGCCAATTTTTTTCGATTATAAAAACAGATTTAAGTGGTGGCTCGATTGGGGAAGTATCCCTCGTAGATTTTTTTGCTATCCCAGTGTGGTAAGGGTCTTTTTGTGTGTTTTTTTCCGATTTAATTCCATCATTCAAGGCTCAATTGATTTTTTTGCCAGGAATCAATTGACTTTTTGTATGAATTTTCATGAATGAACACCACCATAATATTTTTTATAATGTTTGAGTAATTGTTTAGTTGTTATAAATGACACCTCAACAAGGATCCATTGTTGTTAAATAGATACGCGTTGATGTATGTGATTTTAAATAACATTTTTTTAATATGAAGGATCAATAATCAAGATCATTGACCGGTGTAATGATATCAATAAAATCGCTTTGAGTCAGAGATTGGTTGTTGAAAACACGTTTTGAAAAATTTAAGCATTCAAATCACGCTACAGTCGCATTTTTTTTCTTTTCGTTTTCCACAATCGATTCTATCGAAAATATATTTAAATGTATATAAAATATTATCAATACGCCAATTTGGCGTAGTCCCGAATCGACCCCCCCTGTAAGCAAAAACACTCATTCATATTTAACATCCAATCTTCATAATTTTAAATTCCGAGAGCGTTTTTCTTTCATTTGAAGGAGACAGTTGTCGAATACAAGTTGCCCAAAATGCGCCTCAAAGATATTCAATTATGAAAAGAAAAAAGGGAAAAGGGGACGACAGTGGAAGAAAGTGGGAGTTTGGAATGAAGACGTCTCCCGAGATGAAAGGTTTCCCTCTTTGGGGGCGAGCTAGGGATGCGGTCGCCACCCACAAAGAAATAATAACTTTATGGTAATGATAATTTTTTAATAGAACTTTCACATTCATTCCTGGGATTGGCGATGGAATTTTCCATCTCTATAATAATATTTATTAAATATATATAAAACATATTTGCGTCGAATTTTTTCTCTTATTTTATATAAAATATGTTTAAAATCGACGAGGATACCTATTTGCTATTTATTAACATATTTATTCTGCCATTATTTCTTTCTCTCTTCTTTCATTCTTCTTTCATTCTCCTATGATGCAAAATAACAAGCTCGCGTGTTGATGGGGTGAGGTGAGAATGTAGGGAAGGCGTCGATGCTGGGGGGTGTTAGTGGAGAGTGTCGGCCATTTTTCATTTTCCCTCTACCCTTTTCGAGAGGGTTTCCTCGCATCACATTATAGAGGTAGTATATTTTTGTAGAGGTAAAGTAGGGACTGAGCTATGTGTTTAGATAAATACGGATACCGATCTCAAATGGGAGCCCTTAGAAACCATTAATAAATATTTATGAAATATTTGAGAGTTTGCGACTTATTGATATTTGTTAAACAACGAAAATGACCCAACCATCATATAATTCATCACGATCTGCTTTATAAAATATCTCGAACGTATTGATGCATCAATGCGGGTTTAATTAACCCTATATGAATCATGGTCCGGGATAAATTCAATCAAACGAATGAAATCGAATTTCACATCAAAATTGCATCTTATATCGCAAAACCCTCACATATTTACTGATCTATGTCTTTGATAATAATTACCAAGCGCAATTGATTTTAAATGTGGTCCATTTATACAGCGCTCGTGTTGTTTTCTACCACTTTGCAGTACTGTTCTACAAAGCAGAACAAGAACCGAACAGACGTTATTCTTATTTTAACTCCACATTTCAAATACACACACACATCTTTATCCTAAGTTCGCTTCTTCGTTGACTTGTTTCATTTTTAGCTCCCCCCTTATTTCATCCCACCCTGTCTTCTTTATAAAGCCGCATGTCATATCAAAAGAGTGAATAATTGCATTAAATGACGGAATTCGCCAATCTTGCATTGGCGTATTTGTGGTGCAATTTATTGCAAGTATAAAAAATATTTTCAATCAAAAGCATTGTTGATAAATCTGATGAACATCCAAGAAGATGCATAATAGAAATGTTTGTCTTTAACAAGTATTTAACATTGCATTTCGATGAATGAAATATTGCATAAATATTAAGACGAAGAATTTTTTAAATTAAAATAATTTTCCATTAAAACATCTCTATAAATACGATTTTTTAGAGGCAGACATATTTGACTAACATGGCTTATTGATGGAGGGAACAAACCACCCCATCTTAATAATCTTACAACATCTTATTCCCCAGAGAGATGAGATTTTACCAGCAACGGATTATCCATGTGAATTTTTGTGACAATAAAATGCTTACATTCAAATCATTGAATATTATTCATTTAACCGTAAATTTTTGCAGCCTTATCAGATTCATATTATAAATATAAAGCTTATATGAATTATTTATTTAATATTTATTAAAAATATTACATATTGCATAAAAAGCGTGTATGTAAAGTCTCCTCCGGCAAGTCTTCCACGATACTCATAATAACTATTAAAAAGAAAAATGAAAGAGGGTAGAATTTGGATCCCAAGACAACGTTCAACTTTTTTAATCAGCGAAAAACTTTAATTATGAAATACTCCCCTCTTTGTTAGCCGAGAAGCACACATACACACACACACACTTTTGTATGGCGTCATATTTATTTGCATAATTAAGTGCCCGTTCTTTTAGAGAGACAAACACGATTGCACTCGTTAATGCATGCGCAGATGCCCTTTCCGCATATATAAACTTGCATCTATTTATGATGTGCAATGAGACATAATTAACGTGCTTAAATGCACCGATTTCTAATTAAAATCGAGTAAAAATGCCGTCAATATTGATTACAGTTGGACGTATTTTTGATATAGATTCACGCTTATAACGAGCAAATGTTTGCGTAATACGCATAAAAAATGAAATACACATTGCACATTATAATCGTATCAATACAGTTTGAATCGTACAATAAAAATAATGCAAAAAAACGCAGTAGACAACCGTTAAAGGTGCTCGTTATAACCGATCTGTATTGTAATTTTGTTCCCTGCTATGTTTTAAATTGATTTGCATTCGCAGATTTGCATGCATTTTTATGATACTATCTTAATTGCTCATCATTTAGTAGATTGAGTGAACAAATGCTTGACAATAGAACTTCTTCTTTTTAACGTGCCATATCTGTTATCTGATGCAGGCGATTTTCAATAGAAGATTTTTCTGGGGAAAGGACTTTTTCATGTCTTGTTTATTTGTCTTCCATATGTTGCAAATTCCGTCATCGATTGTAGTCTCTTCACAACCTTATTAACCACCCCAGTATCTACTATTTCTGATTCAAAAAAATGTTGATACAGTAAACATTTTTCCATAATCTGGATTTGAACCCGAATCATTATAATAAGAGTCCAGGATCTAAACCGCTATACCAACACTAAAAATATGACATGCGATAGATAGATCACAACGATGTATTAATATGTACAATGGCCTATTTATGAAATATCCAATACTATAGTATAACAAAATGATGTGAATATCAATACGTATAAAGTATTGTTAGATGATTCAATTACGATTTTTTATAAAATTGTCTATTTGTAGCATATTTATAGCACATTTATAGGATGAGTACTTGAAAAAAGTTATCAAATTAAGAATGTATAAATGAGAAATGCAATTATATAATCAAGTATCTTTTTAACTAGTTTTTGTAGTGCTCGTTATTGTTTAGCAGCTACCATTATAATAAAAGCCTTTGCTTCTGTTAGTGAGGCTTGGTTTTATTTCTCTCTCCGCAAGGAAGTTGCTTATTACAGCAAATGTAACGCTTATGAAAATAAGCTCTAATACAGTGCTGTGTATATAAATTTTAAAGTACTTTTGTTTTCTTCTTTCTGCTGAGAATTTTATGCATCATGGCAAATTAGTCTAGATTTACTAGCGCTTGTTCATAAAAACTCCGGAAGTTTTTCTCTCCATTTTTCTCATTAAGCGTATCTCCGGGGTATTTAGAACTTGCACTGCCCTTTCGTGGAAATTTCCTCATTATTCCATCCAAAAAAGCTCTCCGTGTAAAATTAGCGCATACAATGTACCTCGTGTTTGCGAAAATTTTTCATTGCATATTTTAAATATTTGCTGTTCACTTTGATGTTTTTTAACTGTTAAGTGGGTATCTGCTTTCTCGTCTAGGAGGGTTCGATTGCACGAAAAAAAGATAAAAGAGGGGAATAAGCAAGCGAGCAATTACTAGTCGAACCCCTTGTAAGTCTTCTTGCTGCAGTCTAGGAGATGGGCTTCAATTTCGAAGTTATTTGAAACCTGATTAATAAACTTCGGTAATCCACGGCCGTGTAATTTGCGGAAATTTGAATTCAACCCGCTCAAAAGAGAAAAAGATCATTACCACCGCAGTTTTGAGCATGGGCATAAAAAACATCCCCCTTTTATTCCATACATAGGAACAAAAACGTAAGCTGAAGACTCTTAAGCCATTAAAGAAAACACTCTATATTATAAATATTTGAAAACATTTAATAAACGTATTACGAACGTATAAAAACGATGGATGTGATTATATGATCACATTAATCTTTCACACAATGAAATTAACCATTTTCCATCAAAAAGTATATTCAAATTTAATTGTGCGCTACGGCACGAAAAACGCATTTAAAATGGCCGCAAAATACTGCAGATAAAAATCAAAAAAATGGCAAAATAAAAAATCATCACACAAAATTATTTAAGGGTCGCGAGAATAAACGTGACCGAATGATCACGCAAACACGCTACGTCCATAAAAATAATAAATGTCAAATCTAAGATAAGAATATTTAAGTTTTCGGATAGTTTATTTTCATGGTTTAAATTTAATTGAAAGCATGAATTAAATGTCATTTCACCCTGAATTTTTGGAGATTTTTTTGGGGAAATTATCACTTTTATGCTTAAATAATTATGCACTAAGCTTATTAGATTTTCCTCCAGATTAACTCAATAATATTGAAGCCAATTTATATGATGACTTAATGACAATAATTTAATTTAATGGTTATTTTTTTAATGAGATTTATGAAATATTCCCTTTTAACACATTCCCGTCGAGATATGCATAGTATTGCTATCGCCTGACGTAGGACGTATTTGCGAAAAATTGCATTATTAAAAATGCTTTAACTTTTTAAGAACAATCCATTGGCTCGTCATCAGTAGGGAAAAAAGAAGCAGTAGAAGTATTTTTAAAAAACATATCCAACTTTAGTGGAGTTGTTTATTGTTTTTTCCCCTGTATATTTCTTTGTATCAAGCAAGATTTTCCTGAATGCGGTGGTTTATAGTCAAAAATCTTTCGTTATCCGAATCCATGTTTGCAAATTTTTCCATTCCTTGGTCAATTTGAAGGAACGCTGCATCCATTTCTTTCAAAATATTTTTTTTTTGAAGATTCCAATACCAATTCTTTTTTTAGTCTCGTCGTTTGAAATTTGAAAGAGTTATCTTGTAATGATTTATTTTCTTTCCTATAATGTATAAATTTATTGAAATTGAATGATATATAAGGGAAAAGTATAAATGATATTTATTTTATTTTGTTAGTTTAATTATTATTATATACAAACATTAATTTTTATATATAATATCTACTGTAAATTAATTTTATTATACTTATATTATTTGAGAGAGTACAAACAATAAGTTGGCAAAGTTTTATTGCAATCGTACGAACGGTATAGGCAGCGCATTAAATACGGACAAACAAACATTGATTTTTATATATTAGACTATACTTATGTTAGTTGCGAAATTTTTAGCAATAAGTGGACGAAGTTTATTTGCAATCCGGTGAACGGTATGACAGCGCATTTCGAACGAACAAAACCCAATTCATTTTTATATATAAGATATGATTGCATATATCAACATTTCATAAAGTCCGTAAGAAAAAATATTCCAATGTAAATTTTGCTTAATCTACTATTTTACTGTTATCGATTAGAAGACTTTGCATTGAAATAATTTTCTGAGGCCTTCGAGAAAAAAATATGATTTATTTTTAGCGCATAACTCTTTGGACACACCGAAAAATATGCCACGAGGAAACCTAATCAATTATATGAAACGCAAGCAAAATAAATTGAACTTGTAATTAAGGGTATTAAGAAAAAAAAACATCGAGGATAGTCGATTATGAAATATGCTTGCCATTTTGTCCGCCCTTTAATTTAGGTCCGACCATAAAATATCAACCTCACTGGTTCCTTAATTAAATGACTTCACTAATTACGTTGTTCATTGGCTTATCCGCCGGTTCTCCCGGCTCAAGTTTCACCCACGGTCGATTATATATTTTTGGGTGAAAAGCTCAATATTGCAAAAATAGACATCGCAGGAATTAGTTAGGCATTTTCAATTACGACATAACGCTCGAATCAAAATTTAAAATACGAAAAAGGCAGAACAACGCCGCATTTATTTTATTGAATATTATCGGGGAACGCCATTTCACGTGTGCATATCTAATGGCAGCATCCATTTTCTCCGTTCAAATCAATGCTCCCCCTCTTTTAGTATAAAAAAAGTTTCTTTACATTCGCATAAATTCGATAAAGCCTCCCCCACACCGTTTTATCAGGCATTTCCCTGTCGCGGCTCGTTGCGTTAACAAGGCACCTCCCTTTGTCCCGGTGCACCCCCGTCAGGATTCGTGGCACCCTTGTCGGATTTATATTGTTTGAACACCCACAAAAGTAGAAAGAAATATTTTCACACATATGTATGCGTGGGTAGAGATTTTCCATTCTTTCCATTTAAAATCAAAATGAATGCCTTTAGGAAGAAGACAACCAGAGATGTCTAAAAGCTAAAAAATGAGCTAAAAATATTAAAAATGGATAATCGTTTAAATAATTATTTTGTTTGCTATATAGAATATATTGCAAATTTTATGGCGGATTTAAAGTTATATTTAATAAATTAATTTCTAATACTACTACAGAGCTCAATTTTTATTTAAGGAAAAAGTTTGTGTTGTATGTATTGGGTGGAGGGATCTTCTTTGATCTTCCCTTATATCCACCCCTATTCATTCATAATTTTAAAGCTATGCATTTATGACAAAATTGAAAAGTATATCGCTGATGGCTTTTGGCGTTCCAATTTAAATTATTAAAATATAATTTTATGTACGATGAAGATACAATACTACTTTTAAATGGAAAAATAAATATCATAAGAAAGCATTATGCATATCATCATAAGATTATCAGATATCGACAACATTACAATTTTAAAAAAATATCATGTCCTTAAATAACGTAATGATAAATAAGAAATTATTTATGACCTAAAATATGCGTATATCTAATGTATTTATGTTATTTTTATATGATTCGCGATATAAACTGTAAATGATCTCACTTCTTTGCTAGCTTGTAAATGCTAAATTTTGTGACAAAACCTTATAAGGTGATTGTTCATGCGAAAATAGAATTATAATTAATAAGAAAGGTACCCTCTAAAAAAATAAGTAAAAATTGGGATATAAATCTGTAATAACCGCTAGGGATAAATCGTCGTAAAAATCGTCCTTTTTTTTTAGGTATATTTCAGAATTTTTATTTGTATTTTTTTGCAAAATGATTATCAACTCTTATGAGTCTAAATTTTTATAAAATTTGATTGTAAATATTAACTGACCTTGTTCTTGTCGTCTTAAATAATACAAATGCCAGTAAGCTACTACACGATGATTTAACACTGTGCCATGTCACAAAACCAAATGCGACCGTTTCTGCAATACAAAAATACGTGAGATAAAAATGTCACATCCCCTCATTTGAATATAGCACTCCAAAATATGATCCGTGCAAAAAATAGCACGATTCGAAACAAAATTAAGCAGAGTCGTTACGCCGTCGCGATTCCCACAAAACTGCAGCTATCCCTTCGCGAAATATCTTTACATTTTTTCACGTCGACAAAAACAAAACAATGAATTATAATAATAAATGGTTGGCACCCTGCAAATGTGGGACATCAGGAAGGAAGGGTTACATTAAAACAATGTAAAATATGCATACGGCTCGGCCGGCTTTGACAAACAGGTTATCTTTGTTGGGTCGATCCATGGGGGGATCGTCGGTTCTCAGCAGTTAGCTCCTCATACCCGATACAAAAGCTTCATGGTTTTTGTTTCACTTCACGTTCACCTTGGACGATTTGCATAAACTTCCTTTGTGCATTTGCATCCAATGTGACAATTCAACGAAGCTGTTTCATTGTGTCCCGGTGCATAAACAACGGCCAAGTTTTCTTAACAGCCGTGCTCCTCTCGTTATGTAATCATGCTAAATTGTGTCATAAATAAACTGGATCCGCAGCATATGGCACAGACGTCGAAGAAAGCTTAGATATTTCATTAGGGGATGATTTCGATTGTTTTGGATCAACTATTCCATTTTACTGCATTCTGTACCAAATGCATATTTTCGCATTAAGTTTATGGACAAACACACTATTTTCAAGCGCATATCGTTTTAGAATTCCCAATATCAAAATTTTACATATAAATAAACAAAGCAATTGAAAAATATTTATATATGCTTGTATCGATGAAATTGGGGATATAAAACATTTTCAACAATTAAAACATTTTTAATTATGCATAATCATTAATGTTCAGAGGAGAAATTATCTTATTTTCAATAGAAGATTTACACAGAGTGTTAATCTTGGTGTAGCCATTCAAAATATTGATTAAATAATCCAAATAATAGATAATAGACATGTTAAACTAAGCATAACATTTGAATGGAAAATACAAAATTTTTGCAAGTAAACTTTTTTCTTCCTTAACACATTTTAGGCGGGTGTTCATGTGGATCCACAGGAGCGGGCAAAATTGGACACCGATTGTGACAATATGATTTTATGTAAACATCACTGTAACTACTTCCTGTGAAAATGTATGTATATTACTCGTAAATCCTAATAACGACGCTTGGTGCGACATTTTTGTTAGCAATTATCCCTGGAAAATATTTTGTATTACAGCATTAATTGCATAGAATCTTCATATAAGGAGGTATTCTGCATTATGGAAGAAGTCACGAAAAAGCTTAGTACTAGACGTCCCGCCTAATGTGTGTTAGAATGGGAAATCTCTATAGGAAAATAATTTTTCATGTTGTCATCATTTAGTAAAGTTGACACAGGATAGTTTCATTTAAATAGCTTCCTGTAATAATTTCATTATATATAAATACATAATGATCTTAATGATCGTTAGACATTATTAAAACTGCTATAATTGGTGTACATTTGGAATAATTTTAATTAAAGCATATTTAAGATAAAATCCACTATTATGAATAGAAATTCGATTTGTATGAAATTTATCATCAAGTCTTTGAAATAATTAAACATTAATGAAGCTATATCCGCTTTTGATCATTAAAAAATCATAAATTTAAATTAAGCGTCCCTCTTTTAGCCCTTAATAATCGATGAAAATATTCAAAGTCTTGGATTTTAGATTATATAAAACGTTCAAATTTCGCTATCTGTTGTATATTTCTGATGTTTTATCTCTTACAATGCGGTCGTTGATTATTTCTCGGCTAATGGCATGTAGAAAGTGATTTATAAAAACATTACTTTATATAATCGAGAGTGTCCTATCCTCTCGGTCCATTTGCATTTATTTCGCAACAATCTCGTCCTCCACTTGGTGTCCTTATTTATTTAAGTGCGCCGCGTTGATTAGAGTTTCTCAAATAAAATTTCAGACGCCGCACAAAATATGCTAATTTAATTCAGACATTAAATTGGCAAAGAAAAAACATAGGTGTCAGACCGTCGTCTAGGCGAAAACAGGTTTTCAAAAGCACCTACATACATGCATAGCATTAGCCCGAAATAAAAGAGGGGAAACGGATAATACAGAATTATATAATAATACCACATGCACTTTTGTGTATGGGAATGGAAACAAAAAATGCACGCGGACATTTCAAAAACTGAAGAAACATCCCCGACTAATTCATTCAAATGATTGCCGGATTTATTGCCGAGGGGTACCGACGCACAATTGCACTTCCAGAGGGAACTAATGAAATGCGAATTTGAATCATCTAGTTAAATTAATTCGAGATAACCATGAGAATATAATGCGAAAGCTCGAAGACTCGAATATATAGATTTATTGGCAAAAATGCGCATTGAGTTTATTATAACTTAATATTGTAGATTTTGCTTAAAGAGAAAGAATTTTTTTTTTATATTGAATAGTGATGGTAAATCAGCAAATCCATTCCACTATTGGACAAATTTGATCTAAATACGATTTTTTTAATGAGAATGTCTACCTTATATTGTCCTCCACAAATGACAAAAATAGGATAAAATTAGGGTGTTTTTAGTCATAATCAATAAACAGATCAACCATTCATAGATAAATCCATCCAATTTTAATGATCGTTACGTTGTTGAATTTTTCAGAAGCAAAATACAAGCTAAATTTTAGCCCAGACCTTTATAATAAGAATCAAAGAATTTATTCACTATATCAACATTTGGTCTATTCATGTCTGTATGTAGTTATCCTAAGATAATAATCGTTATAAAACTGCTTCTTTGATTTGGTAATTTCATCGCGTTGAAGATATTCTTAGCGGTTTTTTTTCCTTCACATTTCTGGTTGTCACTACTTATTTTAGAAAAAATCGTCTAAAAATGTATGTAAAAATATTTTAAATTACTATGAAGCGATGAAAATATATAAATGTTCGTATTATTAACTCATTATGAACCGCTTACTTGAAAACGTGTGATACGTGTGGCACTTTCGCAGATCGATTCACGCGAAAATGCGTGTTTTGTGATTTGAATTTTTGATGCTAAAAATTAATATATAAATGCATTATGTTTTTCTAACTTGACTTGATATTTTGACTTATAACTCTTTCGATCCACTCAATTATCATGTTCAAGGGTATTAATTTTTGATATTAATTATATTTTTGTAATATTGAGCTTATCAGCTATCAGGTTGAAAATCACTATTATATTTATGTGTATATGTATGCAAAAAAAAATCTGAAAGCATTCAAAAAATTTAGTTTCAGTTTTGGCTGATTTAAGAACTAAGCCGATGTTTTCAAATAATGTATAATTTTGCATTCCCGGTGATACTTTATGCGAAACATAGTGGACTGGAATGTGTTAAACTGTGCATAAAAATATTTATAGTTACCACAATGATGAGATTTAAGTCGATAAAAATATGTGAATGTTCGTTTTAAAATTATAGAATATTGCTTCACGGCGTATTTAATTATAAAATGAAATTATAAATTAATATAAATACAATGTGTTTTGTTAAAAATGATGAAATGAATAAAAAGCAGATTACGCCCATTGATCTTATTTCAACAACGTTGTTTGCGTTCCATGAAGGCCGTCGAGCTTAAAAAAGCTTCTGAAGTTGCGCGAGAAAGCTTTGTCGTACTTTCAACGGCTCGGTTCGTTTATATTTTTTTTTAATTTCTTCGCTATTCATACAAAAGCATAAATAGCACTGCCTTAAATTTGTACAGCTTTTATTGAATTTCACGCCATAGAAATATCCATAAAACCCCCTTTGATACATTTGATATAATGTGCCGGAGAACAATAAACGGTGAGCATTGATGCTATCCCGTTGCCATTAGGAGTGTTTATAAATAATTTAACTGTCTTCTTCTTTGACTTGATATAACGGGGTGGTCGAATAATAACGTATGGGAATATGCAAATTATTTTCGCCACTCTCTGCATCCATATGGCAATTGTTTAACTGTTTGTGCAGGGATTTTTTTCTTGGCGCTGCATACATTAAAGCAGGCTCCGGCATAACTGACTATCCTTCCATTGACACAAAGCTCTCACCATTGTTTAGAATAATTTTACAGTTAAGCGAGCATAAAGTTAAATGCTGAGCCTTAAATATTCAAGCCTTAATTACATCCACGATTGAAATGAAAATTACACACACAAATTAATTTATTCACTCTTGTTGTGAGGCATATATACGTCCGCCTCATTATCGCCGTTGCGTCCTCATGCAAATTGAAAAACGCATGGCTTTCATATAAATTTGCTCATGTACGGCGAAATTATGACATTGACGCCTAATTAAAAGCAGTGGGTCACTAATGACGGATGATTGTCTGCATAACAAGATGCAAACGAGTAGGAAGTCATTTAGCAGCTACAATTGAACTTGACAGCTGATATGCGAGCGTGCCAAGCAAAAAGTCGAATTAGCTTGCGTTTTTTGAAATTTCTAGAAGCGATCGATATCGTGGTTAGAACGTGTCTTAATGAAGTTATGATATACATAATTACAATGATGAAAGTGTTGAGTGGCTGGCGATAAAAAAAATTATAAACGTCGAGGGCATCAATGCGCCCCGAGCATTACACGCAAGATGTTCCAAATGGCCTACTTTCTGCCGCAATTTCAGATGCAACCTGGGGTTGAATATTATATTTGCTTGATGTTAAATGCCTGTTTATCGAACATAAATATGGTATAAAATCATTCAGAACAATAACGAAATAAAACCTGCTTGCCCAATTTGGATGAATTTATATATAAGCATAAAATATGATGCTTTAACACTTTACAGCCCATGCCTGTGTTAATACACATATGTGTTAATATTTTAATCGTATAAAATATTAACAAATGTATGTAGTATCATCTAAATCACAAATTTCTAGAGAATTTGAGTAATAGCAAAACCATTGAAATAGTATATACATCGATTAGGGATTCCCATGACAACCTAAATATAAAGGCACATAAATTCAAACTGATGACATTCATTGAAACTTTAAAAATAACCAGACAACTTAAAAGCAAGAAATCTCCCAGGTTTCGACACTATAGTCATCGAAAATCTCCCATTTAAAATAATGATTCAGTTGACAAAAATGTTTAATGCGTGTTTGAGCATGGGGTACTTCCCATCCACTTGAAAATCATAGTAACCCGATAAAATATCGCCCGATTAGCTTACTTTCTGAACTAAGCAAAATATTTGAAAAACTTATTCTAAATAGACTGGATGAACTTAGTATAAATGTTATAATAATGAGCCATTCGGATTTCGTAGGAATCATTCTACGGCTCATCAGTTAGTTGAATAGACTGACTGAACACATTATTATAAACTTTAACATGCAGAGAAGTAGCGGTATGGTACAACTCGACATCGAAAAGGCATTCGACACTGTCTGGCACAGCGGTCTGATCCATAAAAGGATATCCCTCAATGTTTCTATGTATCTTATTAAAATGATCCAATCCTATCTGTGTAAAAGATCATTTTCAAAAATCTTAAAAGAGCAACGTCAACTCCCCAGTCTGTTTCAACGGGAGTATTTTAGGGCTTCACCTGTTCAATATTTACTGACATGATCTACCGACATCATCCCCATTAAACATAGCCTTCTACGCCGATGATACGGCATATTACGGAATGAATGATACATGATTGATTGATTAAATTATTTAATTTTTAGTTTGTAAGATAGTTTTTAAGAAATGTCGCAAAGGGGTTTTAAATTTCCTATTTTTCCCCAATATAAAAAAATAATTAATTCATATTATGTAAAATTGATTTATAAATAAAATTTATATTTGTATTTAAGATAAGGATAGTAATCTAAGACTTAAATTGTTAAACCATTTTTATGTAATTGTATATATTGATACACCATTTTACCTTGTAATATGATTTTTTTTTTAATACTGTGAATTTGCACAATTCTTTGTATATGTAAGTACAGGTAATCCTCGACTTACAACGGTTCGACTTACGACAAAAAATAGCGTTTTTTAAAAAAAATGCATTGCGGTGCGTGCGCATTATAAATAAGGAAGAGAAAAATATGCTTGGCTTCAAGACATTTAAGGATCGTTTCACACTCTTATTGAGTGGCAATATTGATGGATATAAATTGAAACCATCAATGATTTATCACTCTATAAAGCCGAGAGCCCTCAAAGGAATCGATATTGATATCTTACCACTATATTACCGCTTAAACAAAAAAGGGTGGATGACACAATTTATTTTTGAAGACTGGTTTTTAAATTTATTTATTCCAGAAGTAGAACAATATAGTAAACAGAAAAGAATTCCATTCAATATACTTTTAATACTAGACAATGCACCAAGACATCCACCACACATCGGAAATTTACATCCCAACGTTAAAATCGTGTATTTACCCCTTAATACCACCAGTGTTTTGCAACCCATGGATTAGGGAGTTATTGCCACATTTAAAGCTTATTATTTAAAAACTACATTTACTCAAGCAATACTAGCACTTGACGATGGAAAATCGTTTAAAGAATTTTGGAAGAATTTTAATATTCACCATGCGATTAAAAATATAGGAAAGGGATGGCCAAGAGGTCAAATCATCGTGCATACATGGAATATGGAAAAAGTCAACTAAATATTTTGAAAATATAACTCATTGGCAATTTGAAAACGAAAATGAAAATGAGCACACTACAAATCTCATTGTAGAACTTTGCCAGAAACTTGATATTTATATTGATCATGAAGACATAAACCAACTTATAGAAAATGATTTGGAAGATCTTACAAATGAAGAATTATTATGCATCGAAAATCAAAGGGTTGAAGAAGAGACTGAAAAAAAGAAATGGTATAGATGGAATCGAATAGGTAAATGGAATTTTCAAAACATACTCCTTATCAACTTTTGGGATGAACTTCCAAAAGAATTCGTATTTGTGTGCATACAATATTTTTCAAATTAAGTTTGTATCATATTTAATGATCGTATTAATAGCGAAAAAGTTCAAATTTGTTGCATTAAATTGAAATTCAATTAACCTTTAACATATTTCTTAGTTAAAAATTAAGATGGCGATAAAAGAACTATAGCGTTCAAAGAAAGATGAAAATGCATTTCATTCTGAGACTCTCAATCTCAATCATGCCAATTCATACATTAAATTAATATTAATTTATAGTTTTTACATTCAATAAAAAATGCCAAAAATAATATCATCGACAGTATTAATTTTTATTTGTGTTTGTCTAAATGAAAGTGCATTCTATTTTGAGACAAGCAATTTCATTAATTATTTTATGTGTAATTTCTAATGTGTAAAATATTGATAATTATTTCCTAGCACTGATTTAAAATTATTTAAAAATAAATAGAAAAACAAAGAGGCAATGATTATTCGTTAATGGTTTGATCGATTGAAAATTTGCTTTAAATTTTCATCATTAAGACATGGTTATATGGATTGGTTTCAGCTGCATTTAACGCTTCCTATGTGCGCCATAATTTATGTGATTTATAGTATCACAAATGTGGAGCAGTGTCTAATTTGATTTAAAGCATGAAACGCGTACGTGATTTACGCGCAAGTTTCACATGAACGCAAAAAAATGGACAATAAGAGCAAGAAAAAAATTGACATCAATTGAAATAAAATATATTATTATCTCGCAGTGCATTATGCGGAGATCTCTATAGAAACGGTTGCCCTATGTCGGGTAATGCACACTCAAAATTTATACCCAAAAACAATGGGCCCGGCTAAGCCCGGGGAAAAAATTGATTTGAATATTAACAAAAATGAAATTTGTGCTTTATTATTTTTAGGTAGCGAAAGAGAAACAAAAAGTGTTTTGGACCCTTCCGCGATACCCTTTGTAATCTGGGACGATAGCTGCAGGTAGTTGGGTTGGGAGGCTTCGCCAACTGTCGGTCTATGGGCTTTAAATTGAAGCTTAAATAAACGTGCAACTAAATCTAGAAAATAATAAAGCTTTATTGATATGAAGGTTGTTGATATTTAATAATTATTAGCGGAAGAAGAGATTGATGAACAAATTTGCTAAATATGGCATCTTGGATAAACCAAAATTAAGAGTATAATAGGATAGATGAAATTGTTAAGTGCACTTGGGTCTGTTTTTATGCGGATCTTTTTTATGTGAATATGAAGTTTTGTGGTTTTCAAAACTGATGGAACCTGTCCCTCAGTTTTCTATGTAGTTCAAGTATTTTTATGCGATTTTTTTATATGCGACTCTCCGTGGAACGTATCTATCGCATAAAAACAGACCCAAGTGTATTTTAATATAAAAATTATATATAAAATCGTCCCAACTGAAAGAATCTGAAGATCCTACTACTGAATGAAGCACACAATCTAACCCTTTGTATACGGGGTTAATTGGTTCGACATCTTTATCTTCAGTATGTTTTTTTATGTTGCATAATGCAATAATAAAGATCTTTGCTAAATACTATAATATTTTAATTATTTGATTAAATCTAGGTATATTCTTTATATTTTTTATTATAAAATTAATGAGAACTTCGTTGTTTCCATCTGTAATATCGTCCTATTTTTTTGCGTTATTTCAAATGCCATTTCCACTAAATTTGTTTCATCAGTCAACGCTTTATGTCCTCAAAAACTACATTAGTAAAACGATGGTCACAGGTGGTTTCAGAACCAATATTTGATAATATTGTACAAAATAAGGGTATGCATGATAAATGTCAATCAGATGTGTGTTACATTTCAACAATGGCAGGATTTTTTCTTACGCTTTTAATGTATAGTATTTACAAAAAAATATTATGTGCATTTTGCGTGTGATATCGAATGATGGTGTTTCTTGTTCCCGTGAGTGATGTGTTAAGAAAGTACTTCACAAGGGTTTAGCTCCATACATAAATGAAATTTATAAAGATCTCTCAGGAAATAAATGAAAAGAAAACTATCGAAAATAACAGATTCTTCGCAAAAAATAAAGCATTGGACTCAAAATGCAAATTTTTTCTATAAACATATTTTTTTAGATATAAAACCAAAATATGAATTAGCATATATAAGAGATCAAATTGATAAGATCTGGATAATAGTGAATAATAGCCATATTATATATGATTGGGTTGAGTATAAGATTGGCTCCAAAACACATAGTTTTCGACACATGATTTATAAATCCAAGCGTTGATTTTTTTTATTAATAAAGATACAATTGTCACGGGTATTCAAATAGGTTTACAACGCGCTACAATATAATTCGATAGCGGAAATAAAAAAAATTAACTGGCGACACCCTTTTGTCTTTAGCCCCTAGCATTCGAGCAGCAACGGTCGTTAGACCTTCCAAGGTTCATTTTGGGTAACCATGTTGTTGCTAGCTTTAATTATTATCGACCCCTTAAAAGAACACATCTTTTGCATCATGCCTGTGGGGTGTCATAATTTCGATTAAAATCCGAAATTAATTCCAGATCGTCCTGATTTTTTTTAAGACGATTCAATCTCTTTGCACATAGATCGCAGCATCGTCTGAATACATCTCAGAACGCAAGAAATGCAGATTTCTTAATTAAAACATACAAAGGACGATTTTTTTCCGGCATGTGCATAATATATACGGCATTTATCTAAAGAGTTGCTCGGCTTTTTTCACGCACCATTATTCATTTACACCGCTGCTGAGCAAACACAAAGGAACAAAAAAAATGCATTTCCTTGCATTTTGCATTCTAAATGTCTCTTGCCTGCATAAAGAGCTGCTTTGGTCTCGGACCGAAAAAGAGTGCAACAAGATCTAAAAAAGCGAACCTTTTAGTGCACGTAGAAGAAGGCGTGCAGAAAGAATAAGGTGCCCATTAGTAAAATGACGGAAATATTAAATGTTGATTTTTTGTGTTGCAAATGTCCAATAAATTTGTATCAGTGGCGAGGAAACCATTTGTCACAAATCACTCAATAATTCCGTAGGAATTTTTACGCAATTGCGAAAAAACTACTCCAAATGAAGAAGAATGAAGTTTTTAGCGAAAAGAAATCCTACGAAATTTTTGAGTAATAATGCCGTAATGATGATGGTAATAATGATGTTTTGGATCATTGAAAAACTCGAAAAATCTTATAGGTTATCTTAATTTGATGATAATTTGTTGTGGTTAAATTTCTTAATCAATTTTTTTAATCAACAAATTGCAAAATTTAGACACTATTAATTGCTATTATACTTTAGATAATGAATTTCAATAAATATTTTTATATAACTTGTTCGATTCATAGGTTAGCCTTTAAAGCCATTCTTTAAGGTTCAAGAAGAAATTAGAACCTATAAAGAAAGTTATAATCTACATGTACTAATATACTGTGTAGATATGAACATTATATAAGTTTAGTATATCTATTTTAATATATGTAATAAGTTTTTGTTAATTTCACGCCTATTTTGTAACAGTTAATATAATTCTATTCGTGTTTCCAAAGGTGATATTTAATTAAATGCCCCCAGGACTAAAGAGGGTAGGTTATTTAAATGAGCCATTGGGGAGTAGCATCAAATCATCACAAAATTGATCAAAATCAATTTTATTGATAGTTGAGCATGATAATCCAGTTAGATTTTGATATCCAACTAGAAAATTAAAAAGGGGTTGAAATGTATTTTATGGATATTTTATAGAAAAAAAAACATTTTACAAAATTAAAATAATATATTATTATTTAAGGGCCTGTAGCCTAAGGTCACCCTGTTCCTCCAAAGCAAGAATACATAGCGCGGAATAATGAGTGCCATACAATAATTAACCATTATGAACAATTTAATGTATTGTGAGGCCGTGCCTCGAGTGGCCGAATTAAATGACACGTTAAAATGGCCGGCCATGGTTCCCGCCGGCTATTTGTTTATTTATAATTCGGGGGAAAACCGTTCTCAGATTTAATTTCGGGCCAACATTTTGCCCTGGATCAATGCGTGAGGCACGTTTTCGCTGCAAAGACGAATAATTAAATATTCGCGGTCGCAGACGTCGGACTCCGACGGGACGTTATTGAATTTCCACCCTTAAAATCAATCAGTACCTCCGCGGCTAGCCAATAATTTGCGCTTGATAATATAGAATAATAGATAGAAATGCACAATTTTAATCATTATCATCTAACTGGAGATGGATTATTGAAACATTGTTTTTTTTTAAAAAGTAGAAATTACGCATTACAAATAAAAATATATTAAAATTTAGAATATGTATTAAATTAAATTTATATGGACACGCATTAATAATATTAAATTCTGTTATAAAATATTTATGCTTATAAAATTGTGCATTTTATTTTTAATTATATATATTTCAAATATTGAGAATTAAATTTATTCCTAAATTAATGTGACAACCCTGTTTATATGCGTCGATAAAGTAGATTTCAATTTATAACTAGAATGAATGTTGGTGCAATAGAATTTTTGCTATTCATTCATAGATGGCATTTAACGTCGCATGACATTTAAATTAAATATTTTTTTTTAAATTAGAAATAATATATAAATTTTATTTATAAAATTATTAAATTTATTGTTATTGTAATAAAATATATTTTCGATTTTTAAAAATAAAATTCAAATTTAATTTTTATTTTGTCCACCGACAAGTGGCGCCACTCGGCTTTGTAGCCATCCTCTCGCAACTCCAAAAAACATCCCATAATACAATCTAATAGCCAATACATTATTCCGTGAAAGTATCCGTGTGGGCCAGTACGTGCTTTTCGGTCCAAACGGTCTCATTTTCTACTTAATTGCATGGATACATCTTATTCGATGGCCCATCCATTCATTTATTCTCATTTTTATGGGATGCTTTTTAAGCTGGAAATTGGAATTTACATTCAAAGTATTCCTCGCTCTCGTAGGGAGGGCACGATTTTGTCCGCCTTTTCGCCCTTATTGCATATAATTCCGATCGATTTTTGCCCGGCCAGTAATAACTTAATGACACGTATCAAAAAGTCGTTGAATTTTAAACGGCCTGATGGCATTTTAATAAATGTTATTTTCTTATTTATTATCCTCGGGTGGATTTGAGGACTGGTTGGGAATAAGTTGCTGCTTATGTAATATTATTTTTAATAATGCGATTGGTCCTATTTTATGCCTTATCGCAGACGAGGTGCGTGCCTGGAATATTTTTGAGCTCCGGAGGATCGACGAAGTAAGAGAGTGACTCTCTTACGGTCCTTTATAAAGAAAATATATAAAGTATAAAGAAAAAATGACATAAATTATAACTGTAATTATATGAAATGCTTATCTGTCAAATAAAAACAGAAAATCAACAACATGAGATTGATTGAATTGGCTTTATATTGGAAAAATGTCTTCAACTGGGTATTTTTTTAATATAAAAAAAACTGTTAAGTGATTTGATATAAAAGCTATATTTAAATAAACTGAAACTTTCTGAAACTGAAATTTAAAATATCTTACAAACTACTATAGCTATTACTTCAAAAATCAACTAAATTTGAAGTGTTAAAAAATTATAACAACAAAAAATACGCTAAATTTTATTTTGAGTTTAAATATTGAGGATTTGATATCATGATTATCATCAAATTGAATAAATTAGGCAACAATTTATATTAATCATATTTTATTAAATCTTCTAATATTATATATATTCATATTTTACAACTCTATAGATTTAATATCAGATCTATGTTCCATTGAAGATTTTTCTTGGGAATCAAGAAACGCACACAGATATTATTATTTTCTGTGTATATAATTATGTTTAGTGCTGATCTATTTTATCAGTGTTAATGGAATTTAACTTAAGGAGATATCTTTAAAAAAAACCGAACTAACGAATTATAAATTTTCTTCAAATAATAACACTTAGGACTCAGATCTATGGACTAATAAAAGGTAATGAATTGGTAGATTCACAACGTTTTTAAGAAATCGAGATCTTCCATTATAATAGCTAGAATATTACCTTATAAATGATTAATATATTTTCCACTTAAATAACAATCATATCCATTGCTGTATACAATTCCATGATACTTGTATCGATTATTCAAAATTCTAAAGCAACTTTCATCAGTAATCTAAAATATTTAATGGATAGCATTATGAAAGGATCAAATCCATGTCATCTGGTTTAGACCGATGTATGAGCAAGTTGTTCCGTATCTAAGAATAGCACATTTATTGCTTGATTACTCATTTGAATGGTATCTGTGAAAGTCAATCTTTGGTATTATTGAGGCTGTTGTAGAGATTACGTGAATTTATCATGACTGACAATTAAAATATGTTTCGTGACCATTTAATTTCGCATTAATCCGTATTAGACAAGTACGCTATGACTAAAGTTCTATGGATAATCGGTAAGCATTCACGATTATCGACTCATGCGTGATGTTGATTAGCAAAGAAAACTGGTATTCTGTGTCAGATTAAATGAAAAATAATTGAACTTCAAGAATATTTATCTGTCAATTAATATCGGAGGCTGGACAAAAAATATCCGCATGGTAAACTAAGATAAATCTATGGGTATCATATCGCATCTTGAATATTCAAAATAGGCATCTGAGGCCGAAGCGAGGTATTGGGTATCAATTTATTTCATTAAGTACAGTGTGATTAAAATAATATGTTCGGAATCGTGACAGTCAATAAATAGCGGATGGATTTCTTAGAAGAATATTTATTTCATAGATTAGAGTCTATGCATGGTAAATTGTCTAAGACCGGGATGTCAGATGGGAAAAAATACGAGTATTAAATTCTCTCGTCACGAATATCGGAATCAAACTACTATCCGTATCTGAAGTTGCAGGCGGTAAAGGGGAGTCCAATAGGAACACATTCCTACAGGAAGCCTATCGGATACGCATCTCCCTATTTCGGCTGTGTATGTGTTCGGGGGTATGTTTGTCTGTATGTGCGTATCGATTGTCGCGAGCGAATGTGCAGCGTCGCAGGTGAAAGCAAACAAATATTTGTTTGTCCCTCTCCGATACACGGGCTGTGGATCGGGCGATTTCGAAAATCGATAGTTTTTTTTGTCCCGAGTTTGCCCATTCCGCGTCAGCTGTCAACCCTTTCCTCCCCCACCCACAGGGCGCAAACGAAATCAATGAAGGGCGCAAATGAGCATAAAAAAGGTCTGGGAGGGGTAAATGCCGTTATTCTAGCTCCGCACCGAAAGCAGACACATACGCAACCCCAAAACTATACCGGGCGAAAATGCAATATTTAAATAAATACAATCTATTTTTATATATTATATCACTCTTTAAAATATAAAAATACCATATAAAATTTAATTTATATTATAATTACACTTTTTTTTACGTATTAAGCCTAAAAATTATTTAAAACGGATATAACCAAGGCGTTAATTATTAGAATATCTTTACGCAATTAAACAATGACGTTGAATTAAATTTTTATGTCAATTACCTAATTATCATAGTAAATGAATTTTTCTTGATTTTTCGGCTTTATTCTATAAGGATTCTTTAATACAAGGGATACATCATAATTTTGTGAGCATCTTAAATTTAATATATCATATCAGATATCCATATTCATAGTCCAACTGTTTGGTCTTTGATAAAAGCATGATGGCTATATAACAAGCAAGCATAAATTAATTGCAATTCTTATTCGATATAATATTGCGCAATATATTGTGCTTTTTATTTATTTCTGATTGAAATTCCAACTGGAATAAAATTTAACATTGGCTCCTAAAATGCATAGATTGTTTGAATGAGTCGGTATTAGTTTCTGATTATAAATGTTGCATTACTTTAAAATTCATTGTAGAAAAATAAACATTATAAAGATGCTGTATATGACACTTTTTTCCAATGAAATTGATTGATACAGTCAACAAGCAGTTTGATCTTTATATATTTATCTTATGGTTTTTCTATTCAGTAACTTTCTTTCAAGTCTTTATTTTTTTAATCTTAAGATCCCTGTGCAAGTCAATATTACAGATGTACCAAGAAGTGTTTATTATATTTCTCAATACTGCATTTTGACATTAACCTTTTGAGAACAGGCGGACCTCGACTTTCGCACATTTTTATTTTATTTATTAAAAATTATTAACTAAGTACACACTAAATAAAAATTATATTCTCTTAATGAACTTGTCAAGAGTTAGTTGTATTTTACTACTTTTTTTGTTCATGGAGAGTTCTGTAACATGCAGTACTATTATGGATCATCCTACACACTTGAGATATGCGTTCTCCATTGGGATCACATTTTCCCACAATATTCAAAAATGTCTCAAGATGCGTAAAAGCTTCGTTCATGATTTTTATTGTTAAGATCTTGATGATTTCTTCTGGTTCTTCTTCCTCACTTTCAATTTGATTACTGTTTTCATTCTCTTGTCGATCCATTAGAAGTTCATTGGTCAAGGGCTCAGAATGAGATTCAATCATTTCATTAACATCTTCACTATTAACACTTAGGTTTAGTTCGTTCATTAGGTGAATTATTTCAAGTGTGATGATTTCTGGAGTTTCATCAAAATGTATGAAATCACTCATCATTTGTGGGCATAGTTGCTTTCATAAACTTTTCATTGTTGACTCTTTTTTCAGCCCATGCGTCTCTAATATTGTTTTTTGCGTTCCATATGTTATAATTCTTCCAGAAATCTGTCCAGAAATGTCGAAATCAGACGGGAGTGTGTAAAAATTAGAACATACATATAAATTCGATCGAAAAAAACATAATAGCGAATTATGCGAAAGTCGAATGTGCGAAAGCTGAGGTCCGCCTGTAGTGAGTTAATTTAAAATCAACAAAATCTTAGATGCTATATTTGCTTGTCCGCCAATTATTTGTTTATTTCTTTATGGGAACCCAACAGCTTTATATATATTATAATTAATTTAGACAAGTTTTTGTTCAAGTTAGAAATTCGTAACCATTACCGTTATTTATTTATTGTTCTGTTGATTTATTTATTTGACAATTAAAAGATTGATTAACTGATGTTTGACATTTATTAGACTACAATAAGAAATATCCAACTCAAGATCCTTTAGCACATCATTAAGGTTTATTATGGCTCTACATAAGAAGCTATTCTGTCTGTAGTTGGTAGAGGCCAACAAAACCACGATTAGTTGATACAATCTCTTAGATTTCCTAGGTATATTGAAGTTAATACTACTCAGTAGTGTAGGACAATCAATTGTGCCGTTTGTGATTTTGAGTAGGTATATTATGTCTGCTATTATATGGGGTTTATCAAGAGTTGCCAAGTGTTGTTCTGAACATACAAATCCACTTATCTGTCTGGACCACCACAGCGTGTACGAAGCTTGTATTTAAATAAATAAACACTGTCGATAGCACACAATTTACGGCAATTTCTTCAAGTAAACTTAAACAATATACTTGAAATCGATTCATCATATCATTCACATATCATTTGGGTTAACGTACGATGTACGCAAGATACTCTCCGTTTCTGTTTTTCTCCAAACTAAACGTGTAAGACTGTTTGTCTTCGAGCTCAACATGTAAAAATGCTCTGGAATTCGCTCGCAAATACGCGATCATCATACCATACATGTAAATCATTTAAACTCAGCCCCCATTATTGAGCATCATAGCTTTTTCTCATCTAAAAAAATTTGTTTAAATATGCAATTAATTTGTATGTAATTAATAGATTTGAATTTCACCCAAGGGACATATACTATATTCTGAAATTCATGTTCACTTCTCTTCTCTTGTTTGTTGCATATCTAGAAACATCTTAAGATGCTTAGAGTTTTAATATGAGATTTTATCGTTGTTGTTTTTCACTGATATTCTAATATTTCGAATTTAATACTGTGGCTAATTCATTAAGTAAATAGGGCCAAGATGGAATCTGACTGGATCAGTTGCTCGTCATCAATTTAGCAAATTGATTCATTGAACATTGTCAATAGAATGTATACGTCATTAGTTGTGCTAATTGTGTCATTTGAAGGCTCTCCAGATGTCATTGTAAGGGTCTGTCAATAATTAGAATACCACAATGTTTTCATCTGAATAAAGAGTGGCGTAGCGCTACGCCCCTACTTGGAGAATGCGTCGGGTCGAACGCCCCATTTCATAGACCGTGCAACAATTCGCCTCCATATCTAATTATACATCAAGGTGTAAACGTGTATAATTGGTAGGAACACCTCCATCAGTGGTTACGAAATAAAATAAGTAAATAAATAACAAATGTAAGTTGAGGCTCGTTAGCGGTTTCGTAACGTAAAAACGTATCGTAACTCAGCGACCTTTGTTGTGGGCGTACGTGAGCCGAGCAATAAAAGCAATATAAAAGTCAAAATGGCGTCAATATTTCTCACAAATAGTGTTACCTAAGCAAGCATTTCCATTTTTATAATCATTATTCGGCCAACGGCGACAGAAGATATGACTCGACCCTACGATAGACCGAGACGACCGCCCTTAGGACATATGAAAATTCTCCAAGGCCCCCCCAAAACGCCACACTCCTATTATCGGTGGATCTTCGAGGTAAGAAGTAAATAAAAATAAATCATTAAAAGTGGCAATTTAATTAGGGAAGGAACATTTTTTCCATCCACGTGGTTTCACATATATTACAGTAAAATACGACGAATGTACACATTCGGAATATAATTAAGCCAAAAATAATATATACGATCGTTCCTTATAAAAATACGAACGGGGGCTTTTACATAATTTTATTTATTTATTATTCAGAGGCATGTACGATAACATCGACAATTACGACATCATTTTTCTTCATATCCATTATTTCAGCATTCGGCGCAATCTATGTGTGGATCTTTATGCAAATCGTACATATAAAAAAAATATATAAAATAAGTACAAACCAGATCAAGACGAATAGAGATTGAATCACTCGCTGTGAAGAATTAGGATTGAATGTGATTTTGTAGTAGAAAAAAATATTAAGCGCTATAACTGCATTTTATATTGATAAAATCAGGAGATCATGGACATGTACGACATCGTCTATGCTGCGATGATAAGATTGGGGAGATCAGGTTCAGAACAGATTTAAATGATGGATGTGTTGTCGATAACCAGCTCATTTAAACGACGGAGTGAACCATATAAGTAAATAAATAATATATTAAGGATACCGAATAGTAATCAAAATTACATTCCGTCTGTATAGAGGCATGGATCAAGAAACACATACTTTTGATTTTTTTTGGCTTAGATCCCATCCGTCTTTTTCGCTAAATATTGCACCCTCTGTTTATCATTTGCTTAAGACTTTAAAGAATATAAAATAGTGTTTTCTGAATAATATATTGATAGTTTTATGAACGATATGATTACAATTCAATCCTCTTTCGGCTATTATCCAAATAGATTTTAATTTTAATATTTGGCATTCTTATAAGAATATTGCATTGCGACGTCATATTCAATTATCTCAATTTAGATACATCCTATATGTGGACCACTTGTTCGTTTGTATCATTGGCGATAAATTAACTGTCGAAACTTTTTTATTGGTGAATCGTTTCTAATCATTAAAGATAAATGCACTTCCAAGCGTATATCAATTCGTGCGGCACCCACGTGTTGATTTTTTCACTAGACGGACTAAAGTTATGAGCAGGAGCAAACGCCTACGTTCAAAAGACGATATTAATAAAAAACGTCATTTTATTAAATACTAAAATTATCCAACTAGGATTATTTGGGCTTCTTACGTTCCATCAAAATACCCCATAATATCAATTTAAAAAATGTGCTTTTTACTTCGCAACGAAGTCAGCATTTCCTCGTAGAGCGTCGTGGCGTAATATATACATCCGAATAAAAACGTTTACATGTTCATTTTAGCCATATATTCAATAATAATTAATACGATTCCCTGTAAGACTACATTGCAGAAATATTTTATGATCTTTTTACAGGAAAATGGCCGTATAATTACACGGCTTAATTGTTCATTACGACGATACGTATTCACTTTTTTTCGTTTAACTTTATTGTTTTGAAACGAGAGAATATGATATGGGACGTGCCAAACGATTTGAACACTTTACATTTTTTTTGTTTGTTTAAAAAATACCATCCGTTGGTTGTACCATACAAAGATGATCTCTGTAAAAGAAAATATTTTTTATGTATGAATATTATAAAAGCAACGTCTTGGAATTTTAATAGTATTGTACACTCAAACCTCTTTTTGTGCGATTTCGAAGTTATGCGGTTTTTTTTAAGCATTTTTTTAAATTTCATAAAGAGTACGTATCGACATATTTTGGATAAAATAGGAAATAAATCATCAAAACTAACTGAAATTTGGAAAAAATTATAATTTGCAACTGCTATCGCTGAATTACGACAACGCCCTTTATTCTGGTTCAGATTTTTGAAAAAAAATGACTTCGTTTTTTTGCATTTTTCCAATGTTTCCACTTTTAAATATACATTCTCCAAAAAAAAAAATTCCAAATACTCACGGAGTTATGGCTATTTTAGTGACACGACAACTTGGCGGCAACTACCATAAGGAAATCTTTTAATGCGTTTTTCTCGAAACTACTTGCTTCAACCCGGTTGACATCATATCCCAAGTTTTAATTAATCAATTAACTTCAAACTGGGTACAAATCTTTTCTATATAACCCTCTATTATTCCTACCAGATTTATGATAAAATTTATTTTTTAACTATTTAAAAAAATTAAAACTATGACAAAATAAGGCCAAAAAATGACTTGACTTAATTTAATTTTTTAAACAGTCGCCATTTGGTGATATTTTTTTTAAACTAGGGACATCTTTACTAATTATGAATTATATTGTTGGAAAGAGGAAATATACACAGAACAATGATGACATTGACATTGGGTACATTATTTCTTCCGAAGGAGAGAGCGATTTTGAGTCATCGAAAATCGCAACGAAAATTATCATACAGCGATAATAGTTTGTAATTAAAATAATTATTATTTCTCTAGTGGATGTCTGGTATTTGAGATGCCAGATGACAGACATCCTTAAAATTTAACCAAAGATGCAAAACATCCTTAAAAATGTTTTTTTTTTTAATTGCCTTATTGTTTTTTTTATGCGATTTTCGATATATTTTATATAGCTGCTTCAAAGTTATGCGGTTTTTAAAATCCATGGAACGCATCTTCACTTTTTTTTATGTAAGCCATAGCTTTTTTGTGCGATTTTCCGCGGAATGGATCTAGCGTACAAAAAGTGTATTTATTGATGTGAAGTGATTGTTTGTACAGGTAAATAAAAATACATAATTCTTTAAAAAATGTACATTTAATTTAAAATCAAGTTCATTTCAGTCAAAAGATGAAGAAGTATATTAAAAAATAAAATGAATGTAAAGATTTTGTAGGAAGATAGAAATTGGATATTGTCTTCATTCTGACAAGCTGAAGTTGCATTCGTAAAATATTATACATATAGATATATTCGAGGTATATTCAGAAAGTAAGTGTATTAGATATTTTTATAAAAAATGTATTTGAAAAAAGCAGGATATTGTTGGTACAATTGTTGACAATTTTTCTAGATAATTGTCATCTCGTTTAATGTATGTGGTAAGCCATGATACAAGCTTCTTTATGCCTTCCTCGAAGAACTCTCCCGCCAGCTCCTTCCCAAGAGCAAGAGCACCTCGGTTGCTAAGGCTACTCTACAAACAAACCACACTCCTCTCGTTATAAATCCATTCGTTTGTTTTGAATGGTCATTTAGAGTTTTTTTTAGAGTCTTACAATATCGTTGTGCATTGATGCTCTCCCTTGAGACTGAAATTCGATCAAAAATATGCCTTTTCGGTTTCAAAACACTGGGGACATGGTTTTGATTTTTATGGCAAATGAGAAATTGGTGTGACGCTTATTTTTTTGACTCATGCATGTAATGAGTCACCCACATTTGATCTCCAGTCACAATAGAGCTCAGAAAATTCTCACCTTCCAATTCAAGTTAAAGGGATCACAGAGAGTGGCTCGCATTTGGGGTGATTTCTTATCGATATCTTTCATGTAACCACAGGCCCTTATGGTCACAGTACACTTACTTTCTGAACATGCCTGGCAAGCATAAGCTATAGAATTAACGCATTTCAGATGTGTATTCTTCGGTCTAAAAATCCATCCCTGTCTTAATTTACATATAATTTAAAAAAAATGTATAATACAACACGTCACTCAATAAGTTCGTAGGATTTTTTCACTTTATTTTTTTCAATTTGTGTTCTTACAATCGCTTTAGAAAAACTCTACGAGTCTATTGAATGATGTGTTATTATATTTTTACATTGACTGCTAGCAAAAATTTTATGTCAAATTTATGTAGTTTATATACGATATATGTACACTTCTCAATATCTTCACTTTCAAAATGAGAAATATTAATATCACCCTTACTTTAACAGTGCTTGATTATAATTTTTATTCATTATTTAGGTCTTGATGTAATATACAAAGTTGAGGGGAGCATACATTTGGGTATATATTTGTATCATTGTATAAATAATAAGCACCAAAAATATTATAAAGTAACAGGAAGGGTTTTTGTAATTTTGCTCTTGAAGTTTTAATTCTACCAAATTGACGGGTGTGGTAAATTATCTAGTGCTAATTATGCTTAAGCGACAATAACAAAGATGCTCCAAATGAGGAAAATATATGAATGTTCTAATTATAGTTTAGAGTGTATAACGTCGCTTCACAGCGCTCTACCAATGAACACATTACCAGTCAATGTTATATTAATCATTTTATATCACAAAGTGAACAAAATCTATTATACACGCTCATTTAAGCATCATATCGTACGACAACGAAAAAGCGCATATTTCCCCAAGTTTGTGATTTATTCGAGCGCCATTACATTTAGCTCGCATGACGCACATGTGCGTCATTAGCGTCCCGACAAAATAATACGCATTTTATATGGACAATAAAAATAAATGATGCATCATTTTGGACGATCCTGTAGCGCTGGGATGATTCGTAAGCGCGTGAAAAATATAACGGGTGCCTTGAACTCAAACACCAAACAATGCAGGGCCGACTTTTTGTCGGAAGGCCCGTACTTGTTATGGTGGTCTTATTTATGGGCGCCTGGGTAATTATATCGGAGAACGGCGGTCACTTGTAAATGCATTTCTCAAATCGCATCGTTTCCTTTGTCTTCTGCTACCTGATAACATAGCGAGATTGCAAAGTACCGACGTCCAACTGGAAAGATTATTTTTTAGACGAATTCCCATGCCGTCTAATTTATTCCCATTGATGTAAATGGCGAAGCCATAATTTCAACAAGCACTCAACAACGAAAAATCATTAAAATTTTACAACTTTCAGGCGGCGAATTCAATTAATTACCGCGCTGAAAATCATTAAATTCGCACATTAACGGATATATTTTATTATATGCAAATATTACCATAACGGAGAAAACATTTCAGCATACGTTTACATTGCAAAATATTTGCGTTTTAACTTTTGTTGACTGTAGGGCGAATAAATATCCTCATCGTATTTACGATATGGTGATAATGTCCGACAACTCAGCAACGAAAACTTATTAAATTGTAGTATCGCCGACATTATGTTTTCATCTTCGGCTTCCTTTTTTATCTCTTTTTACGAGTTACAATGAAAAAGCCGCAAATTGATACTAATAAAGCCACTTGCAAATAACGGATATGCCAAAGAGCAATTACTTAAACCTCATTGCTTTAATAAGCTCAATGGAAACTCATGTAAAATACTTACAACTCGGAAAGCCGCATTTTGTTTATATTGTACATAAGCGAACATAAATAATATATACATTAAACTAAACTACAGAGTTTCACATTAAAACACACGAAGCGAGGTGATGTTCGTCCAGGAAGTTGAGTTCATAAACGCGCGTTGTGCGTTGCACCCAGATAATTTTATAGTTATTTGATTTAATGAGATATAAACAGATTTGAACATTTATGTTCGAGTAAACTTCAAGCCGGGATGAAAATAAACGGATCATGGAAAATATAGTCCAGTGGTGAACTCCATCGGGTCGATGATGATAATTCTGCATCAATTGTACAGCATAATCGATACAATTTAAATGCAGACTTATGCATGTCATTCAGAAATCATATAATCATTATGGTACAATCACAGGCAATTCGCTGCAATATTACGGAAAAGGATTACATCCATTCCAGTACTGGATGAGCGTATCGAAGAGTCTGTTTAAGGTCATATCAACAAGAATTTTGGATGATTATATATATATTGCATAGTTTTCTTTGAATGGCAATGAAAACTCTAAATAAAAGATATAAAGAGTCGAGTCCTTCCCTCACAAGAATAAGGATGAAAATCTTTTGATACCATCATCTGGGTAACAATATTAATTCAACCATAAATTCTATGTAAAAATTATCATACGTTATATTTTATAATGATAAAAGTATATTTTTAAAAATTCTTAAATATTATTAAACAAGCCTAAACACTTTTTTAATAAAATTTACATGTTTGACTTCGCCACATGATATACAGTGCCGCTCAAAACTGTTCAAATGTTTTTCAAGGGTTTCTTTTCGCTTCAATTTTTGTCGAATCACACTCATTCAGACTTCTGAACTTCAGAAAAATCCGAATATGTGTGATTCGACATAAAACAAATCGAAAAGAAACGTTTGGAAAAGATTTGAATAATTTTGAGCCACACTATATCCAATAGTGATACAAAAAGCTTTCAAATTTGAATTCATTTGATATAATTTTTGAAAGAAAACAAAACATTAAAAAAATGAATATATACTTAAACCTTTTTTTGTGCGATAGATGCGTTCCGCAGTAAATCGCACAAAAAAATCTATGACTTACATAAAAAAAAGTGAAGATGTATTCCATGGGTTTTAAAAATCGCATAACTTTGAAATAGCTATATAAAATATATCCAAAATCGCATAAAAAAAGTTAATCAAAAAACAATAAGGCAATTAAAAAAACTCATCGTTGTATGATTGTTTTCGTTGCGATTTTCGATCTGATTCAAAATAGCTCTTTTCTTCGGAAGAAATAATATATCCAGCATCAATGTCATCATAATTCTGTGTAGATTTTCTCTTTCCAACAATATAATTTATAATAAGTTAAGATGTCACTATGGTTCCTAGCTCAAGGAAAAAACACAAAATGGTCATTTTTTTAATCTTATTTTGTTACATTTTTGATTTTTTTTAATAGTTAAAAAATAAATTTTGACATAAATCTGGTAGAAATAATAGAGGGTTATATAGAAAAGATTCGTACCCAGTTTGAATTAAATTAATTAATTAAAACTTGAGATATGATTTCAACCGTGTTGAAAAAAGTAGTTTCGAGAAAAACGCGTTAAAAGATATCATAATGATGGGACCGGCAAAGTTGCTGCCTCACTAAAATAGCTATAAGTAGTTGGAATTTTGGAAATTCCTTTGGATTATGTATTTTTAAAAGTCGAAACATTGGAAAACTGCAAAAAAAACGAAATCTTTTAAAAGTCTAAACCAGAATAAAGGGCGTGGTTGTAATTCAGCGATAGTAGATGCAATATGATTTACACAGTCCCAAATTATAATTTTTTTCCAAATTTCGTTTATTGTTGATGATTTATTTCCTATTTTGTCCAAAATATCTCGATACACATTCTTTATGAAATAAAAAAATATAAAAAAATGCTTTAAAAAAAACCGCATAACTTCGAAATCGCACAAAAAGAGGTTTGAGCGTAATCAATTTAATTTACAGTATTATTTTAGAGTACAATTTTTTTGTTCGCAGTGCCTTTGTGAAATTTTATTTACGCCATATTGTCGCATTTTATTTATTTATTTACGTATCAACAGATTTTTAATACTATGAAAAATACCATCTCGAAAAAAATAAACATAAAATGACAATCTGTCCCATTTTGAATTTAAAAAGTTAAGCCAGTCCTTTGCGAAGATATTTTGTGGGAGACTGAAGTGGCTAAAGCAAGGATTCGCTCATTGTTTCGGATGAATTCGTTTTAATTTGTCCTAATGTCGACATTATCCTTTTTCCGACAACATCGACTCATTCTTCTCTAATTAAATTGTTTTTTCGCACACGACATTGGCCTTAACGCCATATTTTACAGCTCGGATGTTTGCTCTCAGGACACGTGAGTAATGTGCGTCGGAACCCCCAAAAATTGCGCACTCGCTTTTTTTTCGCCAAAGCGTCTCGTTAAAAAGAAGTCGTAAATTTTTGTTAACGAGATCCGAGTTTCGCACAAAAGACATACATCCTCGGAGCGCTTTTTGAGCGAAAGGCGTTAGCTCGCAATAAAAAATGCATTAAATTGCAGCGATACGTCATTAAGCGCATTCTGGCAGCGCCCGACACGTTTCGGGTTCGGGAACTCCTATCGTTATTAGTTCAGAAAGAGGCTATGTTTTTTTCTCTTTTGGCTTCATTTCGTGACAAGTTCGTATTTGTGATGGTATTTCATTAGCTCTACAACACCTCGAAGGTGTTAACGCGTCTATGCCGTGTCGAAGACGGTTTTGCGACGGAGCGATGGAAGAACGGTGGTAAAAAACAGGAAATCGATCAAACAATAATAAATTGCACACCTGCGAAAGTTGCTTTATATGTGCAGAAAAAATGAAACCGTTAACTTTAAGTAAAGCAGGTGAGTTGATAAATCAGTGTGCGGGTGATTGTCATTGTGCAAGCCCTCCCATTTACATGATAGACTATATTATACTGAACGAATTAGTATATAAACGATTGAAAATTCTTTATTTTCTATATGGATACTCTAAAATATAATAATATTCCCCATGGCCATGTATAGTGTTTTATTTGAAGTTGAAGAATGCAGCAGTATATAGATGCATACATAAGTACATTAACCCTTCGCGCTCGAGAGGTGACTCTCGGTCACCACTCGATTTGATGCAGAAACTCGATGCACAGTAAAAATTGTTTACGTTGTATTCCTTTGATGTGGATCTCTACGCTCTTCTTTATAATTATATGACCCCTTCAAAAAGATTTTCTTATCTAAAAGTAGTCTTAAATATCTTATACAGCAAAATTACAGAGACTAATATTTAAGAAATTATATACATAAAGGTGTAAATATATATAAAATGTTTAAATATGAAAGTTTTATATATTAATTTGTGTATGTGATGATTTTAAATTAGGAGAAATAAATTCGCCAAAAATGCTGCGAAACGTCTTGAGTTGCTGGTTCGCCGCGCGAAAAAGGGTCTCGAGTGTAAAGGGTTAAATGGCATTTTTTTAAAACTAAGATCGAATTAAATCATCAGTATCGTTATTTAATAGCCACGCTGTGCTTTCTGACAGAAGGATTAGTAAATAGTCATCTTTATCTACAACAGTTATAGATTTGTTTTCCATATTAAAGTCGTCAATATCGAGCGTATGTAGGGATGAAAGATCAGATTGTATCTTTGGATTGATTAAAATATTGATTTCTTGATTCATATAAAAATCATTTATATGCAATATATTTTTAAATTGTTCCAAAAGTCATTTAGATTAAAAAATGCACTGATTCTCATACTCAACTAAATTGGCCGACATTCTGCCAGAATTGCTTTCGATATGTGGTTTCAAGCAAAACGTTAAAATTATTACTTTTACGTCCGGTGGATGATGCTTATAGTAATTATATGTATTGAAAACCAGATGTTTGTGTGCAAAATCTGTTTTTATGCCCCGAATACAAAGCTCCAATTATAAGATTTAGTGTGAGAAAAATGTTCGACTAATTTAATAAAAATGAACCACGTATTAAAAATACATTGCCATGATATTCTACAAATCTGTAGAGTTTTGACACTATTTCAGATCCGTATTTTTAAAAATATATTGTATATCATGTAATTTTATAATGAACTTGGAGGTCCTGAATTTTACACATTTTCATGCTCTCCATTCAAATAGATCCAGTAAATCTATTTTGATGCAAAATATAAATTTTCTATTTATACCTCAAATTAAAGCATATTATCATGAATATGCTAAACTTTTGCCGTGATGGCTGAAGTTTGCATTCTGCATGCGTAACGAAAGTGGCTTGTAATTTTGCACCATAAAAGCAACGCTACCATTTTACCTTAACGTTTACTTGGGCCCATTGAATGGAGCCAAGAGCACACGTAGCTCAAGAAAACGGCGATTTAAAAACTTTACACTTATTTGAACGCACTTTTAAAATGTGTGGCAATACAAAATGCATGATTGGAATCGTTTCAATCGATGGCGATCAATTCGAATCGTGTCTCAATTGAGCAATCAACACACTAAGGACGGCGCCATCGCTTTAATTGAATAATCTGCGCTCGTCGCTTAGCTTAATTAAGCAATTTATAAGCAATGATTTTTCAGTGACATCCAATTGAAGTATTATCGACTTCGGAGATAATTCATTTTATGGATTTATTTATAACTTATTTAAAATTGAATGATTATGGCTAATTTCTGCGTCGAATTATAAAGACGTTATGTTGCTGCTCGGACATAATCGATGCAAATAATGCTTGCATAATGAATTGAACGTGGTATTACAGGACATCCGCGTATACAATTATGGAATCTTAAAAAAGGCAAAATTGTGTAAAACGAGATTTTAATTCTGGAAATGGCGCAAGGTAACTCAATATTTGCATTGGAAATGTTGCCAAGTTCATTGATTTAAATTGCCTCAGATTTCAATAGCCATTACATCCATGGTTTATGTCGTCGTTCGTTTAACATCACATTAAATAACATACTTTTCAATCGATAAAAATCGTAAATTTCCATATAATATGACATTCGAACGTGTAAAATGACAGGCAGGACTGCCAAGAGTGATAAAATTTGAATTACATCCCGATGGATATGCAAAATCTAAGTCTAAGTGTATGAATATCAATGGTTTGACCGTGGATGAATTCTGTGATAAGTGATATGTTGAAGCACATGTTATAATTTGATAATTGGCAGTGTGCCGCAAAGTGAGGTAAAATCTGTGCCACGCATTCAATATTCAATGAACGTTTTAAATTCTTTCCACAGAGCTGTTATCAAAAGCCAACGATTTAAAATAATATTGGCTTAGTCTATACAAAATTTCGTATATACGCGCTAATTGATGAAATCGCGTAAAAGAATCCCTATAGCTACGAAACAAGAGTGGCTTTTTTAAAAAAATATTTAGCTTTGAAATTCAGACATCTAACTCATTCGAAACCAACATACGTACCAAATCTCATCATAAATTCTCTATCTTCCTATTCAAATGAGAATCGACGATCCGAAATCAAGCTTGGGTTCAATTTCTCAAAAAAAAAAAAAAAAAACATATCTATATTTTGATACCCTAAAAAGGATATCAGATAGAGTTTTCTTATTATTGTAAATATTTGCAAATATTCATTCTATTTTATATTCGGGTAACCTTAAATTATCTCGATTATGCTTTAAATTAGTACAAGGCTGGTTAATTATATTCATTTTTACTATTTTATTACAAAAATAAATATGTATATTCATATCATCTTGAACCTTTTTGATTTATTGGCTTATAAAAACGCAATAAATATATCTATTTTTGTGAAATATACAGGGAGATGATCTTTTTTTATGCGATTTTGAAGTTATGCGATTTTCAAAAACAATGGAACCTATCCATCATTTTTCTAAAGAGGACAAAGTTTTTTTTATGCGAATGCGCATAAAAATAATCTAAAATTAACACAAATGCAAGTTACAACCGTTCAAATCAGTTGAATGACGATGATAATATTGGTTTGATGTTATATGACAGCTAAGAAAGAGAAGACGATATTTAAGTGCAAAAAATCCTGGCCCCTTAACTGTAAGGATTATACAAGAAGCCAGTCATTTTTTTATGCGATTTTTGGTACATTCTATCGCATTGATTTGAAGTTATGCGGTTTTTAAAAATAATGGAACCTTTCCCTCAGTTTTCTATGACATACATACATACGTCTTTTTTATGCGACTCCTCGTGGAACGTATCTATCGCATAAAAACATACCCAAGTGTACTTAGAAAATTTTTAATGAGCCTTTTTTTAAAACTTGAATTTTTTCGGGAAATTTTTGCAAATGCGCACCGCATCAGGCAAAAGATAATGCTATGCGTAACCCGACAGTAATGTGTTGACAGTGTTAAAAAAAATGAACCTCGTTCAAAACTGGCAAACCAAATCAAATTTAGGGAGGCATTGGCCCTAAGATCACAACCCCCGTTAAATGCAAAATTGAGCTTTGGAATAATTCTATTGATAATATTAAATTCGTATTTTAAGAGAATTTTTATCAAAAAAATCTAACATTTTAAAATTATTATTAGAAATTACACATTTCAAACATGATTCAAATTTACTTTGGAACTTTTTAATTTTTTTTTTATTAGATTTACTGGCTTAAAATATTTATTTGCAAACGAATTTATGTGATAATTTCGCCATGTATACATTTATGACGTTTAAAATATTTGAAGATTCAATAAAAAGTATTTCTTTGGGTATTTCGTATGGTGAAAATTTATTTATGAGAATGAAAAATATAGTTGGTCTTGTCGAAGGGATTAAATATTTATATATTTTATTATTTCTTTAAAGCCAATACGAATACAGAGCTGACATCTGAAAGCAATTTGATGGTTTTTTCTTGAATTACGACCCAAGGTGCGTCATATTTACAGCGGAGAAGTGAATTTAGCATCGTTAGGTCGTAAAACTGTTTTTGTTGCGATTCTTTGTTACTTTTTAACAACTTTTTTATTGCTTTGATATGTGTGAATATTTGTTTGAGTGATTTTTCTCATTTTATAGGTTTGCTGATGTACAAGTTGTCCTTTTTATTGTCGACATGTACATATATGTGTCGTTGAGATATGAAGAGGGTGTTTTTGTCCTTCAAAGGAAGTAAACAATGGAGCATGAAACTCCAGGCTTTACTCCATTAATTTCAGTTTAGCATACAGGGTAGCTTTGGATTACGGAAGTATCGAGTCCACAGCAGCAGCAGCAGTTTCCTCGAACAGATAAGCAGTGACACAGACCATTAGGCCAACATACCTGTGTGCTTCCGGAGAGATAAAAAGAAGTGTCAGGTAGGCTGCACTGCGCAGACATGTGCCTCCCCAAAACAAAACCAACACTGGGGACGCATGGGGACGGTATTGATTTTTCACGACGTCCTAATATTTTACTACACATTTCCCAAACTACACCCCGTTTTGCTCAGACACCCTCCCTATTATCCCCTACTCATCCTGCGTGCACTGACATATGAAAAACTCTGACGGCTCTAAAGCGAGGAAGAAATATGAGGCATCGACAGAAATAAATTTCAACGTATCCATCAAGCAGCAATCATATGCCGAGCACTCCTCGGCTCAAAAGAAATCTGATATGTCAATCTGCATTCATTAAAATATACACTCATCGAAGTTGAACAAAAAATAGTAGACGTTCAGCTCTAATGTACGTCCAAAGAGTCCAAAGTAAATATGCCCGAGGAGGAAGAGAGAAAATGGAAGAGAGATGTTTCCGAACTAAACCAACCATGACTAAAATAAATACTCCCAGTTTATGCACTCCCTTTGTTTCTTTGTTTCAGCAGATGTCTGCATTTATAGGTGCTAGTGGTATTTTATGTTAGCAAAGCAATATAAAATATGATTCAGACATAGTTTTCAGCCGGCACAATTTAATTCTGTTCCAAAATTAAACATGAGCTCGACCACTAAATTTGTCTTCGCCGGTATCATTTGATACTTCCTCTGCTAAACAAGTCGATTAAATGTATCAAAACATATTTTTTCATCAAACACCAATTGCGTTATATCCTTGTATAATACAGTTTTAGAAAACAAAGCTTACAAAGCTACACGCTTATTAGAGAGTATTTAAATGCCATATTAGTTCAGTAGTGATGAAATCCAAATCCAAATTTTTATGCCATTTTTTTCTTATATGACTTTGCAAAATATATTTATTTGTTTGACTTAATGATAAAGTTTTGCCGATACACCATAGAAGAAGATTGCATTGAAATTCTACGAAGTCGAAAGCAAATTTATCAGACAATTACGACTGACTGCAATCAACCTAACATAACAATGTTAATAATATGGATAACTATTTATGAATCGAAATACCACAGCGAGAATCATTTCATATCGTATAACTTGAATTTGTTATAATCGAGGTTAAACCAATCAATATTATTAAATGCAATTAACACATTCAAGTTGGCGCCGCTGTTTGATGGCTTAATCCAGTGGTTCTCGACCTTTTTGAAGTGAGAAAAAGTGCACCAACAATTTTATATTTATACGGTTTTTTTTTTAATATTTGTATTAATATTTTAAGGCTCTCTTTGGGTGGAAAATCTAGGGGGGAGGGCATTTTTCTCCTTTTGTCCACCCAAATTCGTCCAATATTTGATACAGCTACCCTCAATTCTTCATCTAAATTCGTACGTCTTTCTCGTTTTTTTAGTTTCCATATTAGTTATTGTTGAGAGACCAAGCTCACACAAATATGATGTCGAAAACTATAACCAAAATTTCAGTGCCTTCGTGTGAAGAGCTGGATATTCCTCTTGGACAGAAATCCAAAAGTTCTCCATCCAAAAGGACTTAATCAATAACGGAAGCTTATCTTATATTTTGTGATTAAATTGATTAATTATTGAGTAATATAAAACCTAGGGAAATTAAATTACCCCATTCGTTATGAGTGGGTTAATATTATTTTTTATTATCAAAATATATTTATATAGAAATGCGTATGAAAATAATTTTAAAATTGTCATTGTAAATACGTGTTACCATGGGATGAAACTGTGTCAAGACTGCGCCGCTTCATCTCACCCCTAATAACTTATTACGAGGGAACCCCTTTGATTGCATCGCAAAAACCCTGGATGAAATATGCCGGTATGCAAATCGGGTTATTTTATAGTTAAGCATTTTACCTTTTTGCATAGACAACGTGGTGCGGAACAAACTGTTAAATCTATTAACCGTGAAAGGCCTAAACCGGTGGCTGCGGCGCAGCTTCCTGCCTACGTGACAAATAATATGGGAAGGTAAAAATTAACGAATAAATTTGCATTCATATCGGGCCTCAGCCAACGACATTCTTCCTGCAAGTATATGGATTCATGGACAGGCATAACCACATTATAATTTCACCTTTGATTAAGGAAGAATCCTCCTGGAATATGTAAAATACGGTGGGGGCCACTGTATTTAGCGTCCCTCAGATCGGGACCGATATGATTAAATATATTTTTTTAATAATCAAAATTAATTTTTTCTCAAACAAAAATCATATCCAATATTGCATATACATATACATGTGGTAGCATTTTTGAAATTGGCTTTATTTAGAGCGTAACGTATGAAGTATTCCTGCATTTACATCCGGGCTTTGGTTGTATAAAAACACGATCTGAAAATATTTTCAAAGCCTGAATCTTAATAGGATTTTTCGATCCTACCGAGCTTCGTTTCAACTGAAACATCCTTTGTGTCTATATTTCGAATTCCAGCCTTGTAATTTTTATCACACAAAGGTAAAATATGCGATTCTGAATGCTGCATGTTTTTTCCAATTAAATTCCAATTATTCCGAAGAATTCTGGAGCAAACAACGCTTTCGTATCCAAAGAAAAAAGATTGATACATTCAACTATGCCGTTTTCAATTACATATTCAAATATGAGCCGATGAATCCGGTAACTTTATATTGTATGGCAGGGCTTTTGTTTCGCAGATGCAATAGTCTAAAAAAAGCTCTTTGTTCTACAAAAACCGGTCGCCGCTGATAAAAAATGCAATAATAATACATCCGCAACATAAACTTCATTTAAATATCCATCTCTAATATTAATTCATACCTGCATGCGCAGATTTTAGGTATGGCTTGTTTTTTGCTCATACTATTGTGCTGAAATTTGAATATAAATACAACAGGAAATGAGTAGGGAAAGGTGAGCTTTGCGGACGAAAGCTTTGGATTTTTATATGCGGCTCAAAAATTATAACAGAAAATATATTACAATTTAATACTCCTATATTACATCATAAAATATAATTTAAAGCGAAAATATGCAAAATTACAAGCATAAAAAATCATCCAAAAACTACATAGTACATCATTCACAGATCATCTTGAAGATATATCATTATTGCCTTCAGCAACTTTTTATTCTAATCTTAGATTGCAATAATATTCAATTTGAGCTATTTATTATATTCAAAAACAGAATCTAATTTCAATGTCTAAGGAATCTATTTACATCTTTCAATTCATTTGGCCACAATCATCATCCGAAATCAGCATAAATCTGCAATACTATCGACTCTACAAACAATTTACATTTTAAAAATACATGAATATATTATAAATTCCATGTGATAAACACAGAGATGTGCAAATCTCGAAACTTATATGAATGATTTACGTGAAGAGCCCTTGAATATTTGCACTTGATTCGATACGCCCCGAAACTAAAATATGAATTATACTTTTAACCCTTCGAAATTTACACCCATAGGGGTTGAGGGTCGCATACCTGTAAATGAAGATTCTGCTCATATATGCAAAGCAACGCTACAAAAGGATCCCGGTTGATATTTATTTTTAAATTTGTATTTAAAACAATCATTTTAAAAAAATAAGTTTTAATATGATTTTTTTATTGATGTATAATTTATTTTAGTAATAAACCATACTAATTTCTATTCAAACTTATCGTATAATAGTTACATGCATTTTATTTATTATTATACTAAAAATAATTAAAATTGTAAATATATCATATATATATATATTGATTTGATCCTTTTATCATAAAATATTATTAAAAACAATATTTTATTGTATGAATCTAAAAGCTTAGTATTATATTTATCGATAGTTTATATAAAAGTCCCCAGGATATCCTTTAAATTCAGATTTGTCAATGGCAACAGAGTGTCAAAGTTAAAAAACGACCGTCATTTTTCACCTTTTTGTATTGGATCGTGTGAATTGTTTCATAAAATAAATATTGAGTCCTATGTTTTTGTATGCAACTGCCATAAATTTTATTGTTCAATACGTATCGATGACCTGTTTAATATTCATGATATAAATATATATTCATCATAATTCAGAGCCATAGTCACTTAATAGAAAGGCTTGATCATATTTGCATATCAATGCATTACAATAAAATCGGCACATACTTTCGTATAAAAAATATTCGATGTATATGAGAGATGCATTGCATGCATTATTGACAATCGAAGACTTGTTACATTGATTTTTATTATGAGATTATTGCAAAAAAAGGTTTTTCGCCCTCACGAGCGGTGATTTACGGCCGTTTTTAAAAAATGCATTAAGCGCGTTAATGATAGGCAATAATTTAAATAAATGCATCAATTCTAATGCAGTGGAAATGCAAATGTTCTGTATAATGACGTCTCTTAATTACGACATGCAAAAAAGTGTACCTAGAGACATTTGAATTATGACGTGCTTCAGGAAGCAGAATGAAACAAAATGAGCGCACTTTGCGCAAATCGTACGATAAAAATTATTATAATTATCGCTAACGTGGCCAGTCATATTCTTTTAATCACCCTGTATTCATAAAATGGGCATATTAAAAAAAATGTTCGTCGAGCACTCAAAACTTCTTAGTTGTCGTAAAATTACGAGAACATATTGCGCGTACTGAGGCGTTATTAACGATGAATAGAGGAAAAAGGGCATAAAATGTTGCCGACGTTTAGTTGGACCGGGTTTTTCTTTTTTTCGAATTTAATGACTCGTTCATTGAGTGAAACAAATGTACAGACAAAAGCCTGATGTTCATTAATTATGACGAAAATGTGGATGAATATTTAACGGGTGGGCATCAAATAAAAAAGCGCCCTTAGAATTGTTTGAAGATCCTTGCCAGCCGAAAAACGCAGAGTATTAATACATAATTTATAAATTATTTGCTCAAATGCACGCCTATAGGGTCAGAAGGTGAAGGTTGAACTGTAGAACCTTTGCAATATAAAATCTGTATATGTTGTTGTCCTGCGTAATAGAATTAACACCCTTTATATTTTTGGTCGAGGACAATTTTACCTGGTGATCTATAGGCATGAAACTCACCCCAAATATTACATTGAACTATCCGAAATAAAATAATTCGCACGAATGCCGGATAAAACAGTTTTGCATATAATTACATCGGATAAGGAATACATTAGCTAAACGAATTCGGATAAATTATTAACCGTCTGCCAAAAAAAAAAATTAAGCTGAAAATACGAACAAGAATGAAATCTTATTGATTTTGATTAAATTGACGATGATGATAAAAATGTGATAAATAAAAACATCCTAATTGTATTAGATGTTTGTCGTGTGTATTTCCGTGAGAACGCTTCGATAATAAAATATTATGAAAGCAATATTGTTTAAATTAACTGTTTTAATCGCCCAATTTTAACATATTTGTACTGATTTTGGAGGATCAATCTCTTTAGGGGGTCATCTCATAAGAAATTAATATTTTTGGGATTTATTTTGACACCCTTAAATAATACCTAGAGCTTTTTTAGAAGATTCGGAGCCTCGGTGATTGGCAAGGGCTATAATGTATCTGATTCAATATTTTTTTGCCACAAAAAATATGTTTTGATACCAGAGAACATAAGCACGCGTTGAAACTCATTGTTATTTTGGGTATTTTAACCAATGCATCTTTCCAGTAAATTATCAGATGATAATTCTTCATAAATGGGTCTTAAGATTTGCTAAATTTCATGGTTGAAAGCGGGAGGATGCTTGTACAGATATAACGATCTTGCAGTTGCATGTTTCTGCTATTCGCATCAAGAATCTGCGCCTTCCGGACAGGGTGAATGTTGATGAACTTCATCAGTCGAAATTTTATGATTGTATGTGGCCCAAATAACATATTTCATATTTTCTATTGAGTCAGGATATCGGCGAATAACTAAGCCATAATAATTGGATAAATCTTTTATGAATTTATTAGTTAGCTGTTCGATTTTTGAAGCACTTCGTACAGAGGTCTTTCTTTTTGTGCCCTTACTATACACTTGCTCATTCGCCTTTTTTAAATGTGTGTTAACATTTTTTAACTTAATTTACTCCTTACTAGAACAAAGATAAGAAAGCTCCCCAACAGGACCTTCTGGCCTGCAAACAAAAGCAGGTATAGGGGCAAGCCTGCGACCACAACGGTCTCAGAGCATTTGGGGCGCAATCTGAATGAAGTGATTTCTTCGAGCGCATTTCGCGAATTAGCTATAAAGTATTGAAATAATCTGAATTTCTTCACCATAATTATAGACAACATTTTTAGTGATAAGTATTTTCGAAAATTAAATTTTAAAAAAAACGATTTTTTAGACGTGATTAAGTGAGATAATCCCTTAAAAGACTGCATTATCATGATAATTTATAATGAATAAACCTTAATATATGATCGATATCATCACATCACTCAATAAGTTCTTAGGATGATCTATAGTTTGCAATACTATTGACTTTCAAATATATCTATTAATTAATTCTATCATAATAATAATTAACATGAAAATGCATGTTTTATAGAATTCAGTTTCATAGAATATTATAAATAATTTTATCAAATGAGCATGCATACGATACGAAGTTAAACTACCAAGTTGAGTTTTTCGATGAGAATATATATATATATTATATAGGCGTCATCCAGACGAAAGTGAAAATTCTCGCAATATCGGAATAAGCTTCGAAGATGAGATTTGTGCATTCGCAGCTGCTTCGGGATAAATAATTCAATCCTTTCAAATATATTTGCATCTCGAAGTCGAGGAGCCCTCGCAGATGTGTGAACGGCAAGGAGATCCCTACGAGTGCTTATCATGCAAATGCAGACCCAGCATCACTTTCTCACCGTCCAACAATGCCGGAGTTTTCTCACATTATCTTTGTTATTCCTGTATAATAATAGCGAAATTATCTTTTCATCTTTTATGCTCGCCATTTTGTGTTTGCTCACAAGACGCCTCTGCGTTTTTTCAACGAAACACTTTAAATGCGTTATCCGATTTGCATACTAGCTACGCGGAAAGGTCGCCCCGTTCTTTATACTCGGGCGCATCCACATAGATCCGAGCTCTAAATTTGCACATGCACAAAGAATCATAATGCATGTTTATCCTGACCAAATCCAATATTCAATTTTGACACGTCCATGAAAGAAGAATTGCATACAAATCGATTCTCACGTCCTTCAAAATATTTCAGATCGACTTCTATATGCACCGGGAAGAGACGCTCAATAAATGAATAACCCCATATTTAAATTCTTTATAAATGTTTATGATCCATTTAAAAATATATTTCGTATATTTTGAATTTGAATGAAACATTTTCTTCCAATGTCATCTTATTCTACAGTTAATTTATTGATGAACTTTATGTCATTTTAAACGATTTTTGTTCCACAGATGAATTTAAATGTCAATAGGATTAATAAAATTCGACACTTCAAACAACAAAATTACACATAAAAAATGGAGGGTGAATATGTGTATATTTAAATTTCGATCAATATTTTACCTAATTAACACTATTGTTCGGGGCGTTTTGTATTAAATTTCGCTTGGGATATAAGTAAATTTCGCACAAAATTCATAAAAAGTATATGCAAACATAGTACAAGTTTTCAATTTGTGGTGTATATAACAGAGTAGGGAGACATTCTCGTCGAAATCTGGACGCTTGGAAACAGTGGCGTAACTACTAATTGATGACCATAGCTGACGCCTAGGAGTAGTAATTGTCTATTCTATGTATATACACATATACAATATATGTATGTTTTTCAAATTGTTATATTAACCATTTCAAATTATTAATTATAAAAAGTATTCATCTGCAGCGACGGAAATAAATATTTTTTCGGGAAACCGGGAATTTTGCGAGTTTTAGTCCGTGTCATTTTTTTCGGAAGTTACCTAAAAATCTCCCAAAAATAAATTCATTTTTCTTTAAAATCTAATAGATTTACTTCATCTTTTATCTCGTATCTTTTTTTGGCGATTCATATTAAAATTACTTCGTATATTTTGTCATGTTGCAACGATATAGTATATTTTTTGTATGATAGTACATCTAAATTATTACTATCGTTTATATAAATTAAACGTTTTTGTGATGGCTTAAATCCATCATTCCCCATGTTTGTGATTAATGGTATCGAGTTAATTAAAACATAAGAGAAACAAAGCGCATTAATGAAGTCGTAAGTATTTTAAAAAGTATATTATAACGTCTTGGAGTCGATCTATTAATTATGTTGAAAAGTTAACAACATCAATCAACCATAATGGCCGGATCGGTACTAATTTTGTATACATTTTTAATATCATCATTACGATGCACGTATACGCTTCGTGCTTAAACGATGGGGTTAATTGGCGGGAATTATTTTGGTTTTGGGAATTTAAATGTGGACGCCATCGCAGTCTTTTCGAGTGTGTCAGCATTATGGATGATTAAAGAGCCGAGTCGGGTATAAGACTCCTGCCAAATGCAAGCTAATAAAATAAATGATGAATGATGGTGATCATCAAGTTGTCACCTCGGTTTCGCCGATGGGAGTCGGGTGAAAGCTCTAGAAAGAAGATAATTCTTTTTTGCCTGTCTCCCTCAGAACTTAAGACAAACAACTTCAGCTGGTGCAAAATGGTAATATTCAGCCACTCATTCATAAAGGTACACCACGCGAATTTATTAATATTTAAATATTTATTACAACCCCTAAAAATACACAGATTTTTCATCTGATAAAATACGCTGAAAGCACGTATTCAAGACCTGTATGGGTAATGTTTAAAAGTCACGATGTATTCAGGACGAGAAAAAGAAAAGAAAATGTCGTCATGTCATCTTCAATGAAAAACGGTATATACCTTTACTTACCATTTTCAATTTACTTTTTTCCTCGCATATTAAGGGTGGAATGTGTACATGGAAACGACGATGAAATATTACATGTTCATCTTTCTTAGCCACCCTCACACCACCGCTTTTTTTTCTATATTTAATGTTTCTCTCAAAGCGTCTTGTAAAATGTCGAGGGGGAATTCAGCTTCTGCAAAGTTTCATAAAAATGAGCGTAAACCGATTATAGTTTTTTTCCCTGCACAGTAATTAAGACGTATTACTGGAAATTGCTATTGTCGAATAACAGTGTGATAGATTGGGGATATGTGGATTAAATTTTAATATCTTATGACTAACACATTTTTTATTAATGCTTTTTTGATCTTCTTAATTTTTGCATTGTCAAAAGATCTGCGTCTAATATCAATATAATAATTGAGACATTAATGAATTGTATGTTTAAATATAACATCTGATGGATATTTGAAATATTTTTATATATAATAATATTTTAAGAAAATATGCAATCCGCCAGACTAAGTGTTACCAGTTTTAGTTCCTTGTAATTGGCTAACCACCAGTCTAATTGAGTAAAATACAATATATATCATAGAAAGTATTTTTCAAAAGTATTAGCTAATTCCATTCTCCAAAAATCATCGTCTAGATCACTTTGAGTAACCAGCAAGTATACGAGGACTTATTCAAGTCATGATTTGGGTTACAATGATAACTAAAAATTGCAACGTGCGTGGCATCGTATTAAAATGGCTGAAAAGTGAATTTCATCAATTTCATAAAATATACATGAATGCATATTATCAAAGCTTGGTTGATTTATGTGGTAACACTTGGCTTGGTAAATAAAAAACTTCAATGAAACCATATGCTTTTTTGCAGACTTTGATTTTATTGCCGAAATACAATCGAAGATGGTACAATCAAAAATCGTACAATTTTTATTCATGTCTCTCGCATTCGAAAAATTTACCCACTTCATCAATTCACGTTGAAGGAGGACATCCTGACAAATTGCTTCTTATTGAGATCTCGTCTCGTTTCTTATGCACGCATTGTATTCAAATTATCCTTAGTCCTCCGTATACGACTTCGAGAAGACGAGACGACGTTGAAAGAAGGGACACTGAAAATGAAAATACGTGACGTGTGTTCCTCTTGCCAGGGACGTGATCTGTCTCACTCCTTCGTATCCAGTTCTTTTCAAATGGGGACGTCAATGCATTAAAAACATCCGGAGGACACACAAAAGGAGATTAAAAGAGAATTATTAAAACGTTAAATTAAAAAGAACAGGTATTACACCCCATTGTCTACCGTCTTTCTCGGGGAGGGCTTGTTCTTTGTGGATTGCGATCAAATGAGGATTATCGTATTTAGATGACAAACCATTATGGTGTTATGAAGTGTATATTTTTTAAGTTGTTTATAGTAATCGTATAGTATTGGTGAATTTATGGCTTCTATGTGGATAAAAGCTTATATAGGAATAAATGGAAATCTTTATGTGCACGTCTCGAGGATGTATAAAAAAGTTATCTGTAAGAATAAAAAGTTTAGTTATATATGTTTGTGTGTATGTCACACAAATGTGTAGAATCCTATTTACATACATATGAGGGTGCCAGAGGGAGATGGTACAAAAGAGAATTTCGAAAGCAAAAGCATGCAGAGAAAAGATGTGTGTACAGATTAACCACAGTGAATTATATATTGATTTTTTTTTATATAACATATTTTTGAAACAGAGAATTTATAATATTAGGGTTCAAATAAAGCACTGAAATAGATTTAATTTTTAAAAATATAAAAAGAAAAAACTATGCAAAATAATGTTTACAAAATGTATACATTTTTCCATAAATCCAAGTATATGGCCGATTTCAGGATTATTAATAAATTTTATTTTAAAACTATCAATAAGCTCATATACAACTGTACCTCGCTTTACGGCCTAAATAAGTTCCGTAAAAGTTGGCCATAAAGTGAAAAGTCAGATGAAGGTAACGCTGAAACTAAAGAGAAGGTCCCTAATAGTATACCATATTTTGGCCGTATAACGAAACATTGTGGGCCGTAAATCGAAATAGTGCCAAAATTAAAAAAGCTCTTTATCGCGAAATGTCGTATAAAAAGCGGTCGTATATGTGTATTTGGTCACAATCATTTTGATGTTGATCGTTATTTGTTATTGGAAAAAATATATATTGTCAAGTTGACATGTCGTCCCACATTTCGTCGTTGAGCACCATTCCATAGCACGGTACTGTATTCGAGAAGATACGTAAAAGAAAGACGTGGAGATTCGCGTCGAGGAAAAGTTGGTATGTACCCCATACATAGGGGTATGAGTGGTTATGGAAGGTGTGTATGTAGAAGAAGGTATGCGTGTGTATGTGGGGAAGAAGTAATCCCGTTGCTGCAAGAAACCAATTTCTATTCCGAACAAATCCCCAAGCCGCCTGCCGCCGAGCGCCACTGGCTGCCTCCTGGAACACTGCGCCGATATTCAAAATATCTACTCAATAAATGTAGATAAGGACTTTTTTCTATCTGAAATATTTTATTTTTATGCATCATGATTAGCGGAAAAAAATTGATTAGAAAAATGCGATGAATATAATTTAATAGTATGAAAGGTATCAGAAACATCGAAGAAGCATGGAATGAAGTTACCCAGTCGTGTCTATTTTCAGATGCATTAAAAGTATTGATTTATACGAATATTTTGCGTCCCAATCAACAAAACGGACAATACTAAAACATATTGTGATACTCGGATAATGACTCCACTTCTGAATAGTACACGAGATTGAGTCAATCCATTTTACTGTCAGGACAGCGCAGCGTGAGTTAAGTTTGTATATCAATAAATGAACCTCAACACTGTTAATAGCACACAATATTAATCGATTTCTTCGCGTAAACTCAAACAATACACATATTCGTCTTCAGTTTTAGTATCACTTGAATCCGAACGCCTATATGCGTTTAAGTTTGTCTCGGGTTGGAGATTCACAGGATCATTTGAGAATTATTTTTTGTATATTTTATTGTCAATTTAAATAAACCATCTCATTTAAAAGCAGTTAATTTGTGTAGTTATATCGTGTCTGATAAGTTTTTCATTTATTGCAGTAATTCAAAGGATCTAAAAAATGCTCAAAGAATATAGTCGTCCTTAGAAATATACGATTTTTATATGCCATAATGCCGCGTAATATTGAAATCGTAATAGAAAATCGCGTTTATCGAGGACCGAATGGGTCTGTAGCATGGGCAAATTATCGTCCCCATGCAATGGCGCTATTAGTCTGAGCAGATTTAATTCACCGATGACATCTTCCATCTTTCTTTGGGGGAGAGTCGCCTGTTAGCCTTGACTGCGGGAGGACGTCCTTACCGCAGCCGGATCTTTATCTCGTATTTAATAAAGGAGTTATCTAAGACGAGAGTCTTTCTGTTTGACGTCCATCCCCATCCACAGCTCACCTAAACTTTAGCTTTTTTATTTTGGCCTATATTAGTTTTTGAGTTAGACTTCTCGGCTGAAAAGCATGCTTTCAACGGATTATTTGAAAATTATCTACAAATTTACGTAATAAAAATAGACATGCCAAGCAAAGAATACAGATATTATTTTAACAACACAGAACCACGTGATTCATTAATATTCCCAAATAAATTGCGACCTCGCCAGTTTATATCCCTTATGATTTATGAACGGAGATTTCCTGTATTTTATAATAATTATTATATTTGGTTATATGATTCTCAAGACGACCATCTAGAGCAGTGGTTCCTAACCTGGGGGTAATTACCCCTGCAGGGGTAAAACAGCTTTTCTGCGGGGGTAATTATGCTGGTAATTTTTGATATGTAGATAATTGAATGATAGATCAGCGCCATGTAGCTTAGGCACAAATTTTGAAAAGGGGTAAAATCAGTTTCCCTGATAGGTCATATGATCGGAAAAGAAATGTTTGAATATACCTGTATTTTTTTAAATAGTCCAACACCATTTCACCCATCTAAATAAAGTTATACAAAACTTACTTCGTATGATCATACGAAAAATAATATTGCTTAATTATATCTGGATAGAATAGGACGTTATTTGATTGAAGAATACGTCCACCATTTGGAGCAACAAGTGGTCATAAAAATACGAAGATCTACTCAGGTCGTGATTTAGATATGAATGATTGTCGAATGTGATTGCATGGTAATATCTATAAATTATTCTGAACTATTTATTTTATTAACTTATAAATGAAATTCAATTTTACAATTAGTATATATACAATGGTTAATAAATATAAATATAATGCTGAATTACCTAATAATATGATAATTATGTATGGTACTTCATCTACGAGAAGTATATTATTTTCTTGTATTAATCTTTTCTTGTATATATATTTTAAAAAATGCCGCATCTGAAAAGGACCAAATTATTTCGACAAGATATTTGCGATTTTTTGAAAGCTCTAAGCGGAGCTTTCACAATGCCCATGGGGTAAGTTGGCAGGGCGGCGCAGAGTTCTACGCATTATGCATGGGCTGATGGTACACTGAACCCAAAGCCTTCTCCAGCGTCTATCCATTATTATTACTCTCGTACATCTTTATTTTGTTTTCTGTTTTCTTTTTTATTTCACTTTTTGCTGGAGCCGAACTCATTCAAATAGGAAATTGTGTATGTGCCGACCGGTGTATCTATGGCCGCGCACGCCTCACCCAAGAGGAGGGTTTACAGCTTTACGGATAAAGAATTCATTTTGGAAAGCTCCCTTTGTGTTTTATGGCTAAATTTCTCCACTGTTTTTGTTTTTCACGTATACGCATGAGCTCGTATCAAATTTGATTAGATACGGAATAGGGGTTTTCTTCGATTACAAGTTTCACTTTGTTCCGACGAACCAATCTAGCTCCAAGGTTTCCCACGTCTTTATAAATGGAATGAAACGAACCGGCCTATGAAAGCATTATGCCAAAGACATTCGCATATATAAGTGAAGAATGCAACGTTAAAAAACGATAAAACTAAATGGTTGATCAAATCATTGTATGGTCCTGGCTAAAGCTCCCATAAAAGCTCTCGTTTACTGCTCCCGTATAAAGCTTCAATTTCACCGTATTGTTTGCGATTCTAGCATCTAAAACAATATAAATTTAATACAAAATTAATCATAATACAATTAACATAATAATTACATAAATGCTTGTTAAGTAACCTTGATTTTATTCTTTCGAGTGGTAGAGCTTGTCCAAACATTTTAATATGTTTTGTTCAACTAATTATGATTGACAACGTCACTTACACGGGGAAGAGCTCCAATGAGGGTAGTTTATTTCTTGAGATTAACACTAAGAAGATGAGGGGAGTGAAAAAAGTTCAGTCACGTCAAATCAAGCGAACAAAACAAATTTCCAATTAAGTACAAAACGGATGAACAAAAAAGATTTACAAACGGGCGAGAAACTTTCTATTGTTGCAGCGATCCCCTAAGTGAATATTCCCAAATTAAGGTTAGTGGTGACAATGAAGACTACCCCTTAATTAAACGATTATGCCGGGGGTAAATTATTTAGTACTTTATACAATTGAATTCAACTTAATAAATACGAATTTTATAGCATTTTCATATTACTGTATATTTATCAAACATTAAAGATATGTAAATGGGTAATATTGCCAAAAAATAAGAGATTATATGATATCGTATGATCAATTGGATTCATCATATCACATATCGAAATATTTGTGCTCGTTATAAGAATATTTTAAAATCAAATGTGATAATGACCTATATCAATAGCGAGCGCCACCTCCTTTCATAATATAAAAGAAAAACTGAAAGTACCGTCAACTATGAATCCGAGCACACTTTCTTCTTGCCCCGACACCCTCCGTTCTGACACCCTCTAGTCTAAGTATTTCCATCCTTCAACCCCCGCTGAGCCTAAACAGGGGGGGTAAAAGCTTTCTTCATCCCTTTGCGAGCTTCCCTCCCGCTCGCTCCGCGGCATATGGACATCTTTCTCCTCCTCCCGCTCGTATTATTCCTCCCTTCGCGAGGCACCCCATCTCGTTACCCCGGTGGTTGATCTGGAACAGCCATACTGCCACCCCCACCAGCAACGAAACCTGAAAAATATAAATATGTACGTATAAGCAGAAATGTGACTTTGGCAAGATTTCTTTCCGTTTACCGCGCGCCCTAACTCTTTGTTTGGTTTGTCATCTGAATTTTTGTGATTTATGGAATATTAAAAATGCCGAAACACATACAAACATTCATACCATGTAAATAAAAATATTTCATTACAAAGCAAATAAAATATCCTACAAATGTACAAAAATATATATGCGATGGAATATCTTAATAAAATTTGTATTTGATTAAAGAACATGCTATAATCGATATAAATGTGTTTTAAGCATTTTTTTTTAAAGTTTGTATGATTGTGAATGAAAATTGGTTGGTGCGGGCAGTGGCAGATATAAGAAATTTCTATTTTTTTCGTTTGTAGGTAAGTATGTGAAATGCGACTAAAACTCCTATAAAACTAGATGAATAGAGTAAAATAGACGCATTATAAATGATATATTTACGATGTTAATTTCAATTTTAAGCTCCATATTAACGTTAAAATGAAAAAGAACAACTTAATTTTATCTGAATGATTCAATGGATAGAGTGTGGACAGTGAGAGGTAATTAATTAGGGTTTATATCATTAAGATCGATGAAAAGTAAAAGCCTATTTCTTTCAGATGTATAAAAATCTAAGTTGGATTTTTATCAATCAATATAAAAGGCGTTACAGATTTATTAAAATATTGAGTTGTAACAAGATCATAAAATTGATTCCAACCATTTAATCGAATCGCACAATGTTCTAATCGACTCAAACTTTTTAAAAACATATGTACAACTTAATAACAAGTCTGGTTATGGCGTTCCAACTATTATTACAAGTTTGAGGCGCGCAACGATTTATGGTCGAGCGAAGTGTTTAAAAAATATAAATTCGCCTTTGTACGCATGTAAGCCTAAATTTACAAGTAGCATAAAAATTTATAGGTCCCTCTTGAAAATTTGTTGTTATCATGCTTGTAATATTTATTAAGGTACAATAATAGAGCATTTGTGTCACAGCTCTAGTTGAAATACTGCCGGCGTAATCAGCCTTACGCATTTACTACGAAATAATTTATTCAAAGTTATGCGAGCCGATAATAAACAACTGCTTAGGCTAGATCAACGATTAGAATTAACTTTACGGGCTCTGCTTAGGAAAAAAACCTAGGACTTATGATAATGTTTGACGCCCTTGTTTAAAATATTTTTTATGTTTTGTGGTGAGCTTTCGTAGAGTTTTTAACGGCCGCCGATAAGGATCTCGGGGTTACGCCGGACCGGAGACTTCCTGCTGGACGGGGCTCGTTTAAACGAAAAGCTCGATCATAGTAAATAAAGTAATCAATTTTCAAACTTGAGCAATTATCGCGGGCATATGTTAAACATCCTATATTTATGCGAAAAACACCGAAAAATATATAATATATTCACATAAATTACGTACTACTTATGCGTGTAGCGGAGCACATTGCGCTCTTTAAGAACCATTATTTTTACAAATTTATTTTAATGCTCTACCTTGTTTGAATTTAAATACTAGAAAAAATGTATAGTACAAGCTTGTGGATTGAGATGTGCTAAGATTTGAACTCAATGGGGCTGATAAGCCTGGGGCATTTAATATTCGATACACACCACCTGTTTGTTATACAACCATCTTTAAAACTATAACATTTCAATATACAAAGTCTAATTTCTTAAGCATGAATTATACATTTTCAAGTAAATAAATCGTCCATCTTCATAAAAAAATCATATATCAAGTTTTAAGTTTTACTAATCTCGATAAAATTTGCAATGCAAAGATAAAAATATTTTTTGGATAGAAATATGGATTAAAAGTGACATTTTAGCTCGGTATGATAAAATATAACGAATCACTTATTTATTGGTGATATATAAATGGATTATGTTATTATCCTACATGGTTTCCTTCATTGGCAAAAAAAATCCATTTGATAGGAATCTTCTTGATTCCGTCACTGATGAAAGAAAGTAAGAAGTAGCATTCTCTGTTGCGCAACACGCAATTGTTCGTTTTTTTTTGTAAATGAAGGCATAAAATCAATTTAATTCTCATTTAAAAAAAAATTTAGTTAAGTAATACATCCTTGAATTTCAGAGAATCGAATTTATTAAATTAAGGTAAAAATAGGCCAAAAAATCTAATTTCTGCCATCGCCTGCATCAACGAAACGATCCGCGCGCATATTATTCTGCTTCATACAGAATCAGTAGAATTTAATTTCATTCTTAATGTGTAATCTTTTTTATCATCTATGTACTTAATTCGTACATATGATTAACACGCGGATCACCGGAGTCATCGTGTCGTAGAACATTTTTATGACATTCTCAATTTGATAAATCTTGTGGATAAAAGAATTTATAAAAACACAAATAATATGTATAAAATGAGAAGTCATGAAAGTTATTTATTATTTAAGAAAAAATGTTATTTTGTGTAGGGTAGCTTTTATGAATGTGTGGCGTTGAGGCGGGGGCGCTCTCGGGGGCAGAGTCTCCGGGTGGTTCCCCACCCCCAGGTGCTCGTCGGGATGACCGCGCTAGCGCACGGGTCCGTTCTTCTATCGGGCCGTAATGTTGCTGGAAAAATATATGGCATATGGGAATAGACGGGCGTCGAATAGAAAGACTCCCTTCTCTAAATAACTATTAATTCCACACGAGATAGAGATATCTGGCTGCAGGAGGGACGTCCTCCCGCAGCTAAAGCTACCCAAAGACTCTCCCGCTTCCTGCGTGTCACTACCCAACCGGCAACGGTGTAGGTGTAATACTTCCGCAGGGCCGCAAGAGATGGCGTTGTTAAAATAGCACATTGCACCTGAAGAGAGATAGAAGATGTCGCTGTTATCAGCGCTACTACGTGGGGATGGTAAATCACCCACGCTACAAATGCAATGATTAATTAGAATTGGGTTATTTCGAGGAACGGTTCCCAAAGATTCTTCTCTATTTATTTCGTAATATAGTCATATTTTTATATAATGTCACTTTGATCACTTTAAAGCATTTTTGGAGTGAAATTTCTACGGGCATGGTAGGACAAAATGGACTGAACGAGATGAAAAGGGAAACTCCAAATGACATTTGATCGGAAAGATAATCGGATAATCGTTTTTACTTTCTTCGTCTCCGTCGCACATACACAGTCACACATAGACAGGCTACGCACATGCGTAAGAACTACCTTTTATATATTACACGAACGCATTTTAATTATCAGTCTTTTGACTAACAGTGTAAGCCTTTAAAAAAAAGTAAAGAGATGGAAAAAATAATAAAAATCGTTAACAATGCATAAAATAAACTTTTCCTGGAAGCTATGAAATTTCAATTCTGCTGCGCGAAAATACTCACATGATGTCTTATATCCATTAAATCTCAACGTCTTTCATTGGCACTTCCTGCGAGACGATTAACGAGGAGCCTGCGCAAATAGAGGCTGCGTTGACGAATACGAGCAGATGGTTAACGATGATGAGGTATGATGTAGATGCGGAGGAGGACGATAAAGGATAGTGGTGCAAACTGCAGTGTTGAATCGTTAATGCTCGTAAACGGAATCGTTACATCCCGTTCGTTATCTTAACGATAATAGTCGATTCGTTCGTTATGCTCAGGGCGCTCCGCAGATCGACTTATTGGGCAAGGAGCCGCTTCGTTATCAAAATGGTGATTGCCATTATTATTATCATCATTATTTATATCTAGCCTGAAATATATTTGAGCGTAATGAAGAAAGCCATAACTTGGCTTATCTCAGTACCACGCACCCACATCTGGACGTTGAGGTGTTATTAAAATTAATAAATCGTATCTCGATCCCATCGCGATAAAAAGACGTTTCCATTATATCGACCGCTTCGATTTAAAATTTGAATAAATACGATCTGACAGTGCCGGGAAGAGTTATTCAGAAGCTTTAAATGTTAAATGATAAGGCAATTTAATGTTATGGCATCCAACAAGCAAGAGTGACGAATGGAATGCATGTTCATAGCTTGTTAAACGCTGTTTCACACAGCAGTGCCATTCTAATGTGGTTTTATTAGTATTGAAATATTTGATAAAATCGGCAAATTTTATAAAACGTGTACGCTCGAACGTAAGAGGGAAGCGTTTGCTAACAAATTTGGGTGCGCGCGCATGTGTGATTGCTCAGAGGCATGATTGACGAACTGCGTGAATATGGTTCAATATGGAAATTATTTCAGATTATGATATTTCATATAGACTTGTAGGTTAAACGCGGTTAAGTGGTTGGACTCGTAACTAGGGGTCCCAAGTATTCGCAAAATCAATAATTCATATAACGAATATGAAATTGGTAAAATATTTGGGTGATTCAAATATAACCCGGTATTTCGCTGAAATATGCATTAGTGATATATAAAAATATAAATGGAGTGTCTTATTTTTCTACACATTTTCTTTCAATAAAAATACGGATAGGAAGCTTCTGACATAATGACTAAGCTTCAAACGAATTTAAAAGTAATCCAGGTATGAATTGAAATGATGACGTTTGTGTCTTACCGCCTCCCGGTATAGACCACCTAAGACCGAACGCTTGGCAAATACATAACAAATCGACGGTTGTGGTACTTTATTAATCTTCTATGTTATTCTCGTAAATTTAAATAATAAGTTAACCAAGTTTTATCGCAATCGGATGAAGGGTATGGCGGCGCATTAAATACGGACAAACAAACATTGATTTTTATATATTAGATAAGCAGCCATATTCAACATAGTTTTAGTCTTTAGAAATGATTGCATCTATTTACGCGATATTTTCAATTATCGCATAAATATGTTTGTCAATCGATGAACGGTTGCATGACGATTGGTGATTTTAATTATTACAAAATATGCATAAATGATATTTGAATTCCCATATGTAAATGAATATATTTATTGCCAATTAAATATACACGTGTTTTCAATTCGTAATATCAATTGCCTGATGTTTGGTCAATATTTTGAATACGGCAGTTGTTTGGACTTGATGCAAAATGAACAATAACTGCTTTTTAAAGACGTGTCATTAAGATGAATTGAAAACACCGTAAATGGACTTAGGATGTAATAAAACATTGCAGTTAATATGCCCCAGTGGAAATGATAGTATGCGAAAATTCTGTTTTAAATTGCAGGACATATACGGCGGATTCGGAATATTTCGCATAAATTCATAATATTGGCAAAAATAAATTACTGCATTATGTTGTACACGATGCATGCAGTGAATGAAGTCTCCCGAAGTATGTCAGGCGATATTAAATTAACGTTAATGAACCCGGTGTCGATGATTAATAATGCAAAAATAGAAGGAATTTCTCAATTTTGGCATTAATGATGATGCTATTTAACAAAAAAATTTAAACAGTAAGAAACATGCGTGAGTCGTCGGCACGCTAAGCATTCAACATGTATTCAATCATCGATCTTAACGTCAAGTCGAAATTATCATAAGTTGTACGTGAGGGTTACCAAAAAAAAAAGTCGCAGGTGATAAACACGATGCTCTAACAAATGAGGCCATCCTGAGCGAGGCCTCACCAGTTTCCTTATCAAGCAGCCGCTTTTGTATCCATTTCATACATATTTATTCGATTAATTAACGCGGTAGTGGCAAATTATCGTTTGTTCCCGTGTCGTGTCCTGGAAATTTTACCGCCTCGTTGCTTTCTCCGGCCCTGTCCAGCTCGGGCGAACCGCGCACGGCTTACCGCCCTCGGGCGACCGTCTCTTTCATTCGGTATGGTGCGCGAACGGGATAGACGCATCCTTTCTGGATATCCTTTCGTCGGTAGATCCCCGAGTGTTGAGTGCATACGTCAAATTAATATTCATGTGTGCGACCGATCTATAAAGATGACACCTGCTTTATCGAAATCTCCTTTTTTTGTTGTCTCTCCGAATTTATGAATCTATTAATATCCTGGCGCTTCCTGACGGCAAGCTGTGCAGCCATGTTGATTGCAGTCATATTTTATTCTCCTTTTTTATATTGCTTACAAGCGTTACTACACTTGCGATATATAGCATGTGTAAGCGGTTTTTGCTTTTAGCACCTTTCAATATTTATGCTCGCTTTTTTGAAATTCAAGACATCGACCACTCCATAAAGTTAATTTTGAAAATCACATTGACTTACAAATTAAACCGGGGATTTTTAGCCCGTACCTTGACGATTTTGCGTGTATTTGAGCTTAAATTAGAGCGTCCACAAGATCTACAAACTACAATCAACCCTTCTAGAGATAGAGAACACGCTATAGAAAAAAAGTTATAGAAAGCTAAGCACCCATACAATATTTGGGGTTAGAATTTTTCAATTATATCAGGTCAGTCCAAAAGTTCGTGCGCATTTTCTAAATAGTGTAAATAAAACACAATTAAACATTACATTTCAAACCTTTTATAATTTGTCGTCACTTCACTAATGTCACTAGTCAATTTGTTATCAATTTTCATAAACATCGGACGCATATTAGTACTCATAGAAAATTAATATCGATAATCAATACAAATGTGTTTTGTTATATTTTTTATTTTCTTGTTGCGGGTCTGCCAGATTTGTAGCGATATAAATTAATAGTGTATAAGGTGAACATATTATCAGTGTAAGGACTGCCCAGAAATGGTTTAAAAAAAATTAAGTTGGAGAAAGATGTATTTATGATGAACTCCGTTCAGGACGTCCTGTTAATTTTGATAACGTGGAGTCAGAGCCACAATTAGGGAATCCAGTCCAAGCCAAAATTTCGATCTCGGTGTACTTCTTTCAAATCATCAGATATTTAAATGCTAGTTCGAGTTGATGACCGCGTGAGCCCCTATTTTCGTATAATACCATCAATGTGACTGATAAAATTCATTTCTGCTGAAATACGGAAAAATTATTTATTTCCGTCGCTACAGATGAACACTTATATACTATAATACTTTGATGTGATTCATAATTATATTACGGAGGAATACAAAAAATCTGAAGCCCGTATCTATTATATATCATATCGATATTCTCATTATTAGAGTCGATGTGTAGTAAATACATCACCGGTAGGGAAAGGTTAATATAACAATTTGAAAAACATATAAGTACTCTATATATGTATGCGTCGCCTAAGCTCGCAGAAATGATAAATCATCTCATTCAACAGTCTTTCGATATTTAAAGGAGATTGAGAAAATATCCAAATTTGGAAAATGGGTACCGCATGAACTTTCGGTATTTCGGCTTTTGGAATCATGAAGATATGCAGTCAATTCCAACAACAAAGTTATCTTTAAGTGTTAGATGGGATATGTATGGGGTGATTTATTATGAACTGTTAGAATCAAATCAAAACATTAATGTAGATGCTTACTGTGTTGTTTAAACTAAGGATTTATTAAAAAAATATAAAAGTATCAAGAAAGGTGCAAAATATTAGTAAATTTAATTGGGAGCTTTTGCCGTATCCTGCTTACTCCCCGGATATTGCCCCCAAGTGATTTTCAAATTTTTGTTTGGGAAAAAGTTAAATTCTAAACAACATGTATAAAATAGACTGGACTCAAGTTTTTTTTTACATCAAAACCAATGTCTTTCTACACCAATGGAATTAAAAAGCTACCTATAAGATGGCGAGAAATTGTAGATAATGGAGGAAAATTTATCATTGAAATACATGTTAAATTGCGTTTTATTTAAAATATTTTAAAAAATCCCAAAAATGCGCACGAACTTTTGGACTGACCTGATATATTATGATTTGAAAGAAATCAGCAAATCAAATATTTTTTCAATTCCTTTCAATATTTTTTACAGATGTTTAACATGAAATCACGAAATTTATCCATTATTGAATCTGAAAGTAGGAAAAATTATATAGATGGGGGATGAATCATATCTTTACTAGTATTTATACTTTAAAGGGAAATACTTTTCTTATAAAATAATGTATTGAAAAATTAATTGTATTGACTTTCCAACGTATTAAATTAGTATAGGACTTATATGGCTTACAAGTTACAAGCCGACCTTCAACGAACGAATTAACCTTATAAGCTAGGGGCTTACCGTATTTGTTTGAGTCAAGTTACATAAAGGCTATAAAATATTGAGCGTTTAAAATTTTTCAATATAAATTTAAGTGCAACACTCAATGCAATTCTATAATCAAATGTTCGATTTTAAAATTTTGCTTAGACAAAATATAATATATGCGTCCCAGATATCTCAGAAATTGAATTAATCATTAAATTGCAAAAATACACACTGCAATGCCCAAACGTTTGCCAATATACGATGTTCAAAAATTTACGTCGCAGTGGAAGTTCGCCTTTGTAATACGATCGTACGTATCTAAAAATATGTAAATTGGCAATAGTAGTGGAATACCCGAAAAAAAGTCGTAAAATTTTATAGTCTGTCGTGTGCAAGGTGCGTGTTAAAATTTTTATGTCTTAATTCTGTTAGAATTATTTAGCGATACGCCCAAAGGAACGGTGATATAAATTATCAAGGGCCCTTCAGGCATTCGCCCAATTAGAATGTATTTTTATACTAATCAACGATAAGTTTTTCAATTAGGAAGTCATAAAAGCATCCGGTGTTGAATTTTAGAAGCGAAGAGTCCTTAAGCTCGATCGACCAGTCTTTTAATCCTCTTTGTGCGAAAAAATATCACGAACGATACTAAAACTGTCATTGAAATGCTGTCATGAATTACATAATGAATAATGACAATCAATTTCATTCAACATTGAGGGTATGATCAGGTGTACATTTTTATGAATTATTGATGACATGTCCATGATTGAATTTGTGGTAATTTAAAACGAATCGTTGCCGTCATGATATGATATGATGTTGGCATACATTAAAAGATCGACTCTCAATTCCAAAACGATTCTTGTACAAATGTTAAGTATGCCTAATAAAATATTATTTATATATATAAAATATCGAATAAATAATTGATACAAAAAAGCCATAAAAACAACATCTGCGAATAAATTACACGTTATCTTCTCGATAAATTCACTAAAAAATGATGCCAATAAAATAAATAAAAATGTATTATTGCAATATTATCGCATTATTTTTTATTTTCATAAAATACAGTATAAAATTCTAAACGTATAACGATAGAGAAATAAAAATGTCACCCCCGTCGAATTTATCGCCCGTTTGATGTGTTCTCTTTCAATATGGAGCATATTTATGGCCGCCTAAGCGTTTACCTGTCGTACCTGCGGTTTCCAAATATCTAATAATTGTCAAATAAATTCGACCTAACACGTCTTTAATTATGTCGCATGAAACATCGCTTGTACCCCAGCCATATCGGAAGAATATACATTCGAGAATACAATCATAATGAGTCGTAAAGCTGTATCAAATTACCATATCGAACATCAATAGAATGACGTATGGATATATGCGACAAAACTTTATAGCCGACTCTATGTAATAAATGTCATCGGACGAGTGGACTTTTGGAGCTTTTGAATTTCGATGCAATTATGTTCGATGGATCGCTTCCATTAATTGTAGACGACGAAGACTTTTACCTGCTGAAGACAACGGGAATTATTTAAACTTGACAAGATAATTGTCTGATTTTTTTTGTATTCATTGGTGCATTCGTTGCGTGGATATTTTGTTGATTGATGTCACAATTAAAACGTTTACAAAGCGCAAAACTTAAATTTTGTTAAGATTTTTTGAGAAGATTTTTATCTGAATGAAATTCTGAATTTTATTTGAAAACTCGCAAAACTCCCGATTTTCCGACAAATTATTTATTTCCGTCACTGAAGATGAATACTTATATATTATAATACTTTGATGTGATTCTTAATTATATTACGGATGAATAAAAAAATTCTGAACCCTGTATCTATTATATTTCATATCGTTATTCCTATTATTAAAGTCGAGGTGTAGTAAATACATCACCGGTATGGTAAAGTTAATATAACAATTTGAAAAAAGTATATGTACTGTTTATATGTATACATAGATTTGACAGTTACTAGCTCTAGTTAATTAGTATTTATGCCACTTTCTAAGCGTCCAGATTTCAGCGAAAATGTCTTGATTTAGTAGCCTACATCGTGCTGGTGAGGTGTAGAATTTTTGTCAGGTAAAAATTTCAATCCAGAATTTTTCGGGATTACGTTTACTAATCCCGGGATTCATGAGCACCCAAAACTGTCCGGGATCCCGGGATTGGATTCCCTAAGCGTGGCTATATGGTAACATCAAAGAAAAAATAACTTTGATATTGTAAAAGCAACTAAATGTGTTACCTGCCGTACTTTTCGTGCCAAAAATTTTGAATTGAATATCAATTTGATATGCATACCTTCAGTAATGACAAACGTTGCCATATGGTCGCTTGACTTATATTCTGAAAGCTTAATAAATTTTTATTTGATTTTTTTAAACAAAGTGGCTTAAAACATTCATTTTTATTCTCGCTTTAACGATATTATGCCTTGTTATTCCCATCGAATTACTCTCATAATTTCTTTAAGTCTTGACATTTATTCTTCACGTTTCACAAGCATAAGTTATTGTTAAATAATAGCAGTTCTTACATTCTATTCCAAAGGTGAATAAAGCGTATAATTTCAGTAATAAAATTCGAAATCAATTCTGGCATTAAATCCTGACGGATTTCAATGAAAGTGATATCGACATTGACAGTGATGTCTTCGACGTGTTCGCAACAATGGAATATCATAGTTCGTTTTAATCGACGATTTTAGTACATTTTAAGGTTTATTATTTTATTTTCCGGAATATGTACGTTGTATTAGGGGTTATTAAAGTGCCAGCTGTCTCGTGTTCATATAAATAATTTAATAGGGTATGAAAATTGAATATTAAAATTGACGTTAGTTGATGAATTACCTGGACAAGTGTAAGAATAGACTTATTATTTTGTGTCCCCAGGCTATATAGACAACAGTTTCCTTTGTGAATACATGACATCTTATTTTATCGTAACACATCTTGGACGGGCTACATTTTTTTATAATAATTGTACGTGGATAACGAACAATAAACGTTTCGGATGAGGGTTGCCTTTTGTTTTCACTATAACGAGACTATCCTAATTATCCACAATGAGGGTTTATTTTTGGATTATACACAACCAAAGACGCAGCCAATTAATTTTAATGAGGACAAGATGTCATCTTTGTCAATTTTTGATGAATTCTCTCCGAGTGTTGTTATAAAGCTCTGGAGGCTTTTCGTATGTCCATGTTCTTTATCCAACACCTCTTTGTATTTTTTGTTGCAAAAGAAATAATGCCGCTTTGATTTCATTTCGCGATTGATATACAACTATCAGTGAGTAATTGATGACTGTTATTTATAGCTTGTCGATTAAATGGAAGGAAATTTCATAGAGTAGGTGCTATCTTAGACGGGTGAAGCCTAGACTCAATAACTTACCATAAATTGCACGTATATATTTCAAGGCAAAAACAGCTCATGAGCTTATACTTTTATCTCAATAAATTTTGTAAGCAATTATCAAGAGCACAATAAAGAGCTAAAAATCGCCCAACCATAAATATTTTGTGTTCTCTGCCTATCTATTAGTATTGGACATAAATCGGTTCACGACATGGCAATCTTTGCCTAGTTATCGACCGGCTCCGACGGATTGAAAAACGCCAATTAATTTTTTAGACCTCTTCAAACGTGACCTCAAGATACTTTCCAAATAAGTGGTGGCCAGATGAGCCATCCAGTCAATAAATAAAGAATAATTTCAACTTTCGGACGGACTCCGCATCATCAAAAGCTCACATCGCAGCCAACTGACAAATTACAACAGGTCGTTAAAGAAGATCGAAATGGTGTAAGAGACCCCCAAAAAAAATAATCATAGTATTTTGAAGGCGTTAAACGAATTTATGCCCATATCGGAATTTATTAAGACAATTTAGGTTTTTCGGGAATGAAAATTTCGTATATGCTCCTCTGTATATTCATATAATCTGACTTTTATTTGTTCTCATCCAGACTCTAGTAGGGTTTCATATTTACGAAGCGAACCAATTTCTCTTCAATCCAATTTTTGTAAAAGAACTCGGGATTACAGCCAATATATAGGGAGAAAAATCCTCCAGCGAATAAAAAAATGTATCATCACCAACATGCTTACCACATATTTTATTTTTATTTTAAGTCAAATTAATAACCCATTTATATTAATAATTATTTTTAAAAAATAATATAAAACAATAATAGTCATCAATTTATTATATTATTTAAAACATTAATTGAAAATCAAGTATTAATGATTCAAGCATTAGCCTAATATACAGGGTGTTTTGCAAATGGATCGTCAAAATTTTTTTGGGGATTAGGGGGGGTCTTTTACTATGCTTCATACAAAGACCCTCTGTCCTAAGTGATAGAGGTGTTAAATAGATTTTTTTTTTCAACATTTTAAAAAAATATCCAAAATTTCACCTTTAAACCATCATAACTTTTTTATCTGTAGTCGTAATAGCACAAAATAACTTTTTTTGTATTTTGCAATATATTTTTGCTACATATCATACAAATCATTAAATAAGTCGTTAAACTTGAGGAGGTACCAGTTTGCCAAACTCTTGCTTCTTTTACATGCATGACACTCTTTCTTTATTTCAAATGTAATTGTCTGAAGTAGCATTTTCTCTTTCAGTTTTGCAAAGGGGCGATTATTCTTTCAATTAATATTTCTTTTGTAGGCATCTCTGTCATGTAAATTAATTCTTTTCACGTCCCTAGACAAAAAAATCCAGAGGTGTCAGATCTGGAGACCATGCGAGTCATGGAATAAGGCATGTCCCCAGGCAAAGAAATCCAGTGGTAGTAAATCTGGAGATCGGTCGAGCCACGGAATAGGGCACGTCCTCAGACAAAGAAATCCAGTGATGTTAGGACTGGAGACCATGCTAAATACGGAATAAGGCTACCAAAAGACATAATAAAAGACAATACATGGAAAAATATAAAAGCATTTATTTTGTGCTATTACGACTACATATTAAAAATTTATGATGATTTAAAGATGAAATTTTGGGGGTCCATGTACAAATCATCCTGTATATGGATTTGATATTTAAGACTTTCAATTTGTATTTTTATTAATTTTGAAACTCAAACAATGTAATTTTATTAAACAGCATTTTTAATGTAAAATAATTATATTTCTGTCGACAAAATCTTTCAATATTATTCAATCAAAGATTACAAATACCATTCAATTCAAATGTAATTTTTTATCAACCCTCTTCTCTTAAATTCAAACATAATAATTTGAAAAAATAGTTATGATGGCATAGCTGGACTTGCATTTAAATAATTTTGTATTAGATAAACATTCGTATATATTAATAATTATTTTAAAAAATTAGAAAGCTTACATGACACTTAACAAACAAATGACACACAGACGTTACACTGAGTCTCTTATTAATGTCATATTTTTATTAATTTTAAACAAAGCTTCAGTACTTGGATAGATTCCATTCAAGCTCGTATAATTTTTTTATCTTGGATCACAGTTAAAGTATGTGAGATGTTAACTGATTCATACGTCAATGGCCATGATTGGACCGAGAGCATCTGGCGTCTTCGGACGATTGAATACCTTGCTTGGATGCGGCTGACGAACAAAAGATTCAGTTCTGAAAGGAATACCTTTATTGATTCAGCCTCATTTGCTGATTCATCTGGTCAAAAGAGAGACGATTGATTGGTTGCATGTGGAGGTTCTTTTGGTTCGTGTTTGATGCTGTCTTCTTTTTCGGAGATGGACGATCTGGCAATTCATTTCAGTCAGGCGTTTGCGTGCCATTTTGATAACGAGCGATTTGTCGACAGCTCCTCATTATGGCAGTGTGTATGTTTTTATTTATGTAAATTGTTATGTAGAGCATCTCAAGCATTTGATTTGGTTGTAGTAAAAATCAAACATCTCGGGTTTCTCTTACCTTTATTAAATTATGCTTTCATATTGTGAGACCTGCTACGTGAATGTATGTGAAGTCCAAAACGAACCGGTTGTATAAAAATGTGTGGTGCTTTTTATTTGCGCTGATTCGTTTTTGATTTTTTCGCTTTCATGTTTTCGAATCAAAAATGTGAGTTTTTCGAAATGGGATTTCGATTCGCGAGCGCAAAATTTTGATCGAAGTGCGTGAGTCTATCGGGTAATATTATTGAAATACTTTGATTTTTACATATATTTTATACAATCAATCGAGCAAACTAGAAATGAGTTTTCGATAAAATCTGACGTCAAAGAATCCTGAAGAAGTCGGTAGGAAGGGTAGGACGAATCGTATTCACAAACCTTAAGCCATTACTGCCAACTGTACACAAACACGAAATGGCTCCGTGGATTAGTGATTTATTTTTTTGCACCATCGACGAATTTCTAGTTTTAATTTCGTACCAATCTTTAGCTGCGGTATTATGAAAATCAATAAAAAAAAGCATAGATTCAATCACAAAAGTCAAATAAATCACAAAAAATCAAATATTTACGAGAGTCTTTGAACTGCGGTTTGACGTCCAAAAGTTGGTTTTTTCAACAATTTTAAAATTGATTTATTGCAATGCGAGTCTGAAATCAATTTAAGAGTAATTTAAAAGTTTCTCGATTGCACAAGGTGTTCGTGTTTGATCGAAAGTGAAGCGTAATGAGCGAATAGAAAGTTTGGAGTGTGTGTGGGTGGGTGTAGCGTGATGTACGGACCGAGTTATCCGCCAGAATGATTGCGTTCCTTAAATTGGGTCCTATTCAGATAGAATTTTTTATTCAGGTACCAGCCCGCCTATTATATTACTTCTAGAGGTATTCCTCCTTTTACGGTGTTCCTCTTCAATATATGTTGCGAGGGTTAATTCAAAGGCGTGTCTATACGAAATGTTTGTAGGAAATAAGAAAGAATGTGAGCGCTTGCAAATCGGAATGGAATAATTGGATTTTTTCGGCAACGCTCCTGAATATGTACTAGTCTCAAAAACGTATTATTTTCTCCACCAAAATTGTAAAAGGGATGATTTTCGGGGGAATAAAGCTTAATATTGACAGATTTATTCATAAATATACATTAAATACCGATTATCTTCAAAATAATTTATAACCAGCAAAAATGATAAGACAGTTATTTTATTACAGAATCGCTAAAGATAAAAAATAACTACGACCTATATTTAGGTCCATGGGCACATTTAAATATACAATTGAACTCGATATATGACTATTGAATTGTTTCAAAAATAAATTAATATTGATTAAATTTGGCCAATCTTATGAAAATAGTTGAAGTATTTATTCCCCAAAATACCATTAAACTGGCATTGAATGAGTGTTGGCAGAGTGGGATAACTTCTGAACTATTTTTATAAAGGTAAATGATGAAAAAAAAATAATGATTTAGCTCCTTGTATATTGATAAGTTCTATATATGGAAAGTAATGAGAAACTATCGTATAAAAATTCCTGGAAAAATCATCCATGAAGATTGCTCAAGTCTTATAATACGAGCGACCGAAGTTTTGCACCCATAATTGTACATACCGGCATTAATTACAAATCTACAAAACTGCTTTTTTGTTTACAAGTAGTTTACATTAATTATTGTATAATAAACGTCATCTACTTTCGATTCAAGGTGGCTAGGACTTCGGTAGGCGTGGCGCATAAGATATTTATATTATATATATTTACAGGCTTAAAAAATATTTATAAATATCGGCAATAACATCATCGCGATAGAATACCATTTTAAGTCAACTGGACTTCAGGTTGAATCTTTGCTATAAAACCTATACTAGATATGATCGTAAAATTTACATTTGGTTTTCGTTGTGTGATGAATTTAGGATGTGCAAGATATTGGACGATCTTAAATGCTTCTAACCGCGAAAATTGTATCGCTTAAAATTTGACCTTTGAGAGATGTCACCCAATAGTCCTGTTCATGTAAAATTTTCACGTCATTTTCAATTTTATTTCCTGCATAATTTTATACGATTTACATTATTAGTGGGGCTGCGCGCGAAAAACGTGGACCTGAACAGAAAATAGAGTTATCCCTGTAGGTTGTCGGTTGGTCGGAAAATAATATATTTAGTCGAAGCGCGGCCGGGAAAATTCGATCAGCTCCCGCACTTTTCTTTTTATCAGTCTGGAAGGCAGAAAACGTCGAAGGGCCGGTCCTACCGGTGGAAAAACCTCCACTAAATATGTTAACCTAAAACGGATTATACAATACTAGGCATGCACGCCACTCTCCAACTGACTATTTCAAACCAGTAATTGAGTTTCCGACCGACTACTCCTCGCCATATTTTTTAATATTAAATCACTTTACATTTCGACTTGCTCCGTAGGCTCTTTATGCTAGCAGAACGCTATAACGATCTACGGTATAGACCGATAAAATGGCGAGATGGGACTTCTTTACGTTTTTGATGTCTATAAGTAAACGAACTTGTATAAAAGCCTTTAATCTATTTTTTAAGACGGGAAGAAATTTCATTTTATCAATTGCAATCAGTTTCTCAATGGAGTTGAATCGTTCGAAGTCCATAAAAAACCCAAATGTATGCATAGTTCTCGGAAAATAATTGTATATTTTTATGGATGTAAATCAATGATATATCAGACTGATCATCGTTTTGTAAGATTATCCAAAGTACTTGATTTTGAAAAATAATTAAACCAAACATTTTTGTCTAATTCGCAATAATTATTTAATAATTTTAATCTTTGTAAATAACTGTTTATAAATTATCTCACATTTTAAAGAGCTTTTAAACTACAATGTCGTGTAATACACGTTGTTGTAAATTCGATTCCAAATGTAAAAAAATAAATAAATACGAATCATAATTATATTACCTAGAAAAACAGCCGAATAGCTAAATGGTTTCATATGTGAAAGAAATTGCTGTTGATTGTGGCACGCATCGTTGGATTATAAATTTATAGTACAAAATGATTGATCAAAATGGAAATTTTAGTCGTTTTAGTACATCATTTAACTATTATTATTATGAAATCTTTGAGATTTTATTGAATTGTGTTACAAAATGTTACTTATTGAACCAATCAACTATTATACCTAAACGATTATAGGGATTCGAAAGCAATTATAGGGATGCAAGATAGCATTTTCCTCGAGAAAATTCTGCAATATGCTTTGTGAGAAAACACAGCGTCTTGAATATTTGCTCATTTTTACAAGAAAATTGCTCATTTTGTTCGTTTATTTTGTGTTGCATCATATTATTCAAGCGTTGCACTTTTCTAAATGTCAACGCGGTTCGTCTGTTTCTCACAAGTTTTTTTGCCTGTTTATTTTGCCATTTATTTCTCTCGCTGTGTTCTCCGCTGCTCTTGTTTAAAAATAAAACGAATAGAGCGTTTGGCTCGTCTCGATGTTTTTATACGATTTCTTTCATACCCCACGCTGGAAAGAAATATCATAAGATCGCGTAGTTTTATTGTTTTAGAGTAGTTTTTAGATGAAAATCAGCTCGAAATTTATTCAGTATGATGAGTGATATATAACGATACTCCCGGAAGCTCATCCCTAAGGTTTCTTTGGCAGAGAGGGTAGAGGGTGGAACGAGCCCCTGATGACTTCCGTGACATTTTTCGCTTGTACACTTTTGGTGTCACCGCCGCTCCTTTGTGTTCACTTTCCGCTACGAGTCCTATATTGTGGTAATTTTGTACATGGGGCAAAAGGCAAACGTATGTATAGTCTTCTTGTCTACCATACACGCCCTGATTTGTCTTTTATCATATTCCAGGCCGGATATCACGTCAGAAGAAAATGAGAGAAAAAACACTGAAATTGAAGCGTTCGCCTAGCATGCCGTTTGACATTTATTGGCCAATCATGACAGTTGGGCTTTTCATATGGGGATAAATATTTACACGGGAAAATTGCGTGAAGGGACTAATGTTTGCAAGGGAAATGGAAAAAAGACAAATTTTGATAAAAATCATGTGACAACTGAGCATTTTCACACATAGCATATATTCACACTCGACTCTTCCAATGGCAGCTTGATATCATTTGATAATTGCTTGAGTTAATCGACTCGCAAAATATGTTCAAAGGATAAAATAAATAAGCATATTATCATTGTATCATATTAAACATATCTAAAATACTGATCAAACGATCTTGTTTACTTACAAATTTGATATTCAATGATTTCGCATGAAAAAAATAAAAGCTCCAATTCGGTATATAAGTAATAAGTCAGCATATCATTTTTATTATTATAACAATATCATCTTACTTTTTAAGTAAGATTAGATCGAATTATTAATAATTTTCAAATGAATTATTCTACTATTAAAATGATACTTAATCAACTTATATTAACTTAAACATAAAAGAAATATCAATTTTGCTCATGATCTTGACTTAACTATATATATGAAAGAAATTATAAAATCCAAGCATATAAAAATGGATATGGTATCTTTAGAAGAGTTCGCATTTATTCAGTCACTTAATTATTATACAAGATATATTAACTGCAAACTAATGTTGAGTCTTAACTGCAAAATGAACATTTTTGAAATACCATATAATATTTTAAATTATTATACTTTTATAATGGAGTTTAAGCTAAAAATATCTAATGAAGTGAATGAATGTATCTCCAAAAGCATGCGATATTCGAGTCAATTTCCCTTCATTGCCCCACATAAAACTCAAAGTTTTTCATTATTTTCTATTCCCTTTGAAAAATTGATTATCGCGTCTTATAAATGAAGAATGTCAGTACAATTAAGGCGTATTTTACACGCCACCCGATATATACACGTTAACTATAAATTTGATTGCTGGGGAGAACATAAAACACGCCACGGGTGGTAATAGTGAACGGTTGACAGCACGCGCTTGGAAAACACAGACAAACAAAAGGAAAATAGTGAGAGGAAACTTCTGCAAGAGGACACCAGATTCATGCTGAGAAAATGAGGTAAACTTGGTACTTCGGGATGAACCGAACTTCCATTTCGGAGCACTCCCTCGGCAAATATTGCCAGCCTGCGATCCGAAAAGGATAACGGTACTTTTTATGGACGTTTGCTGCAAAAATGGAAAGTGTCACCTGGAAAAGACGCCATTGTAAATATATAATATTAAACATGGGCGAAGCAGAACAATATTCGAGATAGCCTTAAATCGATTCCCTCGGGAGTGGGATGAAATATAATTTTAAAGCAACTGCAATATGATGAGAAAATAAACATACAAGAAAATGTATGTGTTTATTTAACTGTCACTTATAATAAACAGCGAAAATCAATAGCATCCACTTTAAAAAAAAGATTTGATAAGAATATTTTAATTGCAGAATAAATTTATTTTGCACAATAAAAGCAACTGAAAATCAATCAAAGAGCTGCCAATTTAAGTCATTTTTAAAATTTCATTTAATCTGATTTAAAGATTTTGCAGACCGAAAATAATATATACAAATATTTTTAAAGTGGGTTATTTTCTGGACTCTTTTTATAAAGGCCATTAATCGGTTAAAACCTGATTTGAGTATCAGTTATTGAGTTAAAAAAATATAATTTTTATACGACGATTCTCTCTTCTTTAGTGTTTTTATTCAACTTAAATCATATATAGAAAGCCATATCGTAGTATCATATAGAATGTAAAATTAATTTCTGGAAGATCTTTAAGGAAGAGAGATGTTCTACTATGCAAATGGTTCAAACGAAGAATACTCGTGATTATTTAATAAAAATGATCCTCCAAATTACAAGCTGCTGAGGAATATAAAAAAGGAATTGTTAAAAATATCAACAATAGAACTATTCCTGGGAGTCACAATTTTCAGCATTGAAGCAAACGACTGGATATAAAGAATAAATTAGCATATTTTTAGGGCGTTGGAAGCGGAGTCTCTATCATCTATAATGGCACCAACGATTCATTTAGTAAACACATCTGTTTGTTTTGCTTGTTTTGAACATGTAAAATGCACATAAAATATATTGAAAATTTACATAGATATGTTTTACAACGGTAACACTTGGTTTGGTGGATGCTAAATTTTATGATAAAATCGATATTAAACTACCTGTGTAAGTATAACGATTATAGTTTGTGAGACATGCTGTATATTTGGAATGCACCTGTTTTTATGGTTGAAAAAAATCATCGAGGAAATAAGACGTCAAGAAATAATTGCATACAAAATTGGCATAATAATAGGTTCATTTTTTTATATCGGCTTGCATTTTAGATTGCATTGTATTATCCGCATAGTGCAATCTAAATTCTTGTGTGTGTAGATAATATCGCAACATATATTATAAAATGATGTTTTCATGGACATTAACTTTTAATTTCGATTTTATCCAGGATCTTCGTTCAACAATAAGTAGGGGATGTGGAGAGATTAAACGAGAGTGAAATAGTGATTATATTAATTGATATGAAGTGATGTTTCTTTTAATCTTGTACATGTCATTACAATATAAGGAATACCGCGTGAAGCGAATAATTGGTTTTTGTGATAGTCTTCTCGTTTAATGTTCGCAAAATATTCCCGATCTTCCTTTATATCCAACGGGTCCAATTACCTTTTATCCTCATTCTGACATTTTCCTTTTTAGGCCGCCTAGAACCGAGCACACAAATGGCACACTCACGATAAATTTTCTTTTGTCAATAATTATGCGTCGCAAAGGGCATCATGTCTAACGATTTCTTTGAGAACAATATCTGCGCCATCTTCCGGGGGGGTCTCACTTGTCCCACCTCACCCTCAAGGGCCCCTTTTATAACAGTACATTTAAACATCCCCTCTAAACGACTGAGCGAGGAGCGAGGGGGCGCAACGCTACCCCCGATGTATAAAAAAGCAAAGTCACGTGGGTCCCACCCACATGCTGAAGATCCGAGTGTGGGTACACATAATATAGGAAAATGACTTCCATTTTGACTTCAATGTGGGCATATACATTTTTTTCTCGTCTACGAAAACGAGCTCAAGCCAAAGGGGGTGCGCTGGGGAGAGCGCGGTGAATGAGAATTTTTCACCCCCGAAATTGTGCTGCGTCAAATATTTCATCGTAAACAAGTCGGTTTAATATCGCTGATGTATGATATACGCATTTTCCTGACGTCATGAAAGGTATTCGAGGGTGGCTCAAGGTGGAATAGGAAAATGTTAAATATCAACGATATTGCCGGATAAGATGTGGATAAAAGAAAATAAATAACATAGATACGCTCAGCTCAGCCTCATGCTGAGAAACTTTGTATTTACCTTTCCAAATTGCAAACAAACAAAAAATTCAATGCCATATTCCAACAAAAAAATCCCACAATAGTTGCTAAATCATCAAGGATAATCAATTTTACAGTTCGATCCAAAAACAACCAGGAGATCGTGATACAATATTGTATAATGAAATTAATTTGATTTTTAAAAAATAAAATAACAAAACGAATTAATTAAAATGCATAAAAATATTTAATGCAATATTTTATAAAACAATCTAATTGATATAAATTAATATTATTAAATGTCCCCAATAATTAATACAAAAGATATTCATGTAAATTGAATTTTATTTTTATCTATTAAATTATACATTTGATTAACTTCTAGAATACATTTTTTTTAAATCAAAATATTTAATTTTCCCAAAAATAAAATTGATGGAAAGAGGATGAATTAGAGTTGCAAGATTGGTAAAATCAAATCTATATATTGCCTATATACCAATAATAATTGATTATGTTGATATATTAAGAGTTGCGGATTTTAAGGCAGTTGAAAAAATATATAAAATATGGTATTATTCAAGAATATTAAATACTAAGGAAAGTAAATGATATGGTCCATGATGACGTTATGGTCATGCTAGTAAAACATTTTTGCCTAAACAAATGAGGGTTGTAAGAATCAACCCCAATCGAATACATCACCAGTGCGCGTTCCCAAGAGAATTTAAAAAACTCCATCAGACGAGACCCAATTTAAAGACTGTTGAGTGCAAAAAGTACGAAATAAAATTAATTCATTCTAAGTGGGCATCACAAAACTTACTTTGCTTTGTATTTAACAATAATCGTTTTTAATGACAGTATCAATTAGGTTTTAATACTTGAGGAGTGATTAAATACCGATTTCGTGTATAATAAATACCATGAATATCTTTGAACACAAGTTAAGCCCGTAATTATCAAATGTCGTAATTGCTGTAAAGCTAATCGTTGATTGAATAATTGAATACAAATATTGGCCACATTTTGCGTACACAAAAGGTTTTTTTTTGTTTATGCAAAAAATATCAATTTGTGCTCGTTATAGTGGCAAAATTGATTTATACGACGCTGTACGGGCGCAAAAAACCCCTCCCGCCTCCATATTCGTATTAAATGAAACGTTTCAATTTAAACGATCAATAAAAATACAATTTGTGATAGAAGACATGATAAGCAGCCTTCGGTATCATCAGGGATGGTTACAAAAGCTAATTATTAAGCGTGATGTAGCACATGTGGCACAAAAGAAAGACATTGTACAACACTTTGTAAAAATACGACCAGATCTAGATTCGGCGTATACGAAATCGCTTTTAGATCGCTCTTTAATATTTAATGCGTGGCCTTTATTATTTTTTGGACTGTGAAAGAATCTATGTAATTCGTTATTTATTACGACGGGAAAAAATCTAAGCGGGCGCTCTTTGCGTTGAGCTTTTATTGAATTGAAAATAATTTATGTACGAGCTCTCGTAAAAATTTTATTGTTGCAATTAATTTGCACGAGCCGACGCTGTCACGATCATACATCTGAAGAAAATGAAATTCACTTTTAGCGTGTCCGTTTCAGATTTTTCTTAATTTATTACGACTCCAGAGTTTGATGAATGATCGAATCCAACTGCTTAGAGCAGACGTGGGCGAGTTGTTGCTGAAAAATGCTAAGAATATACATTAATTATAGGCGACTACCCCCCTCAAAATATGAAACATTTCTTGACAAGGTATTTTTTTCATATTTCGACATTAATTCTTGGCGATATCAATTTTTTATGAATAATTTTGAACAATATCTTTTTCAATATTATACAATGCTTTCAAATCGTATCAAATTATTTTCATGTAATTTTGCCATATCTGCCAAACTATTAATACTTATCAAGACATTTTAAAAAAAATGTGAAATCCGAGTCCAAAAATTCAAAATTGTAGAAATTGCTAAAGAAGAAAATAGAATCTTGTAAATGTAGAAAATAATTTTGAATTTTGTTCCGCCACGTCTTTCTTTATATTTTTTGACTAACATATTGAGTTGCCATGTTGAGATTCGGAGTAGCAGCTCCTCTTGTCATCCTTTTGATAAGCCCTGCAAAAAATTGTATTTATGATTGGAAATCTAAATTCATTTTAGCCTATAATAAATATATATTTATATTAATTAAGGATCACTTTAATATAATGTTTTACGGCATTTTAATGGTCTTAAAGCATAAATGTAGCTCATAAAACTTCTTGTAGATTTATTCCCAAAAACGTTACTTAAAGGAAAGGTTCAAATAAATGATAAATGTGGGCATTCAAATATATTTATAATTTCTTTTAGATCAATGAAAATGATATATAAAGAATGTTAAAGCCAAATAAACTCGAATCTTTTTTTGTGCGATTTCGAAGTTATGCGGTTTTTTTTAATTTCATAAAGAATACGTTTCGAGACATTTTGGATAAAATAGGAAAAAAATCATCAACACTAACCGAAATTTGGAAAAAATGGCCTATAGTATAATGAAATCTTTTAACGCGTTTTTTCTAGAAAATACTTTTTTCAACACGGTTGACATCATATCTCAAGTTTTAATTAATAAATATAACTTCAATCTGGGTAATTTTTTTCTATATAACCCTCTATTATTTCTACCAGAATTATGTCAACATTTATTTTTTAACTATTTAAAAAAAAATTGAAACTGTGACAAAATAAGGTCAAAAAATGACTTGACTTAATTTTTTTTTTTAAACAGTCGCCATTTGGTGATATTTTTTTTAAATTAGGGACATCTTCACTAATTATGAATTATATTGTTGGAAAGAGGAAATATACACAGAACAATGATGACATTGACACTGGGTCATATCGAAAATCGTAACGAAAATTATCACAAAGCGATGATAGTTTGTAATTAAAATAATTAGTATTTCTCTAGTAGATATCTGGCATTTGAGATACCGGATATCATTCATCCTTAAAATTTTACCAATGATGCAAGACGTCCTTTAAACGTTACCAAAAATGTTATTTTTTAATTGCCTTATTGTTTTCCTGTTTTTTATTAACTTTTTTTATGCGAATTTGGATATATTTTATATAACTGTTTCAAAGTTATGCGGTTTTTAAAATCCATGGAACGCATCTTCACTTTTTCTATGCAAGTCATAGTTTTTGTGCGATTTTGTTTAAAATTTTTAGACTAATGATATGAATATTTTTTTGTGAATCATGGCAATTTTGTTCATAAATATATTTGATTGAAATATGAATTTTTTCGCAAATAAAGGAGGACCCATTAACAGATAATAAGCATTATTTGCTATTCAATAAATCGTTTATAAATATGTAAAAACGTCAAATTTAACTTCATTTGAAGATAAAGTTCAATTATTCCTTCATTTGATTTAATAAGAATAAAAGGATTTGATCTTTAAGTTTTCTAATTTATGAACACTCATCCTATGGGCAAATATTTTTAGATTTTTTTTGAAGAAATTGCGAAAAAATGAACACAAATTAAGAAGAAAAGTGTTTAGAGTTAAAAATATCCTACGAATTTATTGAGTGATGTATTACGCTGTATGTATCCTTCATGTTGAGTTTGTTCGTAAGTTGAGGAATATCTAAATAGATTTGCTTATGTTCATTCAAAAATGATTTGATCGTTTTTATTGATCGTCTAAGACTAAATTTTGCGTAAAACGTTCAATTTTTAAGGTCAAAACAGTGTGCAATGATTGAGGAATTACATTAATTGACTCTTTAAGGCTTGTATTGAGTAATCATTCGTGTTTTTGGGGTCGTAAAACGTATAGTAAGTATCGAAACGGCACTCGCTTAATGAGAATATAGTGTGGGTGTAGGGCGTGAAGCTACACCAAACAGGGTGGAACTGGGCGCGATATATATTTTAATAAACCGGCTCACTCACCCTGTCTCTATATAATATATTATCTACACACACAATCTACGAGTTTGCCGCGAAGAAAACACAATATGCATTAAAGAAATAAACGACATTTTTAGGGGAGGGAAAAGAAAGTATTACGGCGTAGGAAGCGATTCGCCTGTATGGCGGCCAGAAAGAAAAGCACACGAAAATATATGACGTGAATTTTATACCAAAAAATTTAATCAAAAAGAGATATCAGAACTCGGCCTCGTTTTATAAGCCGGCCCAAATTTATTTATTTCCATATTCCCTAATCTTAATAATGTATTGAGTTATATAATAATGCGTCTGATAACAGAGCTTACGACGTCAAACCTACTTGGGAAAAAAATTATTTCAACATGCCATACTGATTGTATTTTTTATTGAAGAAAATAATTTTAATCAATGGATACGACCAGCTTGCAATTTCAATATAAAAAGCGGTTAAACATAAAGAAGTGATCATTGAAAATAATTATTTTAAGGATGCCCTATTGCTTAATAACGTAATGGCATCGACATACAAGTAAGACTTTATTATTTTTTAATGATAATTACAATTTTTTAAATTAATCAACCTCCTCAAGCGCATCTGTCCTCAAAATGATATAATTAATTTAAATTTCGTCGCAAAATTTAACGACTCTGTACTGCATCCATTAAACAACAACCAGCCGCCGTTAACACAAGATCAAATTCCATATAAAGCGACCGTTACAATGTAATTTTAACAACGTCGTACGAAAATTAAGTCCATAAAACGGGCTCTAATTCAGTATAACATACAATTATAATAGGCTGATTGAAAACTTGCCCGAGAATATTATTTGGGCGTCCTCCTTTTTACTTCTTTTCGGATGGGTGTACTTAAGCACGTTAAAAGTGAACGCACGGTTAGGAGCATAAATGATGCAAAAATGTCTTAAAATAAGGCAATGAAAAATGATAAAATTCAGTCAACCGCGAACGTTATTTACTGTGGATATACCTATCTACCCACCACCATCCACCCGCCTACTGTTTTTCTTCTTAAGAACGAAAGCCTTATGAGATGCGTCCTTAATGTTATATAAAGATCCGTAACGTATCTTGTGTCTTCAGAAAGCTCAGACATAATATCATCAGAATTAATTTTTACGCAATTAATTGTGCAATAATTTCACAATATTACACACGCATTTATATCCTAATACATCAGCGTATGAAACAAATACAAATAGGCTCAATGGATTCGCGTTGTTAAAATAATACCAATTTATTGCCAATATTTTGATTGAATATCAACACAAAATTATTAACAATAATATTTGATTGCGTTAAATATGTTTTTAAATATAAATATGAGCGCTTGGGAACTTCAAAGCAAAAATATTTAAAATTCAAACTTTCATCGAAAATATTTCATATTTATGTATATTAATGATGACTTTATACATATTTAATATTAAAAATATTTATATACATATGTAAAGGCTGTAACATTAGCGAAATGTTTCATAAAAGAAGGCTTTCCGTCGGACGCAGCCTTATTTTAGGCTTGCCGTCGGTAAACGTTTTTGCGCTTGAAATGCTTGCAAATTCTCAAATATTAACGTGAATGTGTTTAAATACTTTTATATTAATAAATTGAATCAAATAATAATATTAAATGTATGAATGATAATATAAATAAAAAGTTAATATGGATTGTTTAATTAATATTTATATGATGGAATGATTGTTTATTATGTTGTATGTTTATGCATGGTTAATTCGCGCGATGTTGTTGTTGTTTTTGTTATTATTAAAAATTTTGGTATTTATTGTGTTTGTGCGAATTTTTGTTGTTTTAAAATTGCATCGTGTTGATTTAGATTTCAAATTTAATTATGGAGTCATTAAACTGTTACAGGAATTATTCAAATGCTCATCGATTAGGCGCTATGACCTACAAACCCTAATTACCCTCCTACGGTCCTTTCATCCCTGTCTCTCTGTTGTAACCTTGATTAAAATTCACGCCATCTCCACCGAGTAGAAACCTCCCCCTTCTGGGCCCCCGACGCCCTAAATTACTCTATATACACAATTAAATTGTTAAATTACGACAAACAAGGCATTCGCGCGAACAAAGACTAACACCCGCCACCTAAACCCACTCCGGCTTATTAAAGCTATTCTTAGACATCTTACCTGGACAAGTTCATGCTGATACTGCCATAAGTCTTCGATTTATTTTTTTTTAATTTATATTATTAAATATTGATATGATCTAATCGATATTTGATGATTTATAATGCGATTTATTATGGTATAGATCAATTTTTTTATTATTAAATTTGCTTGAATTGCTTTTAAAATGTATACGATTGGCTCGTTATGAAATTGGTAAAAATATGTAATTGGTCTTAATTTTCAAAATTTGCACTTAGGGCAGTAATGTTCAAGGGGAGCGTCGTATTAATCAAGTGGCATTAAGAAACACATCTTTCCCTTTCTCTCTCTCTCTCCTCTTCATTTACACCCTGACCTAACCCAACAATTACTTAATTTAACATTCTCTATTTCGCTCCGGCGAGCTACGCTTCATTTACGCACCGAAGGCCGCAATCTCGGATAAAATGTAGGGAATCGAGAGTGAACGCGGTTAATTACATCGGTGTCATTAATCTTTCTCGGTGGGGTCAACGAGTACACTTGTCGGGGTCAAAATTTGACCCCGTGAAAATTGCTCAATCGATTCGAGCCATCAAATGTATACTAACGCTTCTATTTCCTACATCATCGACACTTGCAATTTTTCATGCTGAAACATCGATAAATCTATCTGGAATTGATCCACAATCAATATGCATCTATAGATGCAGTGATATAAGATGACAACATTATAATGGACATCCTTGCTGCAAGATGCACGCAGGCAACTTTTTTACTTAGCGCCCCGTTCAAGGCTCTTATAACAAACTTCATCATGAGCAGGTCAGGTTTTTGGAAATAACCGTAAAAAGCGCCCGTAGTGGGGCCTTCGCATTTCCGCCGTCTCTTTTCATTAAATAATTAAATCGCATCTTTCATTTCTGTCTTGGCTGAAGTGCGAGCGGGACTTAAGATAATTATCGCCATCCTCCTCCCCCGGGGGGATGGAAGGTCTCGTCTTTTTATTTTTAAATTTAAACTTGAAACGTGAAAGTTTTCCTAAGAAGATTTTTCGCCCCAGATTAAAAGAAAAGGAGCGCCTTCGGGGGGGCAACGCTCTGGAGGACTTTTACTCTTTTCCGTTCATTAAGATGTACCGCGTTGTTGGGCGCTGTTTCTCGCGCCTGCCCCTGTATTATCACTCAGATTTGCACGGGGCACCCAAAAGCGCATATTAATTTAATGCCCAAATTGACGCAGTTCGATGAAATAATAAAAAAATTAAAATATATGAAAAAAAAATTAAATTAAAAAAAATACAAAAAATATTAATTCAATTGAATTTTGAATCAAAATTAGATTATGATAATTTATTTTAATTTAAAAAAAATAAATTTGATACAAAAAATTTAATTTTCAGGACTTTTGACCGTGGACCGCGGGTCTTCCTTGCCTTCTCATTAAATAAATAAGGAAACGTTAAGACGCTGTTGGGTCTGAGGCGTCGAGACGCTTTTAATTCGCCCCTCCAGACGCTAGACGCTCATTATTATTATTATTATTATTTTAAGGCTCTCCTTGTGTTTATACTCCTGACGTCACGGGTCGTCGGAAAGCAGTTTTTACAACGACCTTGACACGGTTACCCCGTTTTTAAAAAAGTTCGTCGGCTGTTTTTATTTTATTTTTTTCCATGAGGAAGAACAAACTTTTTCCTAATGGGATTTTAGGAGACTCATTAGCGCGTTTCGCTTTGTACTGCAAACCGGCTCACGTACAATACGAACGAGTTCGTAATTTGTGGACATTTGTAGGCTTTGTTTTTCATTTTGCTTTCTAATCATGCTAATGTTATCATGCATGTTTGATCTCACTATATTTAAAGCGATCATAAAGCATGATAGTCATAATTAGATATTAAATATTAATCTAAATTGATTAACTTTGTTATTATTAGAGCGTCCGGTTTATTACAGTAGGAGTCAATTCCGGTCAATCAATCAACTACATCCTATGATCACACAACAATAAATTTTACACTAAAACATATACAAAACAAAAATAATAAGCACATAAATACACATTATAAAATAAACACTAATTGCACTGAAATTCGATACAAATAATAACGATTCTATTGAAGCAACATTAGATACACCAACAATAATCTTCATCATCTAATCATTCCCTAATTTTTTTAAACTTTTTTCTTTGGATTTACATTGATAACGTTAACACAGATTTTAAAAAATCGATCGTCATTCGCATTTGACACAAGTGCTTCCAGGATGAGAATTTCATCACCACTAACCCTTTCGCGCCGGTATACATCCCGATGCCCATTAAAATATAAATAAATCTTTAATTTACATATTCATGCCGAGGGACAGTCTCACACGGCTTATAAACAATTCGGTCTACACACTCCGACAATGGACGTAAAAAAATTTCATACATCCACCGGCATAAACAGCCGCGCGCAAACGCACCCTTAAAAAAACACACCTTTACTTATGAATAAAAAGGTAACCGGTTCAATATGCAGACAGAAATCTTGTCAGTCACACCTCTGAGTTTTGTTTGGAATCCATTTGCATGCATACAATTTTGTGTATTTTGCATAATAAACGTGCATTTGGGCCGCGCTGCAGTCAAATGACCCGGAATGCATCTGGCACACGAAGATATTTGCCCAGTGAAGAATGTTTGCCGTTTTGTACGTAAATATTAGCTATGGAATCGACACTTGGCCCATCTAATGTGTGAAGCGATAAACTCCGCTGTTTATCCGGATTTAACGACTTTACCAATAAATCCTCGGATAAACGCTCAAATTCGTTTGAATTTTGCATCTATTCAAACTTAATTTGGATGTTAAAATCAAAGCAAATTGATTTAACAGACAATTTAAAATGTTGAACATATCTTATAATATAAAACTATTAGCATATGCTCAAAATACTGTTTTGATTTAAGTGCGTAAATAAAAATATAAATGTAAAAAACCGGTCCAATAAATAAACATCAATGCGTTTTTAATCAACTTTGTATTGCAAATTTGCACAATGTGTTCTAAATTTCATACAAAATTAGTCCTTATCAACGTTGATTGTTATGTTGTAAATACAAAAATTGCGCTCATTTAAAATTGCATTAGATTCGTTAGTGTCCTAATATAAAATAGCAAAAAACCGGTCTTCGATTAAAGCGCTTATTAAATGCGGACAAAAATCAGATCGGAAAGTGTGAATCTTAAGAATTTATATGCCGCATTTTGCATATCTCCCATTTTAGTCGGTCGCATAATGGATATTTTTTATTATGTCCTCTACAGACGGGGTCCTTTTTGACCCGGATATAATAGGTGGTACATTTGCATACGGGTTCCTTTTCTTCTCTCGGAAGTGTTCCGGGATGCGGTGTCTTTTTAATTTTGAATGCGCATTTTTTATTCGACAGTGTGTGTTAAGAGAAATGAATACGTGGGAAATTTCCCACGCGTTGCCAGGATATAAAGGATTCCCGAATTCGTTGGGTTATTATTATATAATAGGATAATAAAGTGCGGAGCCCGTTTCGGGGGCGCGTTGTCTTATAACGACGCTCAGGAATTTTTCGAATTGTATATCATGTCTAAATTTTGCTTCTTTTGTTGTGTCATTATAAAATAATAATATATCATCATCATCATCATCATCAATAGCATAATAGAATTTCATAGGTATTCCAATCCAATGTAGATTTAAGGACATTTTAATTTCTATTCAAATACTAAATATATTCTATCTAAGCTAGAAATATTAACACAATTGGATTTATGTTGAATATTGATAGATTATGATAACATGTAATAGTCTTATTGGAATATGTTGGAGTCTAACATGAAACATTATATTATTACTGTGGATAATATTAGATTGTATCTTATAGAATACAATTATACCACTTTAATATGGATCACAGTAATCTTAGTTCAGTATAAGTTTACATGAATGTCTTGGTACATATTGCTGTACAAAAGCAAAAAGCGTCTTCAAATTTCGCGACAGAGTGTGAATGGTTTCATTTGTGATGAAAATGCACTAATAAACCCAAGTCTCGCTTTATAAACTCGTTTACTTTACAAATTCAAAGTTCATATAATCCATTAGTACCCAACTTTCTTGCAAGCATGTTTCCCCCATAGAGCCAGTGGAACCAATGACTGCCAGTGCCATCTGGCGGTAACGGTGAGAAACTTTCACCACCTTTTGCCCCCCTTCTCTTTAACGATTTTTTCCCCCCACCCTACACCCATTCCGTTTTTTTTTACCCTCCCTCTTTTATACCTGAGCGAGCTTCACATCCTGTTGAAAGACGATCACACGACATTATTCTGTCTCGCTCCCCCACCCAAACGGGGGTATAAACCCTTCTCTGTCCGGCTTACACCGAACAGTGTAAAAGCTCTCCTCGCACAAAAAATACGTATGTTTCGACTAGGAATGTGTGTGTGGTAGAGCAAAAAAGGTTTTGGGGGTTGGGCTTATCCCTGAACTCACCCCACACGGAATTTTTTTTGACAAATGATTTTTTTTCGCTTCGAATCGAACACACTATGGGCAGGGCGTTTTCGGCAGGGAGAATTTATTAATATATTCTCCTTACGCTGCACACTTAGATAATGCGCGCGAAAAAAATGTAAATAAACAGTGGTGAAGTCGGGCGAATTTCGCAAAACTTTTAATGGCGAAATTTTCGCGGACCGATAAAACCGTCCATACGATGGAGCATTCGGCACTTGGCGATTCCCAATTACAACCTATCGGCCTGCAAATACACGCGTCCCGAATTAGATCGTAATTTATACATGGCTCGCGATGGAGGAAATTTGGATGACCTTGAAATAACTCTTTTTAGGGCCCCATAAAACGCAAAACGATAAAAAGTAACGACCAGAGAATAAAAGATGAATGGAAGCTCCGAACTTTAACTTGGCGATGTTATTCGATGCTTTTTTTATCAGATCGAATCGATTTATTTGAATTCGATCGAAATATATCTACATATAAACGCCGATTTAAACGCAATCAATTATAATAAACAAGATTATATAACATAAATATTACGGGGTAGTTTATGACCCACATGGACCATGATGAGATTTTAATTAAGATTTCTCTATTTCTTGTATGCTTTAAATTCAACTGTTTATTAATTATAGTTCAAAATTATAACATTACGTTAACATTTTGTAGGTGGGCTTATAATTATCAATCAAGAAAATTTTGATTTTTTATTGAAAGCATCAATTTTCATATTTTTATACTGTATGATAATAGTTTTTAATCTAAAAAAATAATATTTTCACAAAATGGCAACTGTTTAAAAAAAATTTTTTGGCACATAGTTTTAATTTTTTTTAAAGAAAATTTTTTGGCACATAGTTTTAATTTTTTTTAAAGAAAATTTTTGACATAAATCTGGTAGGAATAATAAAAGGTTATTACACTTGAACACTTGGCTCTATTTTTATGCGATTTTGAAGTTATGCAGTTTTCAAAAATAATGGAAACTATCCCTCATTTTTTTATAGAGCACAAAACTTTTTTTATGCGAATGCGCATAAAAAAATCTAAAATTAACACTAGTGCAAGTTACAACCGTTCATCCAAATGTAAAAATAGTATTTCTAACACATCAGGCCGTCATTTCCACTTTTAAAAAGTATTATTTTAATAACACGGATAAACTAGAAAATGAGTCATCAACGTTTGGAAAAAGTTTTCAATTTTGGACTATTTAAATAATGTTTCAGGTACATTATCTCAGATTACTCCACACACTTTAAATTCATGTTGGAAAGCAGTTTGGTACGAATATGTTACAAATGGCGAAATAATAAAAGCTTACTTTTACTTTGGCAGATCAACTTGGTGGAGAAGGCTTTGATACTTTTTCTCAAAATTATATCGATTATTGGTTTAATGTTATATGCCAGCAAAGAATATGGAGACACGTGACAACAGAAAGAAACGGTAAAAAAATATTGGTTAATTTTTGCAAAGTTTTTTTATGCGATTTTTGCTACATTTCATCACATTGATTTGAAGTTGTGCGGTTTTTAAAAATATCGGAACCTATCCCTTAGCTTTCTATGTAGTTCAAGTCTTTTTTTATGCGATTTTTTTTATATGCGACTCCCCGTGGAACGTATCTATCGCCCAAAAACAGACACAAGTGTATAGGAAAGATTCGTACCCGATTTGAAGTAATTCAATTAATTATAAATTGAGATATCATGTCAACCGTGTCGAAAAAAGTATTTTAGAGAAAAACGCATTTAAAGATTTCATTCAGGAATACCTACTTAAGGTATTCAAAAGGATCGAAATTGTATTTTTTTTTTTTCAATTTTTGGTAAGTGTTAATGATTTATTTTCTATTTATCCAAAATATCTTGATACGTGCTCTTTATGAAATAATAAAAAATCGCATAACTTTGAAATCGCACAAAAATAGGTTTGTATGTATTTTCTTATAATTTTGTTGGTTTGCAATTTGAATTAATCAATATTCTATTATAAATCTTCGATTTTTTTAATGTAGATTTTGTTTAAATCGCATTTGATGGCTTATTTATATTAGGTGTCCTTATACAACTACATCTCGTTCTTTGTACGTCATTTTGCTATAACGACCTTTTTAATTATGGCAATTTTTTACGACAATTTACGGCCCACAATGTTTTGTTATACGTCCAAAAGATATACGAATTTTCGCTTTGCGACCAACTTTTCCGAAACATATTTAGGCCGTAAAGCGAGGTACGAGTGTCATCATTTTCTAAATCAATCCCAAAATTTTCGTATATATCAAATCTTTAATTATTTGTATCGATAATTTCATTTAAATAATAAATACAGTATTAAATATTCGTAACAATATTATAGCGAAATTAACAAATTAAATCCTATGCTAATGAGATCCTGTACTCTTCTCCTGGATCCTGGACTTTCGAACAAAAAAATGATTCTACATTGATCGATCGTCTTTATCCAGGTTTGGACTTGATTTCTTGGATCTATTATTTATGTTATTGAAATCAATTTTTAATATATCTATGCTCCCTCATTCATAAAATTAATTTTTCTTAAAAACATCATGTTTAAATAACTGTATCCTAGTTTATCTATATTTTAAAGATAAAAAAGCCTGCATTCCTAAGAAAATCTTCTATGGAAATCGCTTGCATATAAAAGAGGATAGCAGCCTTAAGAAGAAATACGAATACATTCTTCATTGCATAGGTAATTTCCACTACATTATTAAAATTTTGTCTGTCAAATTGAAATTCTAAGAAAACATCCCCTATGCTAATCATTGCTCTCATATAGTGATTAAGAACACAATGAGCGTTGTTCGTGTGATTTCCGTTCACGGTTTACGGCTACCAAAACACCCAATCTCTTCTATATTCATGATCTCGTTACCTGAGTGATTTCAACATTAAACGGCCGTTAAAATAATAATCAATTTTCTTGTTTATTAACGTTGACAGGTTAAATTATTCACACCTTCGGATGCCACTTAAATGCGTCATGGTCTAAGAGCCGATCTAGGAAGATAGATTACTTAATAGACGTGAAACGCGGAGCCTGCTTTAAATTCAACAGGATAGCAGCTATTATTTTTTCTTCCACCCTCACGAAAAAACAATTAGACCGTTCTAATTGCGCCGGGTCGATTATTTTTTGTCTCGGTAAAATCAAGAGGAGTGAAGGTGGCAAGATTTAGATGCAAATGGGTAATAGAATATGTACATAAATCACGATTATGTAATTATTGCCTTGCGGGTTGTTCAGCATCGATGCTTGAAAATAAGCCACTTCCAGATGAACGACCAAGTGCTATGTTTTAAAATTAAAAGCTGAACTAAATTATTGGCGGTTTTATTAGATCGTGTAAAAAATAACCAAAATTTATGAACCAATAAAGCCTTGTTATTCAGCGTGTATTAAGCGTCATTCTTTAGTAAGCCGAAGATGGACTTAAAAATATGAGAATAAATTAAGACTCAGACGCTGAAGTTCGTATAAGTAAAATGGATAATTGTTTTTAAAATATATACATACATTTTATAATTGAAAATCGTTGGTTTGTAAATCTTTACAAGGCTAAAAGAAATGAAATTTTGCTCGAATTAATTAAATATTTAATGATTTTTTGTGTTAAAAATCAATATCAATATAATTAATTTCTTCAAAATATCATCAATCGAAGCAACTTATCTAATTTTTAAAGATATTAACTAAAATTTTTAGAACAACAGTTCTAAAGTAATTAGGGTTACCACATTGATCAATTTATTTTTATATAATCAATCATTCATTTTTAAATCTGTTAATTAATACATCTGTAATTAGTTATTCCTGTTTATTGGAATGTAAAAATTCTTCAAAAATGTTTCTGATCAGATCGCTTTATTCGATGATAATACAATAGGAAAATTTCTGTATGAATAAAAAAACTGTATGCAAATTATAATTGGATTATTTTCATAATGAAATGTATATAAATACTCATAACCATTTTGACGTATACCTTATTAACCCTTTGCACTCAAGGTCTTTTACACTTCATAAGACTATACAAAATAACGTAGGGACTCGCTTTAAAGGAACTAAACGTAAACAGTTATTGCTAGATATCGAGTTTCTGCTTCAAACCAAGTGGTGAGTGAGAGTCACCTCTCGAGTACAAAGTGTTAAATTTTTCATAAATTCTACGTGATCTACGTTAATTCCTCTTGAGTTTTTGTTACGTGATCATAATAGAAAATGATGCTGTCTGCTGAGTAAAAAGGTGTAACTCTAATAATTATTTCAATAATTAAAAAACTTACAAAAATTCGTTTACTATTGATAAATGAGCGAAAAAAATACATAGAAGCCTTATCATTTTATTCTTAATGGAATAATTTGATTAATAGAAACATCATTGAGAGTTGTCAAATATAGCATTTAAATTTAATTATCCACGATTGTGCATAGCATTTTGGGTTTCAGCCCTTAACATTTACAATAAAAATTATATTATATCAGATATAAATAAATATTTCCCTTTAGTTTCATATTAATCCAATAAGATTCTACAAATGGAAAATTACGTTAGATATATAATAAAACGATGGATTTCTCCAGAAATTGTTATTATGAGATTCATTATAGTTTGGAATAATATAGATATTAATACATCCCAATGGGAGTCTAAGCCACATCCTGTGCTCTCCAGGCGCTATTCTAGTTTATTATTAAACATTCACATACGATTAATGTGTTATGATTTTTCCATGAAGCCCGTTAATTTATATTATTTAGTTATTCTTTGAGCTAAAAAGAGGGCTTTGATAAAAGTCGATCATAAAAAAATAATTTTATTCTTTCGTAAGAACTGTTTGTTGCGAAGTATCACGCCAGTCAAAATATTTGGTTACATTTTTTTTTTCTAATTATAACGTTATTACATTTTTTCTCGCAGTGATATAATGGCTTTTGTAGCAAAATGAAAAGAGTGATGGAAATGTTTAAAATGTAATAAAGTTATTTTGATATCAAGTATTTAAGGTAAGTAAATTCGAAATAGTCAGAATGACTACAAACCTGGAGGAATCAAGACGAACAACTTTTACTCAATATTTATCGACTAAATCCAACAATTTTTGTGCTAAATTTTTGGCTGGCATTTGATGGTTTAAAGAAAGTATATTATTAATAGGATTCCTTATTTAAAAAAAAGTAGGAACGTTATAACCCTTAAGTGAGTTTGTAATACTTGTAGGAAAAGAAGAACCATAACAAATGATAATTGTTTCTTAATTACTATAAAAAAGCTCACTAGTTGACACTCAGAAAGAAAAAGAAACTACAAAATATTAAAAAAAAAAAAAAAAAAAGATAATATCGCTAAATTTGGCACAAATATTGCAGATCTAATGGCAAAGAAATCTAACGCCAACTTCAAGTAATTTTCAAATTCAAATTTTTATTTGAAATACTTTTGTAAGTATGTATGTAATGCACATTAAATTATAGTTTTTATACCTAATAATTCACTATACACTCAAACCTCTTTTTGTGCTACTTTTCTTGCGCGATTTTGAAGTTATGCGGTTTTTTTAAAGCATTTTTTCTTAAATTTTATAAAGAGTACTTTGGATAAACTACGAGATATTTTGGATAAACTGGGAAATAAATCATCAACACTAACTGAAATTTGGAAAAAAATATAATTTGGGACTGTATAAATCATATTACTTGACTGAAATTTTTTGAACACCCGCCATTTTGTGATTATTTTTTTAGTTAGGAACTATAGTGACATCTTTACTAATTATGAATTATATTATTAGAAAGAGAATATCGACACAGAACAATGATGACATTGACACTGGGTATACTATATATTTTTTATTAACTTTTTTTATGCGATTTGGGATGTATTTTATATGGCTGTTTCAAAGTTATGCGGTTTTTAAAATCCATGGTACGCATCTTCACTTTTTCTATGAAATTCACAGCTTTTTTGTACGATTTCTTTTTGTGCGACTTTCCACGGATACCGCACAAAAAAAGGTTTTAGTGTATTTCATAAAAAAAACTTATTTAAAATTACTTAAATATAGTAGCAAAACATATATTTTTATTAAATTTATTATTGTTATTAACAAAATGTGGCAATCCTTTTTTAGAAAAATGTTCACAGATGACTTAAAAATACCAAAAATTTATTACATAACATGAAATTCTTTTTGTAAAAAATCAGCGAATATAAAAATAATTCATTATTGTGTTTTATAAAAATCAGTAATTTTGGCTGGTTTTGATAAATGTCAATATTTTAGTAGTTACTTTTAAAACATCATAGGTCATTGTTATATTGTGACTCAAATTATAAACACAAATAATCTTCACATAATGTCAATGTACCATTGTGAATGTTTAGTGTGAATGTATTTTAAAATTAATAGATTTGATTGGTGTAATATGAAAATACATAATATCAATGAGTGATAGTCTAACAATGGTGCAGCCCAGTGCACGACAGGTCATTCACGCTATTCTTCGATCCATCACAATAAACTTTGTCTATGATCAGGCTATAACTACATGATGGTATCATCGAAAGCTTGTAGATATCCAGGCACCACCATCCACCTTGCGTCTAATTGTCCGAAGTAATTTATACCTCCTGTCCGCGGGCAATATTTGCCCAAGGTAAACTCAGTAATAAGTCTTGTGCGATCTCACTTGGCGCAATTTTGTTTACCTCGAGAATTCACTTAGTGCTAATGTATTCATGAAACGGGTAATGATCTTGGATAATTCAGTGTAATATCCAAGCTGAAGAGTAACCATTGACCGGCTGGTAATGCCGAGTGCACGAGAGCCTGCCTCATTGTGAGCCATTTGTACCCTGAAAGCCTTCGCAAGCAATTCGTTGCTTAAATAACACCACACACGGTATATGCCGCTAATAACATTACTCCACTGGGCTCTTTGTAATTCCTCATGCCTCTGCAAACCACAATACATGTGACCGCATATAAGGAAAACTTTGTACATCATCATGAACTTGGATGGAGCCTATTTAAGCCATCGTTTAGCACGCATAAAAAGTTCAACTTGGCATTGTGAGTGAACATTTTAAATAGGGTCTTTCAACATGGTACATGTTTTGAGAACGAACGCAATCTAGGATTGAATTGTGAGATTTTATCTTACATTTTACTCAAAATCATTGGAGATATTCCTTTAAAACCTTTGCAAATGATAAAATCTGCAATCCAACAAGCAATAATTGCATAGATTATAATCCTATTTAAATGGTACTAATCTAAACAGAATTGTTCATAAATCCTTATTATAAACGTTTAGATTCAATCCATCCTGATTACTTAGATATGAATAAGTTAATACTGGGATAGTGTTCAATATTAAGGTCAGTTTTATAAATGTAGTTTTTAATTTACACATATGGTTTATACAATTAAAATATTTATATATTTATGCATACATTGTTGAAGATATTGCAATAAATTGATTCATTGTAAATTACACTAATTCTGAACAATGATTCATATTCTAGCATGTAAAAATCAATATTTCTATATTGAATGGTTGATTAAGCTGTATTAGAATGTAAATTAGGGTAATTATGTTTGTGAAAAGTTAGTATAACTAATTTTGTAAATCGTAAATTACATATAATCAGTGCAATTTTTATTTGCGATTATTTATGGATTGTACTTCCATTTTTGCTAGACACATTTATTCAGTGGGTGCTCTTTTTAAATGGCCTCAAATATGTTTCCATTTGATAAATCAGATATTATCGACATAATTACACGAAAAAGCCATTCCATTTTATATTTCATGAAATCGGATGTCTGGCATATCACTAATCCCATTTGGGCATTCCCTAATCCAGGCCTCCCGTAATATCAACGCTGGGTATAATTTTCAAAAAATAGTGGCAATAAATTGCCGCGATACAAAATGATAAAACAAGTAGCCGTAATTCCGACTGAAAGAATAGCCGGCGACTTAAATGATTTATGACGATATTATAAATGCCAAATATATAATTTATTAGTATCGATCATTCACGACAAGGGTGGGCAAACATTCGCTTTGATATGAATGCAACATTTTTCAGCCCCCAAATCAATCATATTGTATTGGCATCAATGTATCATCTTGTAAATGAATTATTTTCATCAGAGATATTCATAGAATTGGGGGTATATTTAAATTAAATTTATTAAATCAGCAATCAAAATATTGATTGATCAAAAAGGGGGTGCCATTGCTCAAAGGGTACCATGCAAATTTCGGTTAAATATTTTTAAAGCATTTTATAAATTTTCCATTGAGCTTATTCAAAAACATTTAAGATTTCAAATTATTATAAAAATAATCATTCATGAAAAGTTAAGCTTTTAGACACAGTATACTTTTTTCTATAACGAAATATATGGGGGTTTCTTCTTCGTAGATTTGTCCTGATGATATTAGCTTCCACTACCCTTTTTATGGATCCAATGAGAATTTAATGATAGTTTCGATGCAAATTAATTGTATCACGCAAACCATAATAAAATATACGGACAGAAATTTGTCTGTGATGTTAATGCGGATAGGCACCCCATCTATGTGATTGTCAATCCAATTTTTGATATAACGAATGTCCTATGAAAGCTTTTTCCGCCATAACGTACCGTGCATAATTTATTTTAATACTCGAGTAATTATTTATCGAAAAATAAAAATAAGTGGCCTTATGAGTTATGCATAATGAGACATGGTTGACCCACATTTTCGACACCTCAAAGGCTTTATTGGCTCATAAAAGCTCTGCATTTTTACCATTGAACGCAAGCATAAAGCTTCGGGTGTATTTCAAAATCATGACGCGTGTGGATCGATCCGTTTTTTTTATTGGAAACCCATTCATGGTAAAAGCATTCCACACCTGTTAGCAGGTTGGGTAATCTTTCACGGCAAGTGACAAAACACCATAACAATGGGATCAATACGAAATCGACAAATGCTCTATTACACACCGCCGATTTTGATGGGATAAGTGTGGTCTACAATGGGTCTCAGGTATAAACATACTTGTACTTCGGATATAGGAAGTGCACCAAAAAAAACCCCTACTATTTGTATGTAACCTTTTTTATTGTTGCGGGTCCGGTTGTATAAGCTAGGGTCGATGGTGAGAGCCAACAATTCTTTAACACGACACCATAATCGCAGTAATAGGAATTCCTACAACCTATCCAGGTGGCATAAAATTTATAACGTGTCAGGTTTCGAAGCGATCCACCTTTAAATTTATCGCACTGACCACGAGCGGTTCAGCAATAAAATTATTGCAAATTTGCATAAATAAAATCGAAATTAAATGCCATTCGAGGATGTTAAAGGGTAAAATTCACAATTTTGATATCCTGCATCAAACCGCACGACGTGCTTCTTTTGGCATTTTTTTGAGCCCGCTATGGCGTGTTGGCCCAGTTGATAATCGCGAAAAACCACAAAATTTCACGTATGTTTATGTTAAAAATTGTTTGACTAAGGTTTGCGGTTGTTGGCTTATTCCGCTTAAAATATAAAGGGCTGTTTTTTAAATGAATTTAAAAATTAACGACTCCCAAGAACCAGTTATAATAACATCGACGCTATAGTTTTGTATGTAACAAAACGTTCATTCAATTAAGTCTTTTGAATTGTTGGCGAATTTAAAATTCTTTGGATGGTTTGGATGACGCGTCGTCAAAATATCCCGATTCGAAATATAATGGTAGTAATCGAAAATTAATACGTTTTTAATGATTTTCAATATTTTTAATAAATGTTAAATATTCACATATCAACAATTATCGTACAAATGTGTATTGAAGACGGGCGTCACCAAATGGTGACGATAATTATTTATTTTAAGCAATCCCTCCAGCTATCATAATTCAAGCTTTGGAAGTTTGATTAAGAATCTGATTCCATAAATATATAGAGCTACAACTTAATTGTTTTTCTCAAATATTTTCTGTCAAATCTTAAATGCTTGTGTGACCATATGGTCACATTCATCTTCATTGCATTGAAGTTTAATGGTTTTATTGTTAACATTTATATATTTGGGCAATTTATTTTATTTTTTCAATTGATTTATTTCATTCCAAAACATAGATTGTAACTGACAAAGTGTTTAGTTAGTTATTATATAAAGTATGATTGTCAACTCAGTAATATTTTCCTAATTGATCATTAGCTTCATTTTGAGAGGGTTTGTCTAAAACGAATCTGAGCGCACTGACAATGAGTTGGGGTATTTATTCGAAAAATCCGATAAAATCTCTAACGTACATATTATGTTAAAATATTCGTGCATTACTCGTGTATACATTATCCATGATGCTCCTAGTCTAAATCGAACAAAAGATGTCTTCTGAACGAAACAAAAACACCGCCCTTAAAAAATAGTATGTTTTACCAAGTAGAAAAAAAAACACATAGATAAAGGGTGTTCCAGATGCATCAATGGGCTAGTTAGGACATAAATGAATAGAGATATATGCGCGCAATCCCTGCTCATATAAATTAGATTTTTTGTTAATGTATGCATACAGGAACAGGAACGGATTTTTTTCTTCCGTCCAACAACCCTTTCGCCCATTATTCCATTTCATTATTTAAATTCACTTAATTTTTTTGTAAGTAATTTATCTTTGGCAAATGATACCCATGGGAAAGTTCAGCGTATTCAAATTACCTAGGGCCATAGAAACGACCGGGACAAGGTTGAGCTGGAAAAAAAGGTCATACGGTAGCTGCAGGTCATAGTGCATCTGCCGAGGTACCATTATGTGTCTACTTCCCGGTCAGATCCATATTTGAATGCAAATGTAATTATTGAATCATAAAAGCATTAAAATATTATTAAATAAATCATATTTACAGCAATTTGCCATTTAAAATTCATTAATTTACGCTAATATAACTACCATGGATCATAAAAATTGCAAAATATTAATCCGGATGAAATTAATTTATTTCCAACCGGTTCGTGGAATTAAACTGTTGATTTTTCAAAGGTGTACCTAATGAATTATTTAATTTATTCGTCGATCTCGCTATGTGCCAAGGGTGTGAATTTTCGTTAGAAACTGACTATGCATTGTTATTGTGCATTTAAAAATCTGCATGTTGCATCATTAATATGCAACGAATTTGCATTCGCTTATGTAATGCAGTGTGAAATTTCGCTCTAATCATATATGCCTACTTAGGAATGGAAGTGCAACCGTAATTATTCTTGGAGCTATTCATTACGATGAAAGGAATCGAGGAATGCATCCAAAAGGAGCACCTTGGATTTATAATAAGGGGGATATATCTGCATTTATTACAGATCAGGTTTTAAATTTATGACAGCTTCAGGGAAAATATCGTTAAATTAAACCCCCCTTTCGTCATATAAAATTAATGCATCAAGGAGTATTTCTTCAATCTAAACGATATTTATATATCCATTATTTTCTACAGAAAAATTTTAATAAAAATATTTACAAATTTATTCGAATTGTGATCGTTATCTTGTTATCAATACTTTGAATCATTTTTTACCGATTTTTATCAACAATAAAAAATTTAAAAAAATTCTGAAGCAGCCTAATTTTTAACAAACAATTTTTAGATCAATCTGCTCAAATATTGCGTATAAATATCTATATTAATCATTATCCCTGATTATAGATAATTCATCGTGTATTAAACTGCAAACATTCTTAGCTTAGGAGTCGGATCTTATCTTAATTTATCCATTTTTCATATCTCATTTAAGAATAGTTCGTGTGGCATTCAAATACTCACTTGAAATACTTGAAAATGAACCTTGGATATTAGAGTCTCTGTAATAATTCATCAATGATTTGTAAATAATCTGATTCTATAAGTGATATCAGTACATCATCATTAAAATTCTAGCACTGTTCGAATCTTAAATATCCTTTATCATCGGTATTTAACTTTAACTTGCTGACGTTCCATCCTCAATTTTTCTTAGATTTCATCGTCAATCTGGCGCTTAATATAATGAAGCTTAAAAGCTCTAATCAAGAAAATATGACTATGATGATGTGATTCAGTTCAATAAGTTGTGGTTTGTTTTTCGTTCGTTTCGTTCAAACAATTTCGTCATACATTCAAGACACAATAATGATAGTATCAGTTGATTCCATTTTCGAAAAAAAAATTGCAAATATATTACCGGAAAGGGAGCAAACAAACCTAGTCCATTATTAAGACTTCTAAGAACCATTTGTCCTCGGTCTGAGTACGTTTTTTTATCTCATGTCGGTAAAAGAAAACTCACCATTTAATTTGCAGTCATACCTTCGTGCCTAAGCCCCCACAAGATGTAAGATCCCTCGAGGTAATCCTGATTAATAGCAAATTTATTCAGACTTATCTCATACACTTCTAATTTATAGGTAAAGATGTTCTACAGATATTATGCAAAGCAATTTTATTTGGCTCCTATTATACTTTTTACCGAACGTGTACAACTGCGGCGGAAAACTTTCAGATTACGGCGATGATGCAAAAGTGGGGAACTAACATGCTAAATTAAGCTTGAAAGTTAAAGCTTTACTTGAAAAATCTATAGAAAATTTTGATTTGGACTTCCATTATATATTGTTCAATACATTTTCATAGATTTAAACGTTTTTATGCGTATTGCTATAGAACTTGTGCGTTAAAATTAGTATTAAAAATATCTTGCAAATTACATTTTGTGTTTTTTTTATCCCTACATAAATTTAGCGTTCGTCTGTTGATTTAATAACGAATAAACACATTTAAAATATTGCAATTTTACACGTCAAAGATGCGTGTGAGCATGTAATTATAACCGGAAATGCGCAAATTATCTGAAAAGAAAATCGCAGCGGTATTTTAGCGATAATTTTAGTTGCACAACGAACTTTGCCTCTAACGCACTTAATTGTTCTTATGCAAATATAATAAATGGAGCATGTATGCAAACGAAGGGCAGGTAGCTGTCATCCTTAAGGACGACTTTCGAGACAAACGAAGGGTTGAAAACCTAAGCGCATAGTCTTCGGTTGTCGTCTGAGCGAATATTAGCATAAACCATGCGAGGTATTTTTTTTAGCACCACGCCCTAAATTAGGGCATTCATCAAACATAATGCATCCGTAGGGCCACCAACCCATTTTTGCCCGGGACCTTTATTGTCTTCGTCAAATTTTAACTATTGCATTATTTTCGTCTCCTTGATGCAGATTCAGTGCTAATTTTATACAGAGTATGCAAAATAGCGGATGGGGTAATCTGTTATATTTCATATGCCCTGGAGCCAGCGTCATTTTCACACGAGTGCTAAAATGATAATTTTGATGCGAGCAATTTTAATGCAAGGCCTGTTTTACGAATATTTTAATAGAATAATTTATCTTAAATCATTAAAACCTTCGCTTTAATTATACACCCTTTTAACAAGTAAATAGTCAAAGGTGTATTTCAAGAGCATTTCGTGTGTTGAGTAAATTTATTTGTAAGTATTTTTAAGCCATCCTGATTTTTCGAGTGTCCTATGAAAAGTCCATTTTCCTTCTCAATTTTGCATCTTTTAAATTTAGTGAATCTTAGTTACATCCACATAATCTTGAGAAGATTTGCTTGTAGTATATTTTCATTTGACCTATTTATATTTATATCACAGTCTACATAATCTGTATCAAAAGAAAACAGTTTTTCCTAGAAAAAAATTGTGTGATGGTTTTTCATTTCCATTCACATATGGTTAATCTGTATCATTTCATAAACAAATTGATTTATATTTATCGAGCTCTTCATTGTTTGTATGATTGTTGCTCAGATAAGCTAATTTATGATGCTTTTGAATCAAACCTCTGAACAAGAAATATATTCAGCTTCTAAATATCCAAAAGTCTGCGTCAAATGCTCTAATGAAATTTATTCAAAGGATAAATTCGTTATTAAATAAATAATATATGGATGTATGTGCATTCGATGTCCTTATTGTATGCGTCCTTTATAATCTCAAATTTTGATTCATCATCACGAGCTATTATTTCACGTATCCAACATCCGGCATGCACGTATGCAAATGTCGCACATATTGTACAATGAATAAGATTGGAAAAAAATGTAACAAAAAAGGCCGCCAGGGCCCAGCTTTATGAATATTTAAATTTCTCAGGGTTTGTTTTGTCCTTTGGAAATTATAAGTGCGTTTTTTGCCGTGTCCTGAGGTTGACATCTCCTCGGGAGGAAGTGTTTTAAGGTGAATTTCGAAGCACACAGCTGGTGCGCTTTTTTGTCAATGGGAATAGTCGTTGGTCCAAGCTAGATATTAGGGTCTGAAAGCATTTATTAAAAGCTTGTTTTTATTCTTTTGGATTACGGGGCTCCCGTACAAGTTCCAATAGGGGGGTGCCTCGTACATAATGAGGGGTTTAGTCTTCATTTCGCCTGCGGCCAAATACGTGAAAGGGTTAAGCCATGTAAAATTCGCTTTGCAGTCATCGTTCGAATTTTACTAAGTTAACAAGTGTTCTGTTATATCCTTAAGTTATTAAACAAGTTTTTGCGGAACATAATGAATCCGCTTGTGTAGCAAATGTGTACGTTAAATGTTATAATAAACGGTTTTTGCGTGGATAATTGCGCCTTCGGAGTGGTAGGTAATCGTGATGACATTTGTATACCGAAAGTCTTTATGATGATCATTAAGCTCAATTGCAGTTATTTTGCAATACAATCAATCGTAAAAATAATTAAAATCATCATTACCGCCCAAAGCGACTTTCATGGATTTAAATGATGATTTATGCTCGATATTTTGTTACCACGTAATTTACAAAAGACTTGTTTGAAATTATCCTGTCAAATAAATCATACGATTGCACCACTTGGGTGAATACTATCTGGCCCCTGCGCAGAAGACAAATCTACCACCCGTGTCGACTTAAAAAAAAAATCATAATTAAAAATCAAAACGAATAAAATCTAGCTTTATGGTCGGAAGTCATAAAGCCTGCCGTTGAAGGCTTCGAGTTCGCACGCCAATTTTTAATTGCCCTCATAATTAATACCATCGCCAAAATTCACTGTCGCTACACATCAACACCATAAAACACATCCCTTAATTAAAATAATGATAACCGTGGTTTTTTATATTTATAAATATATTTTTTGTGACTATCTATAATATTAATACGATACGTGGGCGTATCCGTGCTGTCCATGCGTGTCATTTTGTTACCAACATGCAACGTGCGTCTTGGATTTGGTAGGTGTAACGTAAACGAGTTTTCTTATAGGTCTAATTGTATGGACAGAATATACCCAAATTAGACTTAACATACTCATTATAATGCCAAGTCCCATCATTCACACGGACGACGTGCGTCCGTAAGTACGAGCCCGATCGTCAAAGTGTGGGGCGTGAACATACCACTAATGTCCAAGACAGCCAAATTGAGCTCAAGTCGTTAAACAAAAACTAACTTTAATTCAATTAAATCCGTATGTAAATACATTTCATATAATGAGTATTTACAATATAAAATATTTGAACATCAGCATTTGAATATAACTATAAATATTTTTGGGCTATTGTTTTATGACTTGTGGGATAAATCCGAATCTCGCACTTTAGGGTCATACAGGCTAATTCGAATTAGTTTTTAATCGGTTAATCAATGTACATAGTCAGCTCCATTCGATTCTTAATCAAGATTTGTCTCGATAATAACTATCATATGATCAATATGATTGCTTATAATTTTATAACCATGTTATCATTTTAATTAGCAGTAACAGCAGATCGATCGTATTTTACCTAAAAAAATGAAAGAATGGATACCGTTTGAACAAATACGTTATAAATAAATAAAAAATGCAGAAATATTATGGGGGTTGAAATATAATGAAGAGTAGAACCTCGATTATCCGGACTAATTGGGGATGAAAGTAGTCCGGATATTGAATAATCCGGATAATCGAAAAAAATCATAATTGACAGTGAAAAACAGGGATAGTATTAATAATTTTTATTTGTCTAGATTTACATACACGTATAATAAATTATTTTTTATTAAAAAAATCAAGTATCGATTTTTGCTTAAAGCTTGCTCTTTTTTTTAGAAGCTGCCAAATCATGAATATTCTTAAGATATATAAGTTGTCCTGATTTATATTCTTCTTGTTTCTCAAGTCTGAAATGACGACATATAAACACTGAAAAACTTCAGAATGTGTAGGACCATTCTCTCCTACCTTGCAAATCTCTTCTTCGTCTTCTGGATCTTGTTTTTCTGAGATAGATATTTCTTCAATTATTTTCTCATCTCAACTTTACATACTTGACTTTACAATTCAACCACTTGGTTACATCCTCTTTTTTAAAAAAATGGATTCCCGGATGACATATCAATATGATTCTTAACACATCATTCAATAAGTTTGTAGGATTTATTTTAAGAAATTCAAACAATCAATTGATCTGAATTCCTTAAAACACCGATTCTTCCAGAGATCAATATCAATAAAAAAATGTACACAATTTAAATATGCAGCAAATTGATTATTATGGTTTTGAGTTCCAAGAAAATACTTTAACTTAAAAAATTAACTTGGGTACTTATTTGCCCAAACCAGATTGAAAACCGGTATACTAATTAAATACGAAATTATCATTACGATGCACAAATAAGGAGCCACGTCCAATGTGTCGCTTGTTAGGCACAAATTTGAAAAAAAAACGTCTTATCAACGTCCAGGCACATTTTGTTCGAGATAATTGTGTTAAAACTTAATTTAATAGCTCCAATTGTGAGAGAATTGTTCTTGTGTCATATCATTATATATGAATGATTTTGGATTTAAATTGATGAAATTTGTATTTGTTTAATTTTATTAAATAATAAATTGATGTATTTATATGGAGGGGTGACATAGTCTGTCAGACAGGGTGTATTCCCTCTCAGCTAAGAGTTCTATCGTAGCCATGGCGACCAGGCGCCCTCACGTTTGATTGGATTTTCAGACGGCGTCTAGTTTTCGATTGGGATTTTTCCTCCGTTCAGACATCGCATTTAGATTTGGATGGCATTATTTATTTTGCCTTTTTACCGACACCGTGCAGGGGGTGGGAAGGCTGACGTGGGCCGTAGCTCTCTACGCCTCTACGGACGAATGCACTGCTGTCGTCACGCTATTTTGTATTTATTCAGAACTTGATTGATCTCGTAGCTCTAATACCGGTTCTTCCGACACGAAATTGCGAAAGACATAATACATCACTGTTGTATAGATTTTTTCAAATTGTTTTCTCGATTAAATTAGCAAATAGCACGCGTGTCGCGCCCGCAGATTGATCGCGCTTAATTGCGCTGACCGCGTGCTGCGCGTCATACGCACGAACAGTTAATTACGGAATATCATCACGAGGAATATTTTTTTAATGTCCGCAGAGAAAAATAATTTACCATGTCCCATCAAAATAAAAACAAACTTTCGCAGGTGCCATTACGGGTAAATATGCAAAAAAAAGTACCGGCAGATGCATTACCCGATAAGGGTCATAACTTACTCTTTAATCCTTTTTTTTCCCTGAGTCTGCCAAAGTAACTTCATATCTTCCGGTCTGTATCACCATGAGCATAGACGATGCAAAAACTCGTTGACAGACTCAAAAAGTGGTCATGAGAGCCTTTCTCAGGATAAAAAAATGACCAGTCCCTTGCAGACCATCTGCTCTTCTCGACCTTCGTGTGTCAATTTTCGCCTCGTTTGTCTCGAAATAAATGCACCTGTCACGATTAAGCAATTTGCACTACCTGTATCTGTGACTGCCAAAAGATAAAGCTGATTAATCATCCACTTTATTAATATATTTAAATACCCAAAAAAATAAAAGCTTGAATACAACATCTAAGAAATCATTCAAAATTTCGGACTGCACAAGTCTATCCGTGGGAGGGATAACTATGAGTACCACGGGGAGCATTTATTGCTTGACTTTTTCATAACAACCCTCATTTTGTTTGGAAGTGATCGTTCTTGCGGAAGTAAAATTTTCAAAGGTGAAATAACGTACTGGCGTACCAAACTTTCAATATGCAATTTTCTTTACCCTCTTTTTGGCGGGCGAAAGAGAGTAGATAATGAGTTGAAGACGGCAATAATAAAATTCCAGATTTCATTTGGGGAATTTTAATATATTACTTCACCGGATAAAATATTGAATCAAACCATTTAAACGCATGAAAAAAAACTTACATCTTCTTACTTAATATATGGGACGAACCCATTAAACTAGCTCAATACAATTTTATCTACTCCTAATAAAATGCTATAGCAAAATCTAATTATATTATTGTATAGGAAATTTAAATAACTGATGACCAGATTTATATGCAGTATTGTTAATTAAATGACAGTTAAATGTTACGACAAAGTTACGACAAAAAATTATATTAACATATCAGCAATCAAAGAGAAAGCAAAAATTCGAGATGCTTCAAATTCAAAAATATTTCATCTGTAAAATTTGTTCTGGATCAGCGATTTCTAACCTATTTAGTCTTGTTACCCCTTTGGCCTATTAATGAAACTTTTTTTACTTCGCTTTAAAATTTGTGCCTAGCCATATGGCGCTGATTTGTCATTTTATTATCTACATACCAAAAACCATCAGCATTATTACCCCTGTAGAACAATTGATTTACCCCTCCAGAGGCAATTATCTCTAGATTAAATATCGCTACTATAGATTGATATGTATTTATTTTCATTTTCGTTGTTTTTTTTAAATATATAGATATTAAAAATAGTAATATTTAACTTTGGAACTTAAGCCAGTTCTTTGTTCTAGTTGTATGTTTCCAACCACACGTTATTTTTTAAGAAACTAACGAGCGTGTTATCCAGAGGCTACCTGCATTTAAAAAAGCGTGTAAGACTAGTTTCGAATATAATCATCAACCCCAAATCTGGATATAATCATCACATTGAATTCAATTTAACGCTATGTAAATTTTAGGCTATTTATACATGAAATAAATTACAGTGAGACTTACAAGCTCAACATGATGTTACGATTCAACATCTGCACCTTTGTTATACAATACGGTGAGATTTCTTAGAATTTCGACATAAATTTTGATACAAATTTGTCGATTGTACAAATTCTGGCAGTCAAAAAATCTCGATATATCAATATGTTGATGAATTTATATTGTATTTAATTAAACTATGCTAAAACATTGTAGCAATCATGCAACATATATATTTATTACTCCTGATGGGACAAACCCGTTGATTAAATTTCCATGTTAAGCTCGTATTTCAACCGCAACTACAAAAATGTATTACTGACATGTCATTCAATAATTTCCATTAAGCTCTATAATATAATGGTTAAATCTGTACATATATGAATGAATATTTTTGTGTCGAGTTGCTTCGCATTTTACTGAAAATATTTTGAGTCTCGTTATATATACGGAAATATTAAATTTCAGAGAGTCTTCTGCGTGCAAAAATAATTGAGTACAATATCAGAGCTCGTATACAGAATCGAGGAAAATAAAAAGTGGCTTTTTTATACGAAAAACTCATTATTTTGCGCGGAAATAATGTGAGTGCTCCAGGGCTAGATGAATGCAGGTAGGCAAGTTTCAAAATGAAATAACTTACTTGTATTTCATTTAATACATCCTCCGGTTACCGCGGATCTCCTCTCCGGAATATAATTATTTCCGGCGGTATTTTTTTCCGCTCTTTTAATATGTATTCGTCACATTGAGGAGTACACACCACATGAGAGCAGAAACATAATTCGAATTATCATTGCGAAATGTGCTTTTTAATTTCGAGTGTGGACGATATTAATATTTCGCCGTCTCTCGACTGCCGTACGAAACGGGAGTTGCCAGCTCCCGTTTTGTGACAAAATAATAGACAAAAAACTGTGACGACAAAAATGGGGACGCTTATTAGCCTCGTGATTATGAACAGTTGAATTTCCTCAAATAAAACGAGCAAAAAACGTGAATTGACATGAAAAGGCTGTAAAAGGATACCAAGGTTTCTTTTACGTTCCTTTATTTACCTTGTGCCTTCGACGTCTCATCATTTTTTTTCTCCTTCCAATCTGTTTGAAATTTCTTCCATTTATTATTTATTTTCGTGGACGCCCGTTCCTTTTAAATTGCCTCCTAGAAATATAGTGAATTTAAAAGCATCGAATATATTTATTCTTTTGCCAGTATAAATCACACGTTTCAACCCCTTAATACAAAAAATGCCAAAATAAAAATAATCAGCATCATGATTTCTAATCATTCTCTAATATTTATGCGGCTGAAACAAATTATTCCTGATAATTTGAATAAAAACGACAGATCAATTCCAGATTCAGAGATATTTTTACTTTGACTTATTAATACCATTTTTAAATATTAAATTATTTATAATTATGGAGTGTGCTAATTCTGAATATCCTACTAGGGTAAAGAAGATGTTCCTCGAGCTTCAAATTTGATATTAATAGGACAGATGATAATAATCCAAATCAAGGAGGCTGTATTATTGATAATCGTATAGAACATTTTTAAGAATCGTATAAGAAAACAGTAAAAGAGACACAATAGCATTTAATAACTAATAATGTTGATGTTGATCTTATTGAATGTAACAAAGGTGATTTTTGAAATTTTAATAACTTTGATGATAATTCGTTTAATTTTATTTTGTATTCAACTTTGACATATTTTAAAGCATTCCCACGGAATCATAGACGACAAATTGACAATAAAAATTATAAATATAGATTATATTAATAATTAACCTGTATGCTAGGATAATCGCCTATTTGCGAGCGAATTCCAGTGATTTAGAAAGAGCACTCTTATACGTTGAGCTTGGAGAGAAATAGAGATGCATAAAACGTCTTGCAGTTTGGTGACTGTGCATGAGAGACAGAGACGGAGAGCTTCCTGCGTACATCAGCACGATTGTATAGATCGTTAACCCAAATTTATCGACTAATAATGGTGTGTGAATGATATAATGAATCGATTTCAAATGTATTATTTATGTTTACTTATAGAAATGACCGAATACTGTGTGCTATCGATGGTGTTTATTTATTTAACTCGTTCGTCGCTGCGTCCATCAGATATGTGCGACAGGCGTTTCCCTCGCGGAGGCCCTGTTACGTAATTTTGGTGGACGTTTTATTCCAACACTTACGATTCAACAAATTATTTCATTTCTATTCAATAAAATTAGCACATGCAAATATAAAATAAACAGAATACAAAACATATATATTATATAATACACAAAGACAAAATTAAAATAACTAAGATATACATATACTACATGATATTATGTAGCATGAATTTATCTCGTCTTTTTGTTACAATTCCTTCTAAAACATTTACCCTTCGAATTTTTATGAATTTCTAAACCGTGAAACGGTTTTTTCTTTTCATTTCCGGGCCTAGCATTTTCCAATCACAACCATTTTTTTGGAATTTTCTGATTTGAAAAAGTATGCTTTTCAACCGAATTAATCCAGCGTCTCACTGTTACGTATTTCTATAATGACTTACAAATATTAACCTTACAACGTCTTTCTATAATGTTTTTCAGACGACAACTGTTTAAATATATTTCTAGATCGACCTCGAAACTTGCATTCCTACCCTTGTCTATTCGCATCGTTACTTATCTTTAATTTTGTTTTCGTTAGTTTGGATAATGACGGAGTAAATGATAAAGCTTAACGATCTAAGATAAATAACACCTGAGAGAAGTAAGAAATGATACTGATTAGGCTGGGCGACGAGAGTGTTAAATATAAGCTTCATGCGCGCTGCTGCAGGTCCTGACAGATATTTGGATTTTTTACGGATGATAAGTGGTGGATAAACAAATATAGTATCTACGACTATAAAGATTTTAAATTAGCTCACTACTCAAAGGGTTAATCATTTATTTAAATACTGTATTATAATATAGTTATCCATAGGTTTTATTTTACAAAATGTATTGGAAAAAATGTTTTTTATCCATGTATATTTGAATGATAATTAATGAATGTTTATTTTTAATTAATAACCACGCAATATGTCTTTCATCCCATAAGGACTCCCTCGAATATTCGTCTCCTCTGATATAGACAAGGAGCACTTGTTTTGTCCTTCGGTTGACAAGTCCCTCTTTCATTTGATATTCACATAAGAATGTAGTCTTTTAATATGGATTTTTTTTATCCCAAATGAAATATGAAAGCGATCCAGCTTGCGGCTATCATATAATGAGCATTTTGTCCCCGAACGAGATGTTATAGCAATAACGGATGCGCGGGGACTTGTACACCCCAGGTCTTTCAAACGTACCTAGCAATTATAATTGATGCATAGAAAAGCGTACTTCTTCTTTATGTATATTTTATAAACTCCGCTTCTTCACCGCAGAATTTTCCAAATTGGATTTTTCGAATTAACTTAATTACACGTTCCGTTCGACGCCTTTCGCGAGTTTCGTATCCTTAAAAAGGATTAAGGGCGGCAACATAATTATCACATTTCGCGGAAAAAATGTTTGACAGATATAATTTTATCACATGTTAACCTAAACTTCCAAGTCTTTTAATTGAAATAAAAATAAAAACTATTTTTTATCATTCTTAAGGCCCTAAAATGCTTAATTTTGCTTGCACACATTTATTTTAATTTGTCAATTTGGTTAATAAGATCTTCATTTTTATATATTTTGAATTTAATAAAACTAAATTACCCAAAGGGTAAAGGTCTAAATCACTAATTTACTTCCCCTTTACATCTCAAATTAAAGGTGGTTAAAATAAAAATAAATAGAGTCAGTATTTCAGTTTGAACAATTTGCTATATACAATTAATACCTACGGTTCGAACCGGAATTAAACCATAAACTTAAAACTGGAAAATCACTATTTTTGTCTTTAATTAACCATTTAAACTATATTTGTCATCCTACATCTGAAATTCTAGAATTTTATATGGAATTCAAAAAAATCTTGGAAGAAGAATATATAAAAATCATAAATATATCACTTCAAAAATACGAGCAATCAATAACTTTACACATTCCGGTTGATAGCTCTATTACTCATTCCATTTTCTTCGGATTTATTTTCGCTAATGTAATTTAAGGGATGTTACTTTAATGCAACATTTAAAAATACATTATATCCAAAGTGCATGCAAAAATATAGCATTATCCTATAATAAATAGATAATCAAATGTGACGAATGATTTGGATATATAAAATATTTACAGTTCAGTGTACGGAACAAGCAATCGGACATTAAGAGGTCTTTGTTTTGAATGCAACTAAGATCAAATGGTTCTTAATCATGTTTTTAGCAGAAATGTTCTTATTTAGATAAGTTGTTACAATGTAGAAATCAGATAGCTTAATGGTACCATAACGTTCCACGTTTCAGCGATTCAATCGTGCCTTCTTTGTTGAATTATTTCGTTCGGGCTTTTGATTTATGTTTATATAAACATTACATTTTTAAGAGACTAACAAAGGAAAAACTGCATTAATCTCTTTAGTTTTTTCTTTGTTTGCTTAAGATCGTATTTTCTGTTTAATTTGTATGTAAATTAGTGCTTAAATGTACTTTCCACACGCAATAAGTATTTCGCCACGTAGCATGGATCTGAATGCCGACAGGAAATAAAAAAAATCTTCGTTGTCAAAGGAAAGAGCACACATCATTAATCTGTTTCGCTTGGATTCTCCTATTTTTCTGTTGATACTTGGATAACAATGTAGAGAAGAAAATACATAATTTATTTCCTTTACCTCGTCTGTTTTTATCTCTTCCCTTGTTAAATTTAAAGCTGCTTCGTTCTTATAATCTAAATTCACACTCTTAGATATTAATAAATCCAATGCATCATTCATCGCGAAATGCGTCATTAATACGACTGTGATATTTATAACACACAGTCAACGGGATCATGCGACAGCTTCCGGTATCGATTCATGGGGGGGTGATATCAAGGGTTGGAAATAATAACCAAAGTTTTAAGGGCGCACACATACGCTCCAACTGTATAATATTCAAAATGGCGACCACATTCCTGTATTTTTCGTACTTTATATGTAGGCAAAAAAAAGTCCCATTCATGCCTCAATGGGTTTCCCTCCCCTTGCATCGGCGTCTCCCACACGCATCCTGCCGTTGTATTTTTTCCCTATGAGATTATTCGAAAAAAATACTCACCCCCGAATGCACATATTTTTTATGGGGTAGTTCTGTGGGGGTGCGCTAAATATCAGAGTGGGGGGTGGGCCCCACGTACCGCGAGGGGCGTAATTCGTCGATTGGCATTAGCGGGCGGTAAATCATGAATTAAATACGCCACGCCTAAAAATTGCCAAAAACGAAGAAAATATTCACTTGCCGGAGAGGAAAATCGGATAATCCAATAACGAATGGCCTGATTTTCTAGAAAAATATGTATACATAATGCGTTCACCCCGTCAGCGATTTGTAATAACCTGTTAAATTTACCTGAAATTTCCTATGCTGATTTCGAAATTCTCAATTATATACACGAACACAATCCATAATAACCTTATTCAAAATCTGTCACAAATTCTCTGCATAATTTAAATAATAGCAACAAAAAAATTTATTGCATTTTGTATTTTCAACCAATATTTATCCCAATGTTGCCTAACTCTTTATAAGTACATTCGCCCATATAAAGTCTTTATATTTTTTAAATATACACGGTGTTATAGCTTTTTTGGAATAAGCATCCGTAGAACAGAATATCATTTTTATTTTTGATGAACTCAACAAAATTATTGATGTCATTAGAAAAGTCTGTAGTATATTTGTGGGGACATTTGTATAGGAATGATCTGAGAAGCAACCAATTCAATTCTGCGTTGATAATTATAATTAAGTATTAATATTTCATAGCCATAGCTAAATAATAATTATTGTATCTAAATAAAAGGATAATTTGGCTTATTATTTCAAATGTCAAAAATACCTTAAAAATGAAAAAAAATCATGCAATTAAATCTGCTAAGTATGGTGTATATATTTAACTATCAGAGAGTGAAATATTTATTATTTCTAAAAAATATGATTCAAAAGAGACCTTTATATTGTAATCATAATCTGCACAAATCATTGCTTCTCTATGACTAATCGCCGTTTCAAAATACCATATTATTAAGATCTTATATATCATGGAATATAGAATCAGATTATTTTAATCATACGTCTATAAATTATTGATTTGAATATGATATTGGTTTTCAACTAAAAATATAAATGATTAAGTCTATTCGGTAACGTAAGTATTGAGTTGATTTTTTTTTTAATTTAAGGGTGCTTTTATCACTTTATGTAAGAGTTTTGTTTTAAGTATTGGAACTATAATTAATTTAAAATATATACTGATGATGTGTATTCATAGTGTAATGTGATTTAACTTAGATTTGATCCGATAAAATATACAACGCAATCTGTTTCGGGGCCATCACAGACAGTTCCAATCCATCGGTCGTTTTTCATTGGAAATCCGATTTCTAATTCTGTTTTCCTTTACTGTCGTTTATACCTAAATCCGGCATACACTAACACATACACACTTAAAACCATTTTGCCGCTGAGTGAAAAAATCGTACATTTATAGCTATCCGCCAAACTCGGAGAGTGATTTTCCAAACTCTAACGTCGTCACCCTCTTCGGCCTCCATCGACCCCCTTTTGTACTGCGTTAACAAGAGAGGTGGCAGCTGAAGGGCCAGGGATGAGGACGTCAGGAGGAAGCGGGCTTTGAAGGTAGGTTCAGAAACGAATCTCTATTGCAGAGCTGACTAGTAAATAAGGGGAAACAGCCGTGTGAGGGTGGAATCAAGAGGTTTTTTTTGTATGTGTGTAGATATTGCCAGCCACTTTTACAAGAAAACTTTCGAAAATGAGCGTAAAGACAAATTTAATCTCAATCAATCTATCTCAAAGTATTTTTGAATTAACAATTTAACACAAACCAAATATTACTATTCAATGAGTTTTGATTCAATTTGTTGGATGTTAAATTATATCTTCAGAATATAATAACGTGTTAAGCAAGGACGAGACCACACAACAGAGAGGGAGCAAAATCACCTGGGTTTATGCAAACGAACGAGATGAAAAAAATGGAAAATCCATGTGAAAAGAAAAGTGGAAGTGTCAGCTGGATGTGGAGGAATAACGGGGAGACTTTGTACAATCAGCAAAAATGATGACGAATGCATGAAAAATTTACTTTTTCAGCATCTCAGAATTTCAGCAAAGTCACACATCACACGTTATTAAAATACCTCAAGGATAAAACTTAGAATTTTTATATTTTAGAAATATATTTTTTCGACCATAAATTTAATTTCCATTTACACTTTGTATAATATAACATTAAAGCATTTGATTGATTAAAATAATTCTATCATAATTGTACAATGATTGATAAATATTCAAGATTATTATTATATCTTTCCTTAAGTTGAATTTAATAATTTGAAGAAAACAGGCGATTTAGAGAGTATTATCACATGGAGTCCCCATTTCTATAAATATGGATATTGATTATGTTTGACTATTTACAAAGACAGAATAAAATACATTTTAGAATTTTGGGAAGAAAATGTGGGATGCTTATTACAAAAGTAAAAATAAAATGATCTAAATTACGCAAAAAAATAAATGATGTTTGGAAAAATTCGGAAAATAACCGAAAACATCATTTTTTTAAAAATAATTAGCACTGCCTGTTGATAGATGGCACTGTTATTTTAAATTAATTTTATTTAATAAGTTCGTTTATGCGCATTTGAATGATAAAATTAGAGGTCTTAATTCGATACTGAAACATGGCACTAATGCTGATGCTATACATTGATATTAGGCATACCTTGGTGTATTTATGGTACGAATATAAATAATACGATTTTAGTTCTGTTTACTTGGAAAAATGGTTCGCCTAATTGATTTCCATCCGAGATATTCACTCGAAGGAATCGGATTTCGTTAAAAATGTGTTCTGGCAAAACTTTACTACGTCTTCGGGTAATTTTGTTTTGGCTCGACAGCTCGCAGTCTCACATTACGAAGGCTGTAGCAGCCTCCCAAACAACAAAGGACTGATTCCCGTGTGGAGGGAGAGGAATGGTGGGCTTTGGAAACGCATGGCAAAGTGGTAATATATAGAGAACGCGCCACCTACAGAAAAATACGTACCCATCTTATTACCTTTTGGCACGGAATATATATACGCGCATACATCCCAGTGTATATAGCCTTTGGATATAAGGCGGAATCATAATGACGTGGGGAAGAAAATGGGGTGAGTTGGCACTTAGCATTTTGTATGAGGGGGTGGCTGCCGTACTGAAGACTTGATATTAGTTTGTATGCAGTATATGTGCGCGTATATACCCCCTCACTTGCCTGCGTTTGATACCGTAATCCATCTTTTTTGATGGATGATGGAAGAAAGTATTTCAGCATCTAAGTAATATTTAAGTGAATTTTCATATTGGAGTTTTCTTGGGTGGAAATTTTTAATCGGATCTTCGCGGGGAAGAGTGCCGCGGCTTATTCTGCCGCGACTTGTCGTCGGGCACTTAGCCATAATTACATATGTTTAATCTCTGCATTTATCCCCTTCATCATTTAAACGACTTCGGGCTGTTTGCTTACTTAATTTTTAATAAAACCAAAGACTTGAACCATTTTAAAACACTTCTCATTATATCCTAATAAAGTTTCCTTAAGTATATTTCCCAAAAACCGAAAACGTTAATTGTTAATTGACAAAATTGAAAAAATGTTAATTGACTCACACTTAGTTAAATGCTATCATAGTAAGCTGATTTCTTATTGTTAAAGCTTTAGTTCAAAACCAGATTGCAATTAAATGATCGCAATTACCACTCATTTAAATGATCGGAAAAATATTTTTTGACACTTTGTATGCGGGATTTTAGGGTCATGCAAGGCGAATTTTTTTAATAATTGCGAATGATCATTTTTTTTAATTCTCAAACTATAATAAAGACCATATAGTCACCATGATCTACATGGTTAGTGTCCTTTATATGGTGAAACTTTACAAGGGGAGCAAATATATTTCGCATAGCTATTATTAAATAAATTTACAATATGTTGAAATTTATTCAACATAATATATTCAACACAAAATATTTAATATTTGAAAATTTGCATTCTAATTAATGGATGGTTGTGTAAAATACAAAATAAGGGCATGAAATTTATTATCGTAAATTTTGTTCTAAGCTTTAAATCCTTTGCACTCAAGAGGTGACTCTCGCTCACCATTCGGTTTGATGCAGAAACTCGATGCACAGCACTAACTATTTACGTTTAATTCCTTTGAAGCGGGTCCCTACGCTCTTTTGTATAATCTTATGAAGTGTAACACGACATCCCTTCAAATAGACATAAGATTTTCTTATTTGAAATTTGTTCGCAAATTTGACAGTCGTGCCAGAAAAGCTACTAAGTTTTTATATCTATATAAGCATTGAACAGGAGTTAGGAAGGATTGCAAAGTGTGTTCTCAAAGAAACAAAGCCGGTAAAAACATCAAACCACATATTATTGTAATACTTGTCATGCATCTTGGCAATTGTTTTATGAAATATCACACACAGTAAAATTACAGAGACTCATATTTAAGAAATTATATTGATAAAGGCGTAAACATATATAAAATGTTAAAATATAAAAGTTTTATATATTCATTTGTGCGTGTAATGTTTTTATGTTAAGGCTAAGAAATTCGCCAAAAGTGCTGCGAAATGTCTTGAGTTGCTAGTTCACAGCGCAAAAAATGATATCGACTGCAAAGGGTTGAAATATAGTTCTTACGAAAAATATATTTTTCCGCACTCAGAAAGTGGCAGCGATTGATGGCGATTCTCTGCTCCCGCAAGTATTGTGTTAAGATGCCATATCCATTATCGGATGTAAGCGATTTTTGCAGAAGATTTTCTCAGGGATATGATATTTTATGCAATTGTATTCCTTTGCCATCTATATATGAATAATCAGGAAACCATTTATTTTATCATGGATTTTGTTAGCATTTGCAGCAGCAGAATATTGTCCTAAACTACGAATTTTCAAGATCAAGTATTTTAACATTGATTTTTTTAAAATTATTATGAATATTTATATTATTATATTTAATATATTTTTGGCTGTAATTAATAAATAAAGAATTAGCAAAAAAATCCAATCTTTAAACCTATTATTTAAAACCGTTTCATTATAATTTAATGCAAAAAGAGGGTTAAGCATTCATATAAAAAAGGCAATAAATTGCACTCAAATCTGAAAGAAGGAAAAAATGCACTATTGTATTGTATAAAATTTAAATATGAAAGACTTGTTTAGATTTAGATTTTTTATGTAATTTTTTATACTGATGCTTTTAAAAAATGTTGTAATATGGGTACTTATTAAATGATTTTGTAGTCTAATTTGAATATCATTGATCCATAAAGATATTTTCAGTATTACCTATTTATAAGTTGGTACGTATAGAATTTATTATCATCGTCATTGTCATTTGACACATTAATACGATAAATTAATAAGTGAAAAAAGTAACGAAACCTATACTTATAATTTTTTTAGTGATAATGATTATAAGCATTTTGATACCTGTCTTAATACTTTATTCAATTAACTATGCATATCTGATAAGATCGTCTTTAATTTTTATGAAGTATAATTGCTTGACATGTGTCTCATTAATCAATATGTATTAAATAGTAGACTGAGGCGGATTCACATGTATTTATCTTGGTAAAAATGGTCCAAGGGATGATGCTCAAAATGGCTAAATACTGTAATCGAGTCCTTTGACAAATTAATCCGGTTTTTAGCGTAAATATTGGCATGTTGACATTATCAGAGTGGGGTTTTTACAGCAGTTTGTCCATTGCAGAGGCTCATTACATTCATTGCATTGTGTGGAACGAAGGTTTTATTAATTCAGTCCGTACTGCGACATTACTCGGTCGCATGGCGGGGTAAATTTAACTAAGCCGTAAATATACGGCGCGCCGTACTTAGTGGAACCTCCAACTTTGTAATTCCGTTTGCAGTCGCGGCACGAATCAAATTACGCAAATTAAAGTGTCACACTCGAACAACTTTTCGATAATTATTAACAACAAGAGCCCGCCAAAACCGTGGAATTAATTGAGAGACAAATCCCATTTCATGAATCAATTCGTACGCACACGAACGTCTTAAGGCGTATGTGAGCCCAAAAAATCATAATATTATTCCTTAATGCCAAATCATTTGAGGAGTCCTGATTGTATTTAAGTCGAGAAAAAAACCATTGAGGGTTGCGCCCTGAGATTCAAAAGACAGCCCCGAGCTGTAATCACTCCAATCATATTGCTCATCTAATAGGCCGTACACAAATCAATCTTATTAGTGAATGATTTCAAAAATTGCTCTCAAATAAAATAAGTATGACCCAAAATACAATTTTAACCTTTAACGAACGAATGCTGTCATATTCGCGACAAGAAAAAAAACTTTTTGAGCTTTCTTTTCAGTAATTTCAATGCCGTTAGAAAATAGGTTTTAATGGCTACCCCACAAACTATATCAAAATAATCACATTTTATTCAGATTAAATAGGGATCATTTCAACGAAATATTCTAGATGAGAATTGAATTTAAAAAAAATTCCACCTATGCATATATTCTTTTGCCTATGCTGCGGAAAATATTTTTGAATCATATATCTGTAAAAAACAGATAAATATATTTCATAAGATAGTTTGTTTATATGTTTCATTGATAGGAGAAAATTAAACATTTCATTGACAGAAGGGTTAAATGTATATAATAAAAATATAAATTCATCATAAATATCATACCTAAAATTCTAAATTCTTAATGTATGCCGTGTAAATTAAAACACAATTTTTATAATCAATCTTGATACAAATATTTCATATTCGGCTTTCTTATATTAAGTTAATGCAATATATTATACTGAAAATTGACTTATATCAAGTCAAAATAAATGATCAAGATTACCTTATGTTTACATTAGGGTAACTGGTTGCATTTTCTATACGTTTACAATCCAGAGCATGTTTATTGATGTTTTCATAGCAGGCCTAAGAGTCATTTTAGACAGCATTTAGTACAACTGTAGTATTATTTTATGAATACTCCGAAAAAAATACGATAGCAATAAATTTCGTTGGTAGTTTGACGAAACGCTTAAAAGTTACCCTTCAAAAGCTTGTAATGACCCGCGGTGGGTGTAATCACCTGCAATAAACCCAATTCACCCTTTTTTCATAGCAGCAAGCAAATCTTTGCCAAGTCGGAGCTAGGCATTTAAAATAGGGTTTGTAAACTCCTCGGAGGGTTTTAAATTAAAAGAATATTATGTTTCATGATAGAACGGAAAGGGATTATGTAAATTTGCACCTAAATTTTCGCTCCGGTGCATATATCTTGCGACTGAAAAGATGTGCATATAATTCCTTTTTATGTTTGCATCCAGCAAGTAAAATTCACATCGCCTTTATTTTTAAACGTTTGACATGTAATATACATACAGCATGCAATACAACAAGATTCAGAAGTGAAGGGTGAGTAGCTTGAAGCTTAATGGCATACAAATATTGCATAAGGGTTATTGGAGCGGCTCTCATATTCAACAACAAGTATGCCGAAATAAACGTTTCTAGGAAAATATAATCAAATTTTTGATGGATTGTGGATGCTTTTACTTTATAGCAGTGTAAGAAAAAAACGCAAAGCCTCCCGTGGAAGTGAAAGGCAACGAGTATGAAAGCTTTTGTCGGGAAGTTGGAAGTATTCAACATGCAATTATGAGACGCTGGTTGTTTTCTGAGAGGACGTAATTGATGCTTCAAGTTTTACCAGCAGACTTTAGTTGCGAGCAAATGCAAGAAATAGTATCCTTTAATATTGCAGAATAGTGCATATACTGCACTCGACTCGCGAGGATGTAGATTCAATGAAATTGCAACCACTTCAGATATTTTGTATCTGAAATATTCATCATGTTTAACGATTCGATTTACATTCGAAGCGTTTCAAAGATCAAAATCAGAATACGTGCTTATAATTTGAAAGGAAAATATCGTTCAATGCAATATAAGGAGGTCATATCATTAATCAATCTGATATTGTAGGACAAAGGTCTTTCCAACTCACTTCCATTCGTCTTTATTCTGAACCCAACTATTAAAATTTATATCAAGATATGACCCAGTATTATCTTCATGATACATTTTATAAATGGTACCATACATCATGAGACTTGAATGATTAACTCAACATATACAATATTTATATATCATAATGTATTCAATGCATAGTGAATTTTTGCAAAGTTAAATATTAATAAGATAAATATATTTAATACTTTGTGATCAATACTGGATGATTTTATTTATTCCATGATAATCAATGGTAGTTTTAATCAACTGATAAATGAAAATATAGTGTAATTGAAATCAGCTGCAAATTAAAGTCTTTATTATTCATTTTCAAATGCTATATTAAATACTATAGCTATAGCTATTGTAAAAAAATAGTACAGTTATGCTACTTATTTAATACATTCAATTTTAGTTCAGGAATGAACTATCGAAGCAACAGTGTCATATATATTTGCTTTTAATTGATGACACAATTAATACATCTTTGAAGATTGTAATGGATGTATTGTGTCTCATCAAAAGACTTGCAAACTGTGAAAGAATTAATATTAAGAAGTTATTAAAATATTTTTTGTGGCATTTTTTCGGCCAAAGGCAACCGTGCTTAAAACCATTCATTTAATCGTTATAAGGAAGCTTTTCTAATTTCGTTCATGTCGTAATCGGTTAAATCATCGTTGTTATTATTCATGGTTCTACGAAATTAGAGAGCTTCGGGCTCAATACAGAACTACTGTTAAACAATTCGTGATTGGACCGTTTTTATGTTAAACTATTAAGCAACCTTAGGTAGAATAATAAAATATTTTTTGTCCCATGCGTTGAAAAATTTTCATTATGGTAATTGCATAAAAAAGGCAAGTGTTTGTACAGTAGATTGATTGATTGTCAGTAATGTATTTTCGATCGACGTGAAAGTGCAATATATGAATTATTGCATACGCTAACAGAGTCAAAGGCTTCTATTTAAATTAAAACAAATATCTAGTTATTGTGTTTAATTGAAAAGCTCAATCAAATATTAATATGAAAGCTCCATCGTTTGATAATAGTTAGATGAGTTACCGTTATGGCTTTCTGTTAGCATACATGCCTATATAGATTGGATTCTATTTATTTAGAAGAGTTTTGATTGACGTTTTTATGCAATTTTTGATTAAATTTTGTAATCTCTTGAGCGTACATAGCAGCATTTTTGATGCAGCATAGTCGAAAAGACTTGATTCGATTGGACGTGTTTATGGATAGCTGATCTAAAAGCGATAGTCCTCAAACAGTAGTGGTGTTGCATTGCGAAACGTTTGAATATTCAAATATATTTGAAGGGTTTCCTTGGAGAGGCCGACAGGATACACGGAGTAGCACATAATTATCATGTCAGTGTGTACAACATTACATGGGGTGCGCAGCTCAACCGATGTGCCTTCATTTTGTGGTCGTGAAGGATATCTGATAGGATCGAATGCCTTCCATTATCATGCGAACATTTCTTCGTCGGCTATTAATGCTTCAATTGCTGGATAAGATCTTGAAGAGTGTGCTCAAAAATGGGCACGCATCGGGAGAATCTTTCGCAACGACAATCCATAATTCTTGGCTTCAAAAGCCAATTTCATCGTATATGGACAGCCATTTAATACACAATATGCTAATGTCATTTCAGATATGATTTAGTTACATATATATGGAAAATGATCGTAAGTCAAAGCAATAAAGAGTGATTGAATCAACAATGACCGTGTAAATTTGTGCCTCTTATGAATCAGAATTTAATCCTTTTAGTACCAACGAATGTATCCAAAGTTCATAAAATTTAAACCGTATTTGCAAGTATAAATGCAAATAAGAGCGACTGTTTGGTCATAGTTTAATATAAAAGGTGTAGTATGTATTTTGAAATGAAATAATTTGACAAAACTATATGATAGTTCCATGATGTATAGCAAGTGCTACAGAATAAATACATTGTGTGTATATTATTATATTTATAACCAATTATTATTACAAACCTAATCATATTGCAGCCACATATCCATTCATCCAGGTCACCCAAATCCTTATTTTTGTCCACCCTCTAAATTATTAAAAAATCGAAAAATTGTAATTGCCAAAAAAATCATTGAGTTATTGAGAGATTAATTGTTTTTGAGTATTATTTGCTATACACCCTATTTAGTCAATTATACTAAAGATCTTTTTAATGCACCCATTGCGATAGCACTTGGAGTTCTACTCACTGTCGCAATTGTGCATTCAATTACTCATTCAAAATATACCTATTTATTAGATAAGAGTTCCATATAACGTTCTATAAAATGTTTCTGAGGTAAAGTTCTTTTGCAATGCGAATAGTAAGGCGCCATTACGTACGTAAATTATACAAAAATTGCATACTTCATCAAAGCACGTTAACATAGCCTAAAAAGCCATATATTAAATGATATATATTTTTAAATAATATCCAATTTTATTGAAAATTTTACCTGCAAATTTGTGTTTTTTTCTTTTTGTATTAAATTTGTCTTTGGTGTAAATTATTTTGATAGTAAGTTTAAAGAACGTGCACTCATATTTCTGAAAGAAATTATTAAACTATTCATAATCTATTATTTTTGGCCATCAAATCTATGAGATTGTATCAAAATTGTTTATGGGATGATAATTTATATTTTTTCTGTTTGTTCGCTATATGGTCGCTATGTGGTTGCTTTTATCACACCTATAATTGACTGCCGTTAAAATAATATTGATAAATTGATGATGTATCAATAAATACTAAACAGCATATCAGAAGAACATGTTATTATAGGAATATGAACAAAAATACATAGAATGAAGGAATTTTAGGATAACAGACAGAATATTTTATGTAATAATTATATAAATTTAATATCCTATTCAAATTCAAGTTTCTAGATTTGAATATCAATTCAACGATATTAATGAAATATCATAATTTTAAGCTATGTTTAATAGTAAACTAGTGAAAATATAATGATTTTATAAAAAAATCTTTTAAATACAAATCATCGCATAACCCATTAACGACTGCACGTTTTATTTATCAACGCGTATTTAATTGCCATTCACGTCTAATTTTTTCACCGCCAAAGTACTAAACGCCGGAAATTTCCGCAGGGCGGACCTATAAATATTCCATTGCCGAATGTAACCTTATACAATTAAATTGGGAATATTATAATTATTTTGTGTTAATGTGAAATGGGAACGACATAAATAGTGACGTAGGAAATACGCACCGAATTAGAGGCGCACAACCCGAAATTACGGGTCAAATTAATAACGGGCCCAAATTGAAAGGATTATAGCCCGTAATCAGCACGAACGCCCGGTTATTAGAGTAATTTTCATTAATACGTCTTATTAGGGCCCTAATACTTCCCTATCGCGTTCTGTATTAAAGATTTGATGAGCGATACAAAAGTTTGCGGTGCCTTTCAATCCCTGGGACATTTAATTTGTCATGCGATCAACGTCGTTTACAGCCTTCCTATCTCGTCCTTCTCGAGGAATGGTCGCTCTCATACAACCGTACCAAGACGTCGTAAATTTTTATATTCCAAAATAAAACAATTATTTCGCTCTTCTGATAGTTCCGAGGCTTTGACGGACAGCAGATGCGCTGTTATTGCTCCGGCGGATAATTTTTCAAAATTAATTTTAAGGATGGCCAATATATTTTTTTGCGGATTCTTGACCGCACGATTAAAAATAATATATAATCGAACCGCGATATTTTTTTTTTGCTTTTTTATAAATCAATCAAGTGTGTTGATGAAATTCGGCGGTACACTCGGCAGATATCGTGTTACAGAGGGTTGCGCTGCGAGATCCGCGATCATTTTACCGCTTAAAGATATAACAGAGCTTTTGATCTTATTGAAAGATTTACTAAGTCATTTATAATTTTAAAAAAAGGCTTTTCAAATAGAAATTAATCTCAAAATAAAAACAGCAAAATTTAACTAACGTTAGGAAAATAATTTAGAAAGATGAAACTCAAAAAGCATGTTGGTAAAAAGATTTATTTTATTCTCTGAATTAGTCAACAAATCATTAAAGGATTGAAAATCAGAATTTATTACTGATGAAAAAATATATTCGTTCGACAATCGAAATAGCAACAAAGAAATGCAAAAAAGTGCAGAATGAATTGAAGTTTTTTTTATTGAACTAGTATAAAGTTAATTGAAAAACTATTCAAAAATATTGATCACGTCAACAGATGGTGTGTTATTTTAGATATTCTTTACGATTATCTTCTGTCGATAAAACCAAACTTAACGACAACTGAGAGGGTTTTTTTTGATAGCATAAAAATTAAACTACGGTCAAGTTTAAAAGTAAAAACGTTCAATGCACTTTTATTTTCAAAATATGTATTTTTGAAATGTAAATAAAATTCTGATCCTCTTGATTTCACTGAAACCATAAACCTCAAAATTTCACTTGATTTCACGCCTTTGTCTACGAGAAAACGCGTTGCGCAACAGAGGATGATATTAATACTTCTCGCCCTCTTTGTGTGATGGGATCAAGAACCTTTCTATTCGATGGAATAAATTAAGTTCTAATGAAGGGAACTTTGTAGAAAAATAAGATGCACCATTTGTATTTTTATATAACACCTATAAATTTGTACGGAAAAATTCCGGGCTATATTTGAATCACCCTCGTGTACATATTTGGAACCCCTAGTCATAACACATTTTTAGATTTTAAACTTCATTTTATAAAATTATTTACACCATTTGAAAATGCAGTCAATTTGATAAGAAATAATACTGCATGTTTGAAAGTAACGCATCCCTCAATAAATTTGTAGGATTTTTTTCCTTCACTTTTCTTTATCTCTATTTGAGTTCGTTTTTTCGCAATTTCTTCAAAAAATTCCTAGAATATTATTGGTAAATGTCTTATCTTTATTGCATATAAATAAATCTAGATCTGTCTGTTTTTTATACAATCCTGCAATTAAAAATATTAGGAAGTTCATCCATTTATGTTGCCAACTTAAAAAGACGCGAGTAAATATATTATATAATAATTACTACGGTAATGGAATACGTCGCGCAAAATGTCAAAAGGTTATTACTATAGTTATTTCAATTTATAACTACTTTTAAAACGATGATATTGAACAGAGGAAGTATTTAAAAATGTAATTTACAATTCAAAATCCTATTTAAAAAAAAAAAATGTCACTCATCGATATCTGAGTGATCTTTAATACTTACGAATTTAAATAGAAAGCATTAAAAGGAGTATCTTTTTCCTAAACTAAGCTAAATTAAAATAATTATTTTTAACAAGTTATTCATCAAAATCTTAAAGTTATCCATCTTTTGGGCCATGGTGTTAATTTATTTTTCAAATTTTATAAATTACATAAAGCGAATTTGCGTAAATCGAGTCAAATAAGTATATAAAAACCAGCTTATATTGAAAACCAATTTTCTGTGCATTAGCTTTTTTAACATAAAATCAAATTTTTATAGTGTTTTTAAATGGTAAAATATCGCCAGTCGAGCCCCGCAATACGTTCAGTATGAAATATGAAAAGTGTGATCGTAAACATTTATGAGTACCATATACGAAATTAAAATTCGGGACGCATTTAATCGACAATGCACAAATTGCATCCAACCAAACTTCCTGGTCAATTTGAATAAAAATTCAAAAATACCGCCCCATGAAGATTTTCCATAGTCGTTTACAAGATAATCCCACCGGAGCAGCACATAAAAGATATTTTATCAATTAATCGATAATGTCGACATTGTTGCGGGGACGATTTGCGATTCGTCTTGGTGACCAAAATGTGTGCATATAAAAATTCTGTTATCTCGCGAATCTGTTTGTTATTTATAACGTTGCATACTTCGTTTATGAAGATGTGATCAACATAAAAGTGGTCCAGTCATAAATTCAGAAAAAAATAATTACTTCATACGCGATATAGCTTCTATGGTATAATTTCAGACGATAATATTTCAGCACAAGACCTTTTCATGTATCCTCAAGCGTAATGAGGGGCTTCAGCAGCACTTGTCCAACATCATTAAGTCTAACGATATCTTATAATTAGATTTATATAATTAACATACTTTAATCACATCCACGTCTGCAGAAAGGCTTACATTTAGATACTGTTTGAAGGCGGGATTTATAATCCCATTTACAAACAGCAAATTACACTAATTAATTAGGTTTTTTAGCTTTTGAGAGAACACACCAGATCAATCAACATCCGTTTTACAGGTAATGAATTTTTGAATGGAGCTACTTCAGGTGCCTAATTGTTGTTGATGTTATCTTAAAGTGTTGAAGGAAACGGAAGCACAAAGAGGATTATTTGTAATTTTTTTTGGCATCGCCTAATGTTTTTCCATTTGCACCCGAACAACTATTATTGCTATATACTTTTGGGTGTTATCGATGAAATTATGCGTACAAACAAAATCAACTGAACGTTAAAAATGCTAATTTAATTGGTTTCTGAAATTTTAGATTAATTTAATTAAATTCAGCCCGAAAAAAAAAAGAATAATATTTTAAGATACATTTAAAATGGCTGAAAAATGTGATTTGCATTTAAAAAATTATTGCAAAAACAAGTAACGATTCGAATCAATGAATTTTGTTACGCAATGAATTTGATTAATCATATCTGATTTTTAGATAAATAAGAACATATGTTGTCATCTACAATGAGATCACGGATATAGCGAGCAATATCCCATTAGAAACGGAAGAAATAATTTACGAACCTTAAGAGAAATGAAAACCCAGCTTTATGTAGTCTTATTATTATCTTTATAAGCGTGCTGAGCGAGGGAACTATAAAATATCGGTTATTACGAGCAATTTTAGACAAAACCTCGAAGCTCGTTAAAATCTAAATCAACTATACTTTTAATAAATATTAATCTGGATAATGGCACACATGTTGATATCGTTCTATTATTTATGTTAACATTTGCTATGGGTGTGATGTATATTTATTATTTGTGGTCCAATTCTTCAGATGTTATTAAATCTTTTGATAAAACTTTCCAAATCATTTAAATAATCCCATAATATAAGCATTTCAGCCAACTTCAAAAACTATATAATTAGTAATAAATGGATCAATATTTTTAAGTATTTAATTATAGCCGAAAGTAATAAGATAATAAGTTCGTTAAAAATATGTATGATTGTATATGATTAAAGACCACTTATATCCACATTTCTCTAAAACAAACAAATTTTAATGAAATCGTAGCATGTGACAGCTCAATTATGCATCGAGTCTCATATTTTATCACATGTCGTTAAGTATAATATGCGGACGCATTTAGGCAAAACCTCAAGACAGACGATATTTGCATGAATACACCGATATGCCTTAATGAATTTAAAGAGTTATAGGCCGTTTTATTTCATTTCGCTCCAATTAGTATTTTATAGCAAAACATAAAGGGGTTGAAGAGAGGCAATATCCAAAAATTGTGGAAAGTAATACGCGCACATAGAGTATCTCGAGTCATTAATTTCTAAAAATATATTCGTGTTCACAGCGGGATATTTCCTCGAAATTTTCAATTAAACGATAGGAGAACGCATAATTTTGCTAGAATTTCAGGTTTTGTTACGACTGAACTGTTGCGATGATATCGCATTATAAGAGATATATGACCACCTTGTGTTGTGGGTTAATTGAAAGGTTGTTGGTCAATGGCCGAATCAAAGAAGATGTAACATTTCGAAGACAAATTTGAATTATACTATACTATACCATTGTAAAATTATTAATTGTACCATAAAAATTAAGTATGTATTTAAGATCTAGTGATACGTAGGCAATTATAACCAAATATTGTATGTTATACAATATCCTCAAACCTTGAGAGTTTAATTCAATGTATCATGTATCATTAGTCCTTTTAACAGTGAGCTAATTTTAAATCATAAATTCAGATGATATATTCGTATAGTCCGCCACTTATCGTTCGTACAAATCCAATTATCTGTCAGGACCGCACAGCATGAAGCTTGTATATAAATAAGTAAACGAGTACACAATACACTTGAAATCGATTAATTTGGGTTATTATTAGTCGATAAATTTGGGTTATCGATCTATACAATTATACGATGTACACAAGACCGTATCTGTGCATCTTCAAACTCAACGTGTAAGAATGCTCTTTCTGAATTACTGGAGTTCGATCGCAAATACGCGACTGAACTCCTCGAAAGGTTAGAGGCAGTTCCGTCTTCTACTTTGTCTTAGCACTCAAAGACCCGGGTTCACGCGAAAAACGTGAAACATCTATGTAGAATTCTACACAACGTGTATATATTTTTTCTTTAGTTTTATTGAATTGAAGAATTTTAATCATTTTTAGCAGCACTTTAACCAATACCTGCCTTACTTCTGTCAGTGGCCACATGATCGCCTGAAAGTTGGCAATCTCTATAGCAGCTTAACTTCTCTCAGCATTATTGCTGGCGGTCCTCAGATGAATCATCCTGTGTGTTTCTGCCACCTTCCGTGGCAGCTCAGCTTCTTTTCGTGTACTTGTGGGACGTATTCCTGGCAGCTCTCTGGTGGCAGATTCACGGCCTGTCTAACTTTTTTATGACTGGATGACGCCATGCATATATAGGATGACTGTATGACAAGAAATATGGATGAACGAGAAGGATGGAAGACATTTATACAAGCTTTTTAGCTCCATTAAATATCGAGTCGTTGAGTTGTTCCATGTTGTTGGATTTACCAGTTCCTCGCGGAACACAAACGATTCAAGGCATCTCTGTCGGTTTGGCTTAGGAAGTCTTTCGGATTGTCCTTGCACAGATATGGACATGACAGTGGATCACGTAGACTCATCAGGACAATTGATTGGCATCTGGATATAATAATAGATTTGTCATTTCGGTGTAAAGCAGCTCCAGCCAGAACCGGCAATGAATCGTCCAAATCCCTATTTCCCTGAAAATACTTGGTGCGTACTTTTTGTTTATTGCAAGTGTGTCTGCGATGACTGGTATAATTCGGTCACAGTGTGGGCACGGAGGTACGTGGTGGGACCAAAAAAAATATCCTAGAAAAATGAGAGAAAGATTCAGCTTCATTACAATCTGCCATTTTCTGACACCAATGTTACGTAGAGTGAGGACGCCGAGAGGCAGATTTCCCGGACCACGCCCTATTCCCGTGTACACTGTAGGATATCCAAACTGTAAGTACATCCTTTCTACTATCAGGTCACGGCGAAGTCGAACGATAGGATGGAGGTAGTCGGGTACGAAGGAGACACTCTCATCTTAACTAGTATCTTTATTCAAAACGAGATGAGAGAGCTTACAACCATGAACCTGCGGGAAGAATATATCTTCTCGAAGACAAGGTTATTCAAAGACTCCCTTATATTGTTTCCTGCACCCCCCGCATTTCCTATTTTTTGTAAATATGCGAGGAAGGAGGGAAGCTATGCATATGTAAGAAGACAAAGCGATGTCGTTATTACCTTGACGTACTACATTCACAGGATGACAGAAGATGTGGTTGTTTATTTCATCCAAAGAAAGGCAAAAAATATGTCGCTATTAATTTAGCAAATTGCATCTACACAGATTAAGCTGTTGGGGAGCATCGACATACATGTATGTCCGAATTCTCATGTCCCAAAAAGAGCACTCTTGCATTGAAGCTCGGAGACAGACAGAGAAAGAGAGAACTTAGCGCAGTTCGGGAGACTGAGACGGATAGCTTCCTCACATTCATCGCATGATTGTATAGATCGTTAAGCCCAAATTTATCGACTTATAATGATTTCGATTTCAAGTGTGTTATTTGTTTACGCAAAGAAACGACCGAATATTGTGTGTTATCGAGAGTGTTTGTTTATTTAACTGCTTGCCGTTCTTCGCTGCGTGTTGAATGAGTCTTTGTTCAATTATCATTTCCTTCTAAAGGAGGAGCAAATGAATCGATTTTTTGTGCATTGTTTATGTAAAGAAATGACGTGGTCTTGTATTCACTATCAAGTGTTCATTTACAATTGAAGATTGTCTTACGCTGATTAGGAGCTAACAGAAAGTAATCGGCATAAAGCGATTATGACATCAACGACTTCATCGATTTTAAATTTGCTCGCTCCTCAACAGGTTAAGAGCGGCTTTGCGTTGGGGATGCATCATATGGCAACGCAAAATTATTTTAAAATATGAATTAGATATTTCTACATCAACGATTATTGGGGTCTTTGGTTTTTTGCTCAGCGAAAATGACATAGAAATACGTATTGTGTTTGGATTCGTATCTCCACGATAATTTGGTTTTAATTAAATACACACTAGTCTTATCCACGACCGAAACTCTCAAAAGGGCTAGTTCGTTATCATTGTGTCTTTGCCAGTATATTTTTTGCGTCAAGTAATGCTTTTATAATTATTATGATCAACGTTGGGGGATGATGCTCCACATTTTCGTGCGTAGTGGGCCGACGTAATGACTCAACATGAAGTCAATTTGGGTTCGTGCTGTTAGCATCGATGTGGCCAGTTAATTTATTACTGTCTAACATAATTATCGGTTGTCTCTTAAAGTAATGACTACATAAGGATATCGACGACGTAGACAATGTTTTAATTATACACGTACAGGGTGTTACACGCCTGATTGATTACGATCCTGATTATGATGCTACGAAAGGCGGGAGGATCTACTCGAAGGCAAATAACGGTGAACGTAAGAACACATCCGACAAAATTATAATGCATGTATTACTAGAATGCTATCCTTTATATCATACTAATGTAATTTTCTGAGAAATTATCATATTTAATGCTAAAAAGTAATACACTTAAGCACCGAAGTTGATTAGACTAAAATGCACAGTATCCGCGTGCATTAATTATGTGAATGGAGTATATAAATTAAAAGCGATTATAAGCACTTGCCTGTGTTTAAAAGTATCATCCAATGATCAAGAGTTTCAATTAATCATACTAATTAAAGTAATTTATTTAATTAGGCTTATAGTTATTTAGCTATAACAATTTGACGTACTTATGCACGCGACCAGGGTATCATTTTTTAACCCAATAATTTATAGCGTACAAACAATATTCGTTTAACGTATATACGATGTTAGGGGTGAACACCCTGGTGAGGATCTAGGAAGCGTTTATTTTTTTAACACGATAACAATTATTATTTTTCACCTGTCAGGGATACTCGTATATGTGGTCAAAACGCATATCGGACTGTTCAAAATGTATTGTCGTTTTCATACTAAATGTCCGTTAAAATCATTCCTAACAAATTCAGTTAGATCAAGATACATAACTATCAGATACTTCAATAAATTTAAATGTTTTCAATCCTAAAACAAATAATCGTTTTAAATCAATTCACCACTGGATATCTTTGTCTAGGGACATATAAAAAATTTCGACAAATTTGATTCTTAACATGTAGGGTCTATGTGTTAAATGTAACAAAAGAACCTCCTAGCCCCCAATTTTTTTTCGATCTATGTGCAAAATACTCTAAATACTGTATTTAATATATATTCATTAAAAAAATATAATCTTGCAACCAGTTTTCATTAAAATTATATGAATGATAACATTTGTTAAACATCTAAAATATTAGAAAGTCTTATTGATGAGGCAGCTGTAATTAATATTTTAGTTTAAGTTCAAAGATTACGCGCCCTTTAATCTCCCGTCTCCCGCACCAACTAATCATTCCACGTTCATATTGATTCGTTTACGCCGTATCAAAAAATAATCCATAGGCATATATTTCCATATTTATTATTTTTTACATGAAATATACGCGTGTATTTAAAAAATTAAAATGTTGTATGCCATATCATAATTATTTTCCATATAGCATTTTGCGGCTGTATCAAATCTTTTTATGGTGTTTGACAACAATAAATAATCTTGCGGTTGTCTATTGACGTCCACATCAATTTAGTAGTAAATCAATTGTATCCACGACCAAAAAAATATGCGATACGATTCAATGTTTCATTGTAGCATCGTAATTTGATACTCCATTGAATATTTATCACAATCGCATGGCGTTTTCGCGTACGTGCATAAATAACGTATTATAATAAAAACATCGATTCGATCAAGCTTTATGGTCGTTTTATTGATGATATGCGGGTATTATTTATTTTTTTCCTAATAAAATATGATTGATATTTTATAGGTTTCCAATTGACACTTTAACGGGCGAGCATCGCGGCCGCTCCCAGAACAAAGAGATGGCCATTTAAAAACTGGTTTTACTTTAAAAACTCCAACAAATGGCCACATTAAGGCTAATCCATCAATTAGGCCACTTTGGGGAAGGCTTCTGAATGCTAAACGCGGTCAGCTCGATCGCCTAGATAGTGGGTCCTATGAATAATGTCCATAAGTCCTGGCATATGTTTTGACTTGTCTTACATTCATTGTTTATACGAAATGAGTAACTAAGTGAAATAGGGCGGAAGAAAAAGTTAAATTTATCGCTTTTAATTATTAAAACGACAGGCTGGCTCCTAAGCCCTCCATAAAAGAGAATTATCTGTCTTGTAATCACTTACTCCGCTTCTTTCCGACATTAAAACGTTATTTTAAAGCCATAAATACTCTGAGTGGAACTATTACTTTGATATACACACGTTTGTTTCTGGGCAATGGTCAAGGAATTTACATGGGACTTTCGTAGACACTCGCCTATGTTCTCATATATGGGTACTTCATATTCGAGTTTTTTTTCTCGTTCATATTAACCCTTGCAGCGCAATCGATACGAGCGCTGACCGAATGTCCATCTGCCTTGCTGGAGGCATTCATCACTTATTATCCGGACCTCAATTACTACCTCAAGGATCATTCGTTTGTTTGAGCTAGCCCTGCACCTTTTTCAACAACCACTCGTTCATTACGACGTTACATCTGTTGGGAATTATTCTAAATTTGAATGCAATGCAACATTAAATTTGAAATCGTATTACGGTGGCCATAAGGCATCGTATAATGCCTACACACTAATTGCATCAATGTCATATAATAATACTATATTTAATTCAAATATATTTTCTAAACTATAAATATTAATACTTCTTAATATTACTTGGGCTCAAAATGTATTTGGTATTAAAAATCGAGTAATTTTGTACTAAAGTTACAAGCATTTTTTTAGATTTTTATTACAAATAAACAATGTTGTTAACAGCAGATTAGGTTAGATTGAAATTCAGATAACCTGGGTTATGAATAGGGAATCCAATCCCGGGATCCCAGACAGTTTTAGGTACTCATGAATCCCGGGATTAGTAAACGTAATCCCGAAAAATTCGGGATTGAAATTTTTGTCTAACAGAAATCGTACACCCTACCAGCACGATGAATGCTACTAAATCGAGACATTCCCACTGAAATCTGGATGCTTGGAAACAGTGGCGTAACTACTAATTGGTGAGCTTGGGTGATGCCTAGGGGCAGTGTCTAATTTATGTATACATATATAGAGCACATATATATTTTTTAAATTGTTATATTAACCTTAGCCTACCGGTGATGTATTTACTACACCTCGACTTTAATAATGGAAATATCGATATGAAATATAATAGATACGAGGTTCAGAATTTTTGTATTCCTCCGTAATATAACTACGAATCATATCAAAGTATTATGGTATATAAGTATTCATCTGCAGCGACGGAAATAAATAATATGTCGGGAAATCGGGAATTCAAGTTTTTTTTTTATCTTAAACAAATGGACTTATTCTTAACTTTTGATCAAATTTATCAATGTAATTTTTTAAACTATTGAAAATCCCGGTCCCGGGACTCCAGGTTTGGTCTAATGCAATCTCGAAATCGCGGGATCGAAATTTTGGCTCGAGACTGGATTCCCTAGTTATGAATAATCATACTTTTCATTCCTTAAAATTGAATAGCCATGAGATGAAGCATCAATTCAAAATTAACACTTTAACTTCCGGATCCGCGATATTGCGTGATAGCAGAGTTGACGTTTTAATGCCGTTTATAATGCGTGATTGGACTTTTATGTTATTCTGTTATCACGCGAAAATGCGGGCACAATCTGTGAAGAGTTATTGTAACCAAAGGTCGCCGTATACTCGAGCAAGTATTTTCCAGTAAAATTTGGAAAAAAAAAATCAATAACCATCCAAAATTCCCATCGAAATTCCTTCATTATACTCACCCTAGTGATTCGTTGAATGAACGATTACATGGATATTGAAGAGACTAACAGAGACTATGCAATGAATTGAAGCAACAAAATTATTTATAAGAAAATAAAAAGATGTTCAAACAGTACCAATACTATGAAGATATGTTTTTTTTGAGTTTAAGCAATATTTTTGTAGTAAATATTATATTTTAGCGTAAATATGTCAAAATTTAATTTCTAAAGAGAAAGAAGAATAGAACATAAATATAATATCAATATTTTATTTTTGCTCTTGTAGGTGGTTTTCCGAACAGATCATTCACGTGGTCCATTAACTGTCGGACCAAAAACAGACACCGTAAAGATTGAAGAATTGTTAGAAAATAACTGTAAATTAAGAAACTAGATGCAAGACATTCCAAAGACGATGAACCTTATCCTCAGAAATGGATAACTGGAGACATGGGATAAAAGAGAACAATCGACTTTCTTTTTCTTGACAGTGGTGATTTCTGCTCTCTAGTGACAATATCAATAATTAATTAGAAGTGTTTATCAAATTTAAAAATTAAAGCAAGAACATTTTTTGTTCAATTATCCAAACCATAATTATGGTGAAAGAAAAATTATACCGAAACGAATTTCAATCACCCTTATATATAGTTCTTTGTGTTGAACTGGACTTCATCTGTAATAATAATTCCGGAAATATCCAGAAGCTTAATATTTAGTCCACACTAAAACTACGATTTAATGGTCTATTTCAATTAGAGTCCAATTTAAATAAATTAAATTAGGCGTAATTTACGACCCCGTATTTAAAAAAAGAGATGATATAATGACAAGCGCTCGCAAGTCGCCAAGACAAATTGTTAATTATACACACGACACATAATTATAACTCGCATGAAATGGACGTATATTACGTTATTATCATCGAAGCTATTATCCCATTGGACGAATCATTATTGATGGTCACATCTTTGACAAATTTGCAGCATTGTTAGATCGAAATATATTAGGATTTGGGTGTCTTGCTGGTCGTTTCGATGGTCGTCGAGGTCGTCGACCGTACATATAAGATTATTTATTTCAGAGATGGAACGCAGCAGTCTGGAGATATCGTGAATAAACATCATAAATAATAGAAGATATACAATCTTCGCATAATGGGAGGATCTTCTACGATATTTAATGCATGGATGGGGGCATTAATACTGAAAACATTTATTGAATCGTCTTTACGCAACAATAAATTCCTCAAACAAAAATTAATCAATCTATCAGACCGCCCCTTACGTTGGATGAAATCTTATCTTCAAATTTGATAAATGGAGACCGCTTTGTCTTCAAATTAAAGCTCGATTTAACTCCGTTTAAGCTGATTTGCATTATCGCTTAAAGCAATCGTTCTCAAACCGAACTCGAATAGTACTTGGAAAACTTCCGATATCTTAAATACTCCAAATATCCAATCGTTTTGATTCGAGCAGATTTATTAATTATATTTACATCGAAATCTTTTATATAATAAAAAAGATTTGTAAAGCGTGTATTTATAAAAAATGAAGTCAAAATTTGCTGTCAAATGCATAATTTTGTAGAAAATTTGGACAAGCAATTCTCCTTGACCTCCGATGACATTATCGTATTGAAGATATTCTATTTAAAAATTGCTGAAAAATAAGCGACTGATGAAGCAAAATTAGTGAAAAAACATCTGGAACAAGTATAGAGGGAAACTATAAAATTGAATTATATTTTACTATAAAAAGCATTAAGCAAGCCCAGAAATTAGACGCACAATTGGATGTATATTTTTAAATAAAGATTTATTCACTGATTAAGCACATAATTTAAGAAAGAACTTCATTGACGCTTAGATAAATACAACGAAATTTATAAAATGTCTCATACAAAGGCAAATAGATATAAAAATGAAAAATACTGCTAAAGAATGCTTTGGAAATAAGAATAATTGTTCAAAGGAAAACACACTTTTTTAATCATTTTAGTTCATCATTCAAAATGAATTCGCATAACAAGGAAATGTATAAGAATTTGACCTATTTATCGTGCAGTGTATTTCTTCCCAGTCATAAGATAAGCATGATTGCATATTGCATAAATGTATAAGATGTACCCATTAAGATTTTCGTTTTTTAAATGAAAGATTTGAATGCTCATATTTATTTTATTTTTAGCATATTATTATAAAATCTAATTACCATCATAATAAATAACATATCTCCATCTTTTTGGTAATATTTTAATACCTCTATCATAAAACACCACGGGCTTCGGACGAAAATATTCTAAAAGTCCCATTTTTGACCTCATCGTTTGTTTAGTATTTTTTCGCATTCAAATAATGCTGCATGGATCTAAAAAGATAGATATCCGACGGAGCGATGTCTGAATAATAAGAAAGATGTTGAAATGTCTTCAATTCAAGGCCGTTTATTTTTTCCCGCGTTATTTTCGCTGTATGAGGACAAACATCATGCTGTAAAAACGCTTGTCTTCGATGCACGAGAGAGGATCGTTTTTTATTACATTCAAATATTGCATTTATTGTTTATCCAGGTTTAAGTGTTTCAAAATGAATAATACCCTTTCAGTCTCATCAAACAGACAAAATATTATTTTTGTTGTCAGGCCGGACTTAGGGGTCGGTTTGGCTATCTGACCCTTCGATAGCCATTGATTTTTGCGTCCATAATTAATATAATATCCATAATTTTGAATAAATTCTTCACTCTGCAAAATCGATCCATTATAAATTGGGTTGTTTAATTTGAATTTTAAAAATCACAATTTATTCTTGATGAGTATAGTCACCAAAAGAGTACAAAACACGCTTTGATAGTGCAACTAATCTCCAAAAACGGTCAACCAATAAAACGAAAACCATTTTGGGTTCTACTTATATTTTCATCCATCCAATTATTTGTCTGTATATTCACAAACGTGTATATATTTCCCTGCATGACGTTTTAAATAAAATTTAATTTAATTTGATACGTTGCTTGAATAGCTATGAATTTTAATACAAATTCTATTTAAACAAAGTCGCATATTGAAGTCATAGATATTATATTTTCTATGATCCTCATATATATACATGGCATTTCTATAACATCATAATGATTGTTGAGGATACTTATGAATTACTATTGAAAGAAGAAACTTAAAAATTTGATGGATATGACATCTGGGATAACAAAAATGTTAGAAGATGATAATACAGATAGAAACAATGAAATTGTTGAAAATATTATCATAAAATCGTTATACAATGATCAATTGAAGTAATATTTTGATAAATAATGTTTCGATATTCAGAATATTTTTCCAATGAAAAAATACCAAGATTATGTTTCGTATTATATGAATTTGTATAGCGACATTTTTTAGAAAGCCAACAACCGTGTTATACGGGAGCTGCCCGTATTATATTATGTAATTTGCATTTATTCACGTCTTGAATACAAGTCTCTAGCGTTTTATTTGTATGCTAATCTCAACGTTAAATAATAAAACTGCTGTCGTGGTTGTACTACAGAAAGACGACCTTTAAGTTCAAGAATTCGACGTGCTAAGCGAGATTATGTTAAGCTGTATTTTACGACCTGTATATGTGCCCAGAAAGCTTGTTTTACTTTACGATCTTAAAAAAAATTAATCACACCCGAGGTTAAAGAACACATCTCGGGCTCTTCCGCGTATAAAAAAAATATATTTCGGGACTATCTTTGAGAAGTGATTGTTATCGAGCCCTAATGGAGAATTGTAAAAACGTTTCAGAGCCTCCGGGCACGACATGAGTAAAACGATTTCGCTACTAAGCGATCCCGGTTCGCGTCGAAGCCTTAATGCGTAAGACTTCGTATCTCCTCGGGGAAACAATATTCAGATTGCTTTTCCCTTTTTACAATATAATCAGAACCGATTTTGTTTTTTCTTGAAAGGAAAAAAGAATTCCATTCCTATTCAAAGAACGCCTGTTCGTTATATACGCCATGCGGCTTTCATCCGAAGGTATTGCCCGCTGCTTTGAAGGCTCTTTGAAATTTCAACTACAAAGAATGATTTCGATAAGTTTAAAAAATTAATAACCATAATACTTTTAGATTGAATTGATTCGCCCCGAAGCGCCACGCGTGTATCTTGTTAAAAACACGTACACCACGCGCTCCGAAACGCCATACTAAATTATCCCAACTACTTTTTATTGTACGTATCTACGAATATTATACAAATAAAAAGCATAATTTGATATACCAGGAAGGGAATCGTTGGGCTATATCCACAGTCTGTTACGTTATGAATAGCACTCCATTAAGTCGGTAAAAAATATAAAAAGTGTACCTACAAAAAGGGATTCATTACATCGTATTACAGATGACCATACCGTGGTCAGCGACGCTTTCTGAGGCTTTCAATGCGTCTTGAATTTAATTTAATAACTTCATGCATTAAAAATACTTGAATTGATATTTATGGTATATTTTGCAATGAACAAATTTGCATAAATCTATTCAAGAAATATCAAAAATTCAAATAGAATATTCATTCGATAATCGATGCCTTATAAAATGTCATAAAAGACTGGGAAGCTTTTCTTTGAAGCTACTAAAAAATTAGATAACAATGTTAATTTTATTAAATAAGGCTTTCTAAAACATACAAGGTCCAGATCTTCTTATCCTTGGGTTAAGGTATACATTGGTATTGCCCCAGCATCGTCCATAAATTATATCATTTTCTATTTTGAATTAATAGAATAACATGATTTGAGTCGATGAATTTGATCCAAAACACAATTTAAAGACAAAAATAAGAGTTGATTTGTGCATTGTTTTGCATATTGTTTCCAATGTGGTTGATATGCCCTGGCCAAATGCAATGGGAGTAACATCTGCGCAAGAAGAATAAACAAAGCTCGAGTTTACTAGCAGCTTGCTACCACCACATCTAGTTACATGTTCATGAAAATATATCATTAAAACCGAAAGAGTTTTAAAATGTGTGTATATTATGGTGGTCAGCAAAAATTGCTAAGTAAGCAATAATTTACATGCTATGCTTTATAGACACAAAAGCATGTAATTTATTCAAAATGTATTATTGTCGCAGAATCTTAATTGAATGCTTCCCGTTATAATATTTAGCGATCGGAATGATAAAGAGCTTAACATATTTTTATCTCTTATTAGCATTCATTAATGCAAAATTGTACCATATCCATTATTTTTGAGGTCGTACATTACAATTATGGCACTCCGATTGGATTATATATATTTATATATAGCAATAAAAAAATGTTTGCATAAAAATGATACAATAAACGGTACGGGGTCAATTCGTTGAAGTACGCATGCGTAATGGCGTTAATCGGATGACCATTCGTCCAGGGGTGCTCAAGCGCGGCGAGCGATGAGTGGTCGGATTCATCAGGGTGTATCATTGCTATGATGCCATTAAATTTGAAACCACAAATGCAAATATTTCAGCACGAATAAAATCGATATAGATTATAAGCAATCGACGTACTGTTTAGATCGCTCCGTCATGATTTGGTAGAATTAATTTAATTTAAATTAGAATCTTATTAAAAAACAGTTATACGCTCGGTCCCAAAGGCTAACGGTAATAAAAACGGGATACAATACTACCCTTTCGATACTCGTTTGACCAGTTCGTACGTACGAAGCGATGGACAAATTTCATAAACCAGTTTGTTTATTTTGATCGACCTAAAAATAAAATTTAATGAATGAACTCTGTCACACTTGTGAAATTTATTTTCGCACGAAAAAAATCGCGAGGGTTTTCCTTGCGGAAATAGGAAAAATAGAGACTGCACGCTTCTCTATTGTTGTCCTTTTTCATAAAATAATATTTTTAATCGAGGCGCACCGTGCAGCATTTGCGCGTTCGGAACAAGGGGGATAAGAAATCGGCATTAATTATTCAACTCATCCATAGAGGTCACTGCAAAAATATTTTTGAAAAATGCAAAATACGTTCAAAAATTTCGAAAAACGTTTTTATAAATTTAGAATAATTTAAAATAATATTAAAACAAATTTGATTAAATTAATGAATAAATTTAATACATTCTAATAGGATTGTATTCCAGTTAGAATTTTCTGTTGGAAGTATTTCTATCCATCAATAGAGGGACAGTTATTTTAAAAAATAACTTTTTGCGTTAAAAATATTTTTATTCTAAATTATGATAAAACAAATTATTCAAGATTTAATTAATTAATAATTTAAATTATGAATGTGAATATTAAAAAATAGATATAATTTTCAATATATTTTTTATTTAAATACATATTGGTTCATAGCTTCGCTAATAGCGTGATGTTATTTTTTTTCTTTGTATAGATGTAGCTAATATTTTTTTCTATGTTAAATTTAAACCTTCAGCTTTGTAAGGGTTTTAGATACTATATAATCGTTTATAAAAGTTTTTATTTAGCTTTCTGCTTATTTTAAGATTTGTTATTTCATAGTCATAATCATGTCTATAAATCATTTATATGTCTATATTCGTCGATTTATAGACATTTAGATGCAAATATAATGCTAATTATATATTTCAGACTAATGAACATTTTTCTAGCATTGAAATTGATACAGAGTATAACACGATTGTTGAGATCCTAAATGATACTCGTTTATATGAATTCATGCGATTCGAAACAAAATTGCCACAAAAAAATAAGCTAGTTTACAAAAATAAGCACCTTTTAATGTGTTTATTAAAACAATTATGAGCAAAAGCATTGCGTATTTATGTTGCATAAAGTTTATACTTCTTCATTATTATTTCCTCGCAATTTTTTGAGATGGCATTTAGCAATTCCTTTTATTTGCTAACCATTTTGACATGGACATATGTTTTAAAAATGTGGTCTCAACTCATGACGGTATAGTTACTATTATATTTCGACCACTTATCTACGGGACTACCTATAGGTAGGGAATCCAATCCCGGGATCCCGGACAGTTTTAGGTGTTCATGAATCCCGGGACTAGTAAAGGTAATCCCGAAAAATTCGGAATTAAAATTTTTATCCAACAGAAATCGTACACCTCATTACATATATATGTTTTTCAAATTGTTATATTAACCTTTCCCTACCGGTGATGTATTTACTACACCTCGACTCTAATAATGGGAATATTAATATGAAATATAATAGATATAGGATTCAGAAGTTTTGTATTCCTCCATAATATAATTACGAATCATATCAAAGTATTATACTATATATGTATTCATCTGCAGCGGAGAAAATAAATAATTTGTCAGGAAATCGGGAATTTTGCGAGTTTTTGCAGACTTAATAACGAAACACTCATTGTTTAATGTTACTTCGAGCATATTTTCAAAATAATATTTGAACTTTTTAGTGTTTTATTAATCTACTTTTGAGTTGTATTTTTATCTTTTTTTTAATAAATAAAATTCTTTCCCCATCAAATTATTTTTTTATGTTAAACAAATGGACTTATTAGTAATTTTTGATCAAATTTATCAATGTAATTTCTTAAACTATTGAAAATCCCGATTCCGGGATCCCGGGACTGATCCCGGGATGGTCTAATGCAATCCCGAAAACCCGGGATCGAATTTGTCTCGAGATTACACAGAGAGATCTACCTACAGGTCTTGGTTTAAATGTTGATGTTATAAAATTTTAACTAAGGGTAAAATTATTTTTTTGGCATTGGGTTGATTTGATGTATTTTCCAATTTCAATATATAGGGTATTACATGGACTTTATTCAGAAAATCAGTTTGAATCCTATACGTTTTTTTTAATATATTAAAATTCTATTATTAAATTTAAAATTATATTAAAAATAAGCATTTTGAAATGTATTTCTATTAAATAGAATTTATGACATCTTAATAATGAGCTATAAAATCATAAGTTCAATATCTTATATTAAAATTCTCAGAACCGGAATTGAAATTGGTTAGAGGGCATTGGATACTAAAATTTTATTCGATATTTTTCCAGAAAAAATAAGCATTCCATTACTTTATCTTCCATGCATTTATCGCTTTTAATGCAAATAAAAATCCTTTTTTTTCTCACAGTTTTTATTATTTCGATTGCTATATTTTTTAAATCGTTTTACAATATTTTTGCACAAATAAATACGTCCACAATTAAGGGTGGCCATATTAACGTATGCATGCATATAGAATAAATAACGAAGCTGTTAGTAACAATATCTTCCTTTTGTTTGTTTTACTGGCTGCATCTGCTTGGGCAGCCCTTTCTAATAGACAAACTGGCCTATTAAAATTTCATTTTTTATACGGACGAACATTTAAATAAATTACATACTGCGTTCAACCCTTTCCGTGGTGCAAAACGGAAATAATCAACAATTATCCGACGCGCTGGGGAGAGCTCCTTTGTCTTTTTTTCTTCTTATTTTAGTCTCCCCGTTCGTTATTAACGGACAACTGAAGAAAATGTATAATTACAGCAGTATAATGACCAGGACTAAAAAAATATCTTTGAAGGTGCTAAATTTTATTAAATGTCAGCCTATGAATGACAGCCATGACAGACAGTCGAACAAATGCTGTTATTTAGGCACTCGGCAGAATTGCCCGTATAACGAATATATATTAATTTAAGAGCTAAAACATTTAAAATATTTTTAACACGTTTGTATTGATATTCTGCTTGAATTGAAGCATGCGATGTATCTTGGTTTTTTTTATTCCATTTTTATTTATTGGGGTTCTTCAAATGTCTGTTGTTATGAAGTCAACGGTTAAAAAAGCCTCCACTAACCCTTCTTATATTAATAATCCTATCCCACAAGGTACAACAATAAAATTCACTTTCTGTTCGACAATTGTACAAACCTTCCCCAACAATGGGATGCAACACAGTATAAATTTTACGCCTATTCAACTTATCGAGTGCTTTGCAAACAAAATCCCGATGCTAATAGTTCCAGTTATCGGGTCGTTGTTCCCTTAAGTAGATCATGGATGATTATACGAGTCCGATTTTTATCCGGTGAAAAAATTCAAAGACGCTCTCGATACATTCGAATATTGAATTTCTTCATTTTGCCGCACAACAATGCTCTTAGATTGCCAGCAAGAAGCTTCGGCTCGGCTGCGAATATCAAATAAATTCAAATCAAGTGACATTTAAATATGGAAAGGTATCTTTTGTACCTGGTCTTGCTACCAACCCTCTTTATGTGCGGGCAAGGGATGTAATTTATTTCAACCCTTTAATGCGTCTCCGGCAGATGAAATAAGGCAGGACAGGGTTATAATTTAAATACAGGAATGCAGGTATGCGAGAAATTGTACCGCGCACCTTTGTATAAAACAGTGGTGTATTCCAATTTAAAAAATGTACATTTAAACGTACATTATGTGATAAATCTCAGATTTGATGCATCCAAATTATAGCGACGAGCCATTCGGTCTGCGGACCGATTTTTTCCAGTAAAAAATCTTAATTTGATCCAAGACTGCATTCAATCCTTTTTTTGGAACATCGGAAGTGAATGAATACTCATCTGCTGGGGGGCAAAAAAAGGGTGCATCATTTTTTTATTATTAACAAAGCCTTTTTACTTTCATCGACACAGAAGGGCGCCTACTGTGCAATAGTACCTGCTTTGCGACCGCTTAACCTTATTCTTTAAACGCTGTATAGAAAAAAAAAATTGAATAAAAAAGATCCTTTCAAGATGTCCTTATTCAAATGTACGCCGAGGATATTCAAATCATTACATATCATATGTTGGATATTTTTTCTGACAAATTCGAATCGTTATTTTTTTGTGTGGATCTGAATGTATGCGATACAAGCGAAAGTCGTATTCCAATTGCTGACAAAGGACCTACATTTACATGTGTGTTTTTTACAATGAAAATATCAAATTACAACGAATTTTATATTTGATTACATTTATTTCAGCATATTTAATATAGCATAACGTATCAAACATAGCAATTCTGAGAATGGGCATAAATCATTTATTTACACCACTTTATAAGAGTCTCTTTTCTTATCTATAAATCAATGTTATAACTGCTTCTCACAAGCCCCGTATGCACATTTACACAAACACTCAAGATCATGCATATACAGCACACAGAGCTTAATTCATGCAATGTATGAAAATTGGTATAAATCCCTATGTAATTAATTTAGTCGATAACCATATGATTGATTATGCATGAAGCCATACATTTACATATAAATTACTTTATGTTGCATGATTCTAAATCTAATGATAAGTGCAAAAAATATCATCCCTTAAATTAATATAAAGTGTAAATGAAGGAAATATCTTTTTTATATTGGATATTCTTTCATTGAAAAGAGTTACGTCCATCTCGCCATACACTCAATGTTAAAGGCAGCATGGCCTATGAGTTTTATTTTGAATGCTGATTCAGCGGATCACTTGGGTGTAGTAATTTTTGTTTTGTTTAATAGCAAAAAAAAAAATTTAAGTGGGGTAATATGGATCCATTTACAATATCCAATATGGATTTTAAAAAATTAGGTGATCTTAGTTTTTAAATATTAAAATAAAAAGACGACAGTTTTGGTATTTTTTTATTGGCACAGCATACTGAATATATGGTTAGTAAATAGGATAATAAACAAAGGCCGTTTACCCTTTCGCTGGAGATCCTTGACACGTCCATATGCGTGTAAGGCGATCCATCTTGTTTTCCCGACGAGCTCATTGTATTAACAGTCATATGTAAATCGGGAATGCACTTTGTTCAGTATGCAGATGCATCCCCAGGAAGTCGTGTTGAAAGGAAAAGGTATGAAGCGTTGCGACCCAAACGGGACATATGTTTCCTCCTCACCAAATATGTGCAGCGAAAGTGAACGTCTTCTCTTACCTGCCTGCATTCCACTTTGACTCACCTTCGTATTTATGGTCCCTCGGCGACAATGATGAATAGTAAATTTATTTAAAGGATAAAACTTTATGACCCGGTCGTGACGAAAAAGCGATACGGCCATAATTAAAATTGACAGCTGCTTTAAAGTTTAAAGACCGTATGATGTTCCCGGCGATACTTGCAAAATCGCCGCGCGAATGAATCATAATCTGGAAGAAAGACATAAAAATTTAAGCTCGCATAAAAGTGATTACTTGCCCTATTAGGGCTTTTGAAGATAAAATCAAAATATGCATATTGCATTTATACGAAAACCGATTTAAATATGTATTATTTCGACATGCAATTTCATCCAAATACGGATGAAAATTTCGTTTTTTTTTTTGCAATAGCTACAATTTTATCCATCTTTCTTTACTTATTACTTAATTTAATCTTGCCAGCTTTTTCCAATATATTTGTGCCCTTATCGTTTAACCATATTGAAGAATTTCATAATGAATAATGTCTTTACAATCTTACCATACAGACAAATGGACTTTTTGACTGTTAGATTTAACTTCAGGTTTGCCAGTGGTATTTACTAGGGAATCTAACCCCGAACCAAAATATCGATCCCGGAATTTCGGGATTGCATTAGACCATCCCGGGATCAGTCCCGGGATCCCGGGATCGGAATTTTCATTAGTTTAAGAAATTACATTGATAAATTTGATCAAAAATTACTAATAAGTCCATTTGTTTAACATAAAAAAATAATTTGATGGCGAAAGAATTTTATTTATTTAAGAAAAGGTAAAAATATAATTCAAAACTAGATAAATAAAACACTACAAAATTCAAATATTATTTTGAAAATATGCCCATTTTCGTATAAAACCATCAATTTGACGAATAAAATTCCTTTCTGCTGAGACACAGACTAAAATTCCCGATTTCCCGATAAATGATTTATTTCCTCCGCTGCAGATGAATACTTATATACTATAATACTTTGATGTGATTCGTAATTATATTACGGAGGAATACAAAAATTCTGAATCCCGTATCTATAAAATTTCATATCAATATTCCCATTATTAGAGTCGAAGTGTAGTAAATACATCACCGGTAGGGAAAGGTTAATATAACAATTTGAAAAACATATATTTACTGTATATATGTATAAATAGATTAGATAGTTACTGGTGGGGTGTACAATTTCTGTTAGATAAAAATTTCATTTTTATTAGGATTACGTTTACTAGTCCCGGGATTCACAAGCACCTAAAACTGTCCGGGATCCGTGATTTCGGGATTTGATTCCCTAGTATTTACCCCTTTAGAAAACATTAGTTAAAGTACATAACCCCATTCTAATTTTAATTTTAAATTCTCTAATTCTATTCTATATTTTTAAATATTTTGAACACCACGCCAAGAGTATCCGAATTTATCTGTTATGTGTTGAATAGATTTGTTTAGATTTGCTTCAACTTTAATGTGCATTGACGAATATTCAAATTGGCTGTATTAAGGTCATAAATTTCTTTTGTCAAAGTCGTTGCATTGTTTTTTTTTTGATGAAATTCATATAACATGCAAATTTCCTATCCTTCTCTTACGCTCTTTTCCACCACTCTTCTTACACCAGCTCTTCTTACAAATCTTCAATTATTTCTGTTTTATCATCTTTGGAACATTGGATTACCTCAGATATCATTTCCATCAAATTTGTTCAATCGGTCAAGTCTTAAACCAGTTCTTCGATATCATCAATGTTTAACGAATGCTGTGTTATACGAGGGTTGCATTTATATATTCTTAATATTTAAATACAATATTTATTTTCTATTTTATATTTTCAATTTGAATCGTATATGTTGAACAGCATATTCGTGATCATGTTCGTAATTCATATGATGTTCATAATTTTTTTAAAAAATGATATTCATCATTCGGCCGAAATTCGATATGATTTTCTCCACCGTGCCAAATCGACAAAATAATTTATTTTATTCTTCGTTCCGATTGTGCTCTCCTTTTAAACTGATTTATGATTCCCGTCCGCGAACAATGACCCAAAAAAGGTATTTCGCATATGCAAAAATGTATTCAGAGCGGCTACAATGCCGGTGCAAGACTGATGCACAATATTCAAATTAGCACAAAACGAAATAATGTCAACCCCCCGAAATGTCCCACGGCAGTCTGGAGCTTTATTATATTGTCAACCCTTCGAATCAATGCAGACGAATTTAAGGAGGCTAGCGGAGATTGACAGCTCTCAGGTTGTCGAATTGCGACTGTTTAATGTGGAAATTGGAACCCCATCGCGAAGAGCTTAAGTCGTTTTCTGCATCATAAGCCGAATGATTTGCATACGCTCCCAATTTGCATAAGATGAATTTCGCTTGGATGAAAGCCAAAATTTCACCATAATAAAATATTGTTATTGCAACGGTTATTTTAAACAGCTCGATTGATGCTTAACAGCCGCTTGCAGATTGGCAAAAAACATCTTTTGCCATGCGTTATTTTAAATATCAATACTCATATCATGAAATTATATTAATCTACGATGTAATATTGAAAATAGGGAGTTTTGACTCATTTGATTAATTTGACACGTTCACTTCAGTATCAAAAGAAAGACCTTTAAAACACAAAACTTAATAAGCTCATAGGATAACAAAATAGTTTTAGCCGATTATAAATTGAAGTTGTGTTAGATAACTGATACCTACCTATTAAAGATATCAAAAGGCAGTGTATTCACCATTTTACATCAACATTTGTATATGAGAAAGCTCTATTCGAAGCGGGTACCTGTTTTCTTACAATCAATCAAAAACAACAACGAGTCAACAATTCAGAGCATTGCTTGGAGCTGTTTCAGCACAATAAAAATATTTTTTTCGTACGATAAATAAATTTAAATTGGCAGTCAATTGAATGAATATAAATCGGCGAAAGCCGCCCAAAGCCACCAAAAACGCAAATGTCAGCTAATAAGGTTTTGTCCTTCATATTTCGGTATTTTGTTCATCGATTATCTTAAAAAGGAAATAATAGAATATTAAATAGCGTTATTGATGCGTTTGATGGAAGAAATTGTGAAAAAACGATCCCAAACGATGAAAAAAAAGTGTAAAGCGAAAAAAATCCTACGAACTTATTGAGTGATGTGTTACATAATTTGAAGGCAAAATTCTTGTTGTTGAACAGTTTTGAGGCATTTCAAGTTGAATAAATTTTATAAAACACAAGACTATATTAAATATACTCATTTTATTATGCGGAAATCGACAGTTTGTTGTTATCAAATTAAGATGATAATGCCAATAATAAACTTTTATTCAAATAAAATTTTCAGACAATGTTATGCATTATGTGCTCGCCTTTGGCTCGGATGATTTATGAGATTCAGGTCTGGTGAATATGATGACTACTTTAATGCCAAAATGAAGTCGGAAACATTCTCTCTTAAAATATATCCTCTTTCACAAGCGTCGTGTAACGGCACTGAGCCTTGTATAAATAACCAAAATATGCATCTTAACTATTAAGTAACCACGATGCTATCTTATATTTGATTTGTTTCTAATAACAGCATTAATTTCCAAGAAATCCAATTTTTAACGTTCGATTTTGTATGAATCATGACCTGAACAGATTCTCATGATTACTCACTGTTTTTAGAGCTAGCGTTTTTCATTGCTTTAAGCATTATTTTAATCTAGTATATCCGCGACTTTATTGCTTTAATTTGACCCTCTAATATGTATCCCGAACAATTTTTCGAACATATATATATTTTTAAATATAGCCGTTATATTATATGAAAATTTCTACATTATCTATTATTGCAGCATATCGATAGATCGAATGTAAGCAGATATGATAAATTTTGCTTAGGATAAGCTCCATATAATTATAATATAGGAATAAGAGCATTATAATAATATTAGATCAATGGAAATTCCAATTATAATCCATCAATTAGATTGATTTTTTTTTTAGATTAATTTTATCTATCCAATCAATCAATATTTTGAAAGTTGAAACATATTTTTTTGTCTATTTTAATAGCTAAATAATAAAAAGTGGTAGTGAAATGAAAAAAATATAAATCAAAGTGATGTAAGAGTGTCACAAAAAAGTGGTTAAAGTGTCAATCCGTCAAGCGAATGCAAATTTAGCTCGTATAAACATCAGCTGTTAAAGTCTCAAGGGTGAGCTCGGCATTCTCGGCAGTGTCTGGAGGCATTAAATAATTTCCCCCGTACGCGGGGTGATTAGCACCCCCCATCCATTTGCATAATGGGATAATTTACATCGGAAGAAAGTGAAATGAACTTGGGGATGAAATCTGTTGGCCTTGACTCGCATTAGAAATTGGGTTAGTTAGTACTCAACCTTGAACTTGCATATTAAATGGGGGTGGCGAAAGGTAGACAAGAGAGAATGGAGGAGAAGTTAATTGCCTTTGAGGGAGGCTACGCTTCCGTATTACGTTACGCGATCTGAATGAATTTAGAGCGCTCGGATGAGGTCTTTTTCACTTTGTCTCAGACTTAAAACACAAATTGATTCATAAAAATACACATGACAGTATTTAAAAAAAAACTCAAAAAAATAAAAATTTTAATATCGATCAAATGCAGAATTGGGACCATTTTGGACCCCAACTAAAAAAAACTACTCGACATTACTAATTAATTTTTAAAAAATACATGCTGTGATCAATTTATATTGTAAATAAGTTTTTATTATAATTAAAAATAAAAAATATATAAGAAGGTCAACTCAAATGTATTAATATATTTAAGATTAAAAAACATGTGATATATGTTAACATTAAAAAATATATATATAAAATATTCTTGAAAAAGATGTGGAATATAAGCCAGAAATTAATAATGTTATTGATTTAATAATATATAAAACAATAAGTTTATTAATTAATTGTTACTGTCAATTCATATTAAATTGGGCACACACTTCGTTTAAGGGATAGATTACTTTTTTACATAGGGTTCCTTCAAAGAATCGATAAAATCGAAAGGTCTTGGCGATAAGATGTCAAAGGCTTACTTTTCCGGTGGTGTTTTCCGGGGGCGCTTCCGGTGGCGGACGCTCGACGCCCAGCGGCCATCTTGTCCCGAGCGCAAAAGGCTGCGCAGACCGAACGCCATTTCGTAACCATTCGATCGTGGCGCCATTGCTATCCTGGTGTAGAGGGGGTGGAGAGGGGGTGGAGCTGCACGCACCCTCCACAGTGGGTGAGGGATACACCAGGACTCCCCCATACACATATCCACTTTGAGACGACAACTGCATGCATTTTTTTCAAGCACACAACTTCCAATCATCCAAATCAATCAATCACCCATGGACAGTAAACTGCTTGACCGACGCAAACAAAAAATAATTAATCCACAAAAGGAATAAATTGGATGATGTCATTGAATGAATTTATGCAATTAGGCTCAATGCCGGGTATTACAAATTTGATGTACAGAAGGGGATGCTGCAATGAAATTGGGGTGGACTAGACATGAAATTGGAATGGACGATGAACGCTGGACAAATATATGGATTTTGAATGGCGTTTAAATACTATCTCAAAGTGTTTTCCATGTCGATCCTATAAATCAGTAAAATTTTAATGATTAGTATATTTCATTTTTCAAAATAAAGTATTAAACTAGTAAAATGTAATAATGTTCTTTCAAAATTTCGCTTAGAAATATTCAGTACTTTTGAAATCATAGCGATCATCAACAGCTACAACTTGTTTGGCATCAGCACCTACTTAAAGTATGTTAAAAGATAATTTTGCTTAGCCGCTTAACCCTTTGCACTCCAAGCGAGTTTTAGTGAATTTCTCTAAAAGTATCTTTATGATAATACATTGAAGAAAAATGGTATATTACCTAAATAAAAATGAAATTATCAAATACAACTGCATAAGCTTTTCAATGTATATTTTTACTACAATCGAAAGATATTATTCCGTCAAAGAAAGACGATAAGGACGGTGTGCTGGGTCACTTTACATTTCTCAATACGCGATATTAAATAATAACTGCACAATCATTCAGTGTCTGAATACATAATTTAATATACACGATATTAAAACGATTTTCATTCGATTTAACTAATTTTAAATAACTAGGTCACTCGAATTTAATATGGATTTAATTCAAACTTTTGCAATACACAATCATATTTTTTTAAAATTAAATGTTATATAATATAGAATAGAAATGCGACGCTATGTTATATATATTATAACAAAGTAAATATTTCAGCGTCTTTTATGCGCGTATCCATGTGTGCGTATATCGATTTTGGTTGTATGTATTATTTTCTAAAACTTCCATGATATTTGGTTTCATATTTATTCTTCATCCATTTTTCTATTTTATCCGTACGCATGCACGCACTTTTCACCCTTCTATCCACCCTCTTTCATTCTCATACCTAAGCCCTCCCGTGTCAAGCCCACACCCTCAGGAGGGATTGGAAGAAACTAACGAAATGCAAAATTTCAAGGAATAGAATGGGAACTAACATGGTAAATAACAGTAGGGAGCGCCGAGCAGAAAGAAGTGAGCAAGTGGAGGCGGCTTGCTAGAAGATTACAAGGGCATAGCTTGTATATTTTTTCCACGTTTAAAAAATAGTGCCTGCTTGAAAAATCGGTTTCAATGGCGAATTTTTGTTCAATTAGCATGTGCTTTCTATATGCTTCGATAAGAAAACATATCGTCGGTGGCACCAATGATAATTTTTAAATCAAAATAGAAAGTACATATGTAGGTCGATTATATAAACACAAATTGATCGAAAAAATTAACACCAACGTGTCAACTGAGGTCAATTATTTTATCAGTATTGTGACGTTACTAAACAATTTTTTTTCGCAAACTTATATCCCAACCTTTTTTTTACACTTTGTAATATATTTTTATTACATTGAAGTATATAGAATCCTAACTTCATCTTTGAAAATCTGTTTTTTAAGTTAATATGCAGTTTAAAATTTATGCACACGTCAAACAAATGTCAATTTATTTGAAAAAGTATTTTTATGAATGTATATTTCATTGTTGAAAATAAGTGTAAACTAACGAAAAAATATAATTTTTTACAATAATAAACCTTATTGCTGATGTAAACATAATTGATTATTTATATTTTTTATATTTAATAAATATGTATATTCCGTTTATCTAAGCATAAATCCATTATTTATTGATACGCGAGCCACAGTTTGATTTCCACTAAATTTACCATAATAAAATATAAACAAAAGTACTTCATTATTATAAGTACATCATTCATAATTTGCTTAACAAATTCGAATCAATTTTAAATTAGTTGCCATATCATATACTTCAATATTATATGTATTTTTGTCATACATTTTAATGACGATCTTTGCAAACTTTTATCAATATTTATATTCTACTATCTGTTTTATGGATATTAAAATTACGAAAGATATGAAGATCATTGACTTTCTTTTATGTTATATCTAACTATGATAGATAAGCATAATATGCAACAATAAAAAAAATGGATTGTTCCTTTAACATGGTTTTTATGATGATTACATATTTTTAAAAATGTGACTCCGGGTGAATTTATATCCAAAGTGTTTGAACTATGTCTATAAGCATTTTATTGCGATATTTTAAATTGCATTTAATAATTTACACAATGAATATTATAGTGAAATATTCTTCATTTCTTGAAAAAAAAAATGTCGGAATAAAAGGTCCTTCACACGAGTAAAAATTGAGTTTCGCTTGTTCGATTTACGTGCTTATGGTCATTGAACTAGAAGAATGCTGACAAGGCATGAAGGCCTAACACATAGAAGCCTCAATGTCTCCATGCACCAACACAGAGCTGGTGACAAGACGTATCCCCATACAATCCGCCAGAGGTAAATTCACCCTTTGCGAGCTTTTGCTTAAGAGATCGGCGAAATTGGCGCAGACTTACCGATCCCCGGTTCAAACGAGGCCTCCTTTGGAAGACACGTCATGACAATTTGCGTTTTTATACAGCAAAGGGAAGTTTCTTCCAACTATTTTTTTCCATTATCCTGGTCGCTCCCAGCATACGTTCTGGATGCCTCCAGCGACGGAGCTGGCTTCCAGCTCGCCTGCCTAGCGCCAGATCCGACTGTCTGTCGACTGTCTTTCCGGTGTTCGTCTCTTTGTTTTTCGCTCTTTTGTCTCTAAGCCTTTTGCGCGGAAAGATAAATGGCTCGTTAAAAAATGCAGAATCTTTGTGATACGAATACATTCCGGCTGTATTCGCTATGTACGCAAAAAATCGTTTTTCCTCCCATCATCATAATATATAAGAAAGATGCCGAGATGCTTTATGAAAAATCGTTTGCGCTCATGAAAAACATGACAAATCTTTAGGCGCGGGACGCTCCTAGGATGGTAAACTTGTTCATAGCCACTTATGTAACATTGATTATCATATCCATGATATCGAACATAAAAACCTTATATTTATGATCGATACCACGAAAAGGCCATAAAAAAGAGCGAACCTCCCCCGTTTTGCGGAGATTTCGTCCATATACTCCACTATTTTGACCGCCCTCATAAAAATACACATCCCAAGAAATATTCGAGAAGACACACGAATTTCATAAGCAATTCGATAAAAATGCATTTATTTCTGAGACATTAAAACATATTTATCATTAGATTAAAAACGAATTAATCAAAATGCAATTCGAACGGAGTCGAGCATCGCTGATTCATTTACAATGGTCCAATTTGGATACGATGCATTTGGCGGATATGCGCGATGTAAATTTTACAAAAGCATGCAAACCAGGCAAAACATGCATAGATCACGTTTGAAATGTAATACAAATCCGAATTGATGCATTTGTGATTCGCGATTCGGATGGCATTGTACAAATTGCCGTCTTGTTTTATTTTTGTCTTTTTTTAGATTTGCTAAAACATGAAAGGGAATATCCAGAGTGGCTCCATTATTCTTATTCCGAGTATTTTTTCCTTGTCGATATTTTAGACATCAGTCACATATCCTTCTAGGGCGTATATAGTCAACCCTACGAAACTCCACCAACACAAGCAGCGACATCGATTTGTGTGCGTGTATGCGTGATAAACATCGAGACAAGCTTTCTTATTGTAAAGCTTATATTGTGGAGCTTATATGTTTCTACAGGGAGGTAGAATGTTTGCCGTATAAGTGAGTACACCCCCAAGAAAATCGGGAGCAGACTTTCTTCTTTCATTCGGCGCGCGACTTTTCCGCAGTTAAGACGGTCTTTGAGTTTTCCTCCTCCTTTCCGAGCACATGTACTCTGAGAATTTTGCATACAATAATTTTCTATCATTTTCAAGCGATATTTTTGACATTCCATCGATACAAATTCATTTTAAAATCATACACATTACAAATTTAGCACGTGTTAATATCATAGAAAACTTTCATACGCGCAAACGAGTGCCCGCGAATTTTCGTAACTACAATCGGACTGATAAGAGCAACATCGACATTAACAGGTACATAAAAAAATATTTAAAAAAAATCATGAAACATATAATAAATTATTAAGCAAGTTAAATGACAAACCGATAAACATAAAATTGATCATTTTTTTATTGTCCACAGAGCCACATTAAAGAAGCCGACGATGACCCAAATACAAGGTAAATTTATATCGATTTTTTTAATATTATTATCGCGCGTTTTTCGCCGGAATTATCCGATATTTCAAAAACATATTCGATTTTGGCAATGGATAATATATTTACACAAATCACTCACGTCGAGAGTTGTTAACACGTTCACTTTCCATGGCAGACTGATATGAAAACCCATTGAAAAAATCACCCAACGACATTCTTTGGGGTCCAAATAAAAAAGCTGAATTAATAACAAGGCCAATACCGCGCACTGCAAAAAGGGTCAAATTTACATACGATTATAATTTACATACGTTCGAGATTTTTTTTCTTTGTTGTTGTTGTGAATGCGCCGAGTACATGACCGGCCCTTTTGTTCCTCGCATCATATGTCGCCTATTTTAAATGATAAAAGAGTTGGGTTTTGGGCAAAAAAAACCCACCCCGAACAGAAGAAGCCCGGTGCATAAAGGGTCAAAGGGTTCATACGCCGTTTCACATACGGGAGCATCGATGGGATGATTTATTTTTTAAAGGGGGGTATCCAGTTTTTGCACACTCACACTATGCAAATATTTAATCTGAATAGCGCACCAAAAAAATAATTTTCGACAAAAAAGCCATGATGATTTAATGCAAAAACATACAATTTCGACTAATTAATTTATCACGTTATTAACATATGTACATTTTTGAATATTATCACAATAGACATTTGAGCATAAATTATGCCAATAAACAACTTATTGATGAGTTCAATAGAAATAACTTACGCTCATATGATTTTCCTGTATACACATATCGACATATTGACGTACGAAAGGTTCGCATTGAATTTTTTAATGTGTTCCTATTTTTTACATCCACATGAATGCTTGTATTTAAATAATATGGTTTTCATGTTTGTGCTCCTTTACGATTAGATCGTACATGTGTAAAGCGTGTACATATAACGCTAAAAATTCGTTATCACGTAACAGTCTCAATTGTATTATTATCGGTATTTTTAGGTCTTTCGGTTTCTGATAATATATCCTGAATTTCTCTCAAAGATTTATTTCGTGTCTCCGGGGCGAAATATAGCAAAAAAGATACTGACATAAATATGCATGCTGCAAAGACCCAATGCGGTACATATTGACCGATTCCATCCGTTAAAATTTGATAGAATTTTATAGAAATTGCATTGTATGTTCCTTGGATCAATTGATAAAATGCTGATAGCCACCCTTTAATGCTATAAGACATGACTTCGCTCATAATTAGAATGGGTACTGAACCCAAACCTATTGCAAATCCAATTTGCAATAAAAGTATGCCAAAAACTCCAATCCATTCATTTCCATCAACCAAAAATCCGATGCCTCTCAAATAAAAGAATAATCCAACTAAAAAGTGAGCTAAGAAGCACACAGTTCCAGATATTGCAAGCAATGATTTTCTGCTGATTCTATCAATAATGAATAAAGTTATCAATAGAGTGATATCGGATAATATTTCTGCTAGCAAAACAGCATTTCTAGGTTCAATCGGTGATTTCATTTCCTTGAAAATAGTCTCCATGTAAACCACAACGGCCCCAACTCCACTAAATTGCTGAGTAAAAGTAGCAACGGCAATTATGATGAACATTTTCTTCGTTTTAGTCAAAGGCAATTCTTTCAATAAATCCTTATAAGACATGCGTGGAGTCTCTTCCACACATTTTTTAATATCATCAAACTCTTCTTTCACTGCGACTAATTCACAAGCTGCCCTCAATTTCGACAGGACGTGTTCAGCTTCCTCAAATTGTTTTGTCCCAATCAAATAATACGGACTCTCTGGAATCAGTGTCGAACACAAAAGAAGCGCCATTGGAAAAAATATTGAAATGTTGTTATTAGATTGAAACGACACCAAAGGTCCAATTAAATATTGCATCAAAGCACCCACTGACTGCGAAACTATTATAATGGCAACAGTAGAACCTCTCCTTGTCTTCCCGATTACTTCAGCCAAATAAGCTGGAACAGTACCATAAGTCGGCCCAACGGCAGCACCCAACAAAAATCTTGCAATATAAACATGCATAACACTATTGGCGAATATCATCACTAGCCATCCGGATATGTATAATATAGAAATCACAACGATTATAAGTCTTCTTCCGACTTTCATAAACATGAACGTATAAGGAATCGCCACGCTGACAGCTCCGATTGCCAACAAAGAACCAGCCCAGGATATCTGAGAGCTGTCCATGGGAATCGGAGAATCCTTCGAGTGCAGTTTTACCATCGACGGCGAGGCCCATGATAGAGCCCCTCCCAAGCAAACGAACGCCAATGCATCTAAAATAAACATCAATTACACCAGAAAATAAATAAAAAATTATCGCATTTCATCACGTCAAAATACTCACTGGTTAACACCACGAAGCTTATGTAATATCTCTTTTTGATGTAATCAATGAAGCCTTCCATTTTTGGCTCCAATTTGAAATAATTCGAGCATGAATCTTGGCGAGGAAAACGCTCCAATATCTAATCAACTACTGAAGATATTAATATTCCGTGTTGTATAAGCGCATCTTAATTATAATGGCTAAATTATATGTACGCTGATTAGAAATGTGAGCGATGAGATCTATCATATTAATATAATATTAGAATTAATTATTTGGAATTTCTTATTATCAATATGGACGCCTTTGACCTGGATGATAGCGTTGAGTCTGGTGATGTATTTGTCGCATGCTGTACGAACGTGGGTTTCTCGCTCGAAGTTCTAATATATTTTAACACTTTGAAATGATTGGAATTCATTGAAATGTTCTATATTCTTTCGGGATTATTTATTTTAATGTTATATTTATGCGTTGATTTTCACTGCCTGAAAATACAAAAAGAATGCAATTTTCAGCGTTCATTGTTGCTTAAATCATGATCTGAGTAAGTCCTTGTTTCCTCATGATCACTTACTGTTTTTAAAAAATTGCGTGCCACTCATTGCTTAAAGGATTGTACTTTTTAATCATATAAGGCTTTGTATAATTGATTGAATTTTTGGGATTGTGCATTATGGAATCTATTTTAAATGCGTTCTGCATCCAATAAGCATGTTGAAATAAAAATAAAAATGTTCTGGCGAACTTAAATCAGCCTAGTAAAAACTTATTTGCATCTAAGATTATATTTTGCAATTATGATTCAGAACTGAATAAAAACGATTATATAGTTTTGTTAAGAAAATAATACGATGAATTAAGATGCAAAAACTTGAATGATTTTTACTGTAGCCACAAAGCATTTGTAAATTTAAAAATAATATAATAAATAGTCTGTGGGTGGAAAAATAAAAAATTAAATCCCATTAACCACAAATTATTTTATTATCTAACATATGATAAAAACAAAATTATTTTGACTTTTACAAGGTTGTGTATTAATCGATTTCGCGAAACTAATTTATTCGGTATGTCTTACGAACGTCATGTAAGTCGCGCCATTATACTCATCGACGATCGATGAACATAATTTATGATCGAGTATGAAATATGTTTAATTATGGTCAAATTATATTTGCCTATTAGATTCACTGTTCTTTGTTAATAATCTAAATAAAGTATAACACATGTTTATGCTTATTAAATTGACCCCGCAGACATTTGCATGTGATCTAATGAACACAGCTGTCAGAGCGATTGATTTATGGCAATCGATATGCTACTATTTGATAATACAAACGAGATTCCCTTATCTCGAATGTGACTTTTCGAGAAATAATTGTGGTCGCCATCCACAAACGACCGACCCAATTTAACACGTCGCATGCGCCTCAAGTGCATGCAATTCGAAGCGATTTCAAAAGCAAACACCACTCCAGCATTGCCTACTTACCTCGGGATGTTACCTCATTGTCATCGATACCCGCTTAATTCTGTGTCATTGATTTTTTATTCATCCCCATTCACAGGCCGATAGTCGCGTCCCTTCTTCGGCAAGAAGGCATAGAGGCCCTTTGTTGGAAGCGCAGTTTTGCATTTTCGCGTTTTGTGTCATACTAAAAGGTTTAATAGCTTATAAATCAATGTTGAAATAATAAAAGGGCGCTTTTAAATTCGACGCGGATCAATAGAGAGAAAAAATCGCACGCATCCGTTGAGCGACTTTGTTGCACATTGCATTCAAATGTGCTACCCATCATAAATTGTCTTTGGCGAATATCATGTAAATTGTTCGCGATGTGAAATATTTTCCATGATATTATCTATTCGGAGCGATTTGGGCGCTTTTATAACTTTAACCCTTTGTCGAACGAGAGCGAATTCGCTTACACGTGTTAACCTTTCCGTATGGACCCCTTTTGATACTCCGATTAAATATAAAGCAATAAAAATTAAACACAATTCAAGTACAGTCAAGCCCTAAATAACGCGGTATCCACTTTATACATTTTCATGCCGTTGTGATGAAGATAAGATGTAATAATTGTTATGAATGTGTTGATAAAAAATAATTTAACCAAGATAGACGCAAACCAAATACCTTGCCTAGTCCGGATAATTCGCTTTAAATCAATCAATCATCTAGATCAAATATTTATCTAATCAAGGATATCAATTTGTACATGATTTTTATTTTACTTGGCCATTTTACTTTCTTCGTTATCGCTTAAACATTAAAAAATTTAACCAACCCACCCGATCAGTCTCTTTCGGACAACTTCGTTACATAATGAAAGTTTGTAATCGTTCTGTAGACATACTCAGGTATGGCATCCGATTGCGAAACGCTCAATCGTCATATCAGCGGTCTGAAAAGTGGACCGAATGGACACATACACTTATGGCCACTTTTAGGGCTTTTTGCGGCATTTTCTATGATCTGTACGATTACGAAAGCAACGTAGCGTCTAAACACTTTATATCATAGCTTTTTTTTAAAACAGTAACCGCCATGTATACGTTAAAACATACATTATAATAGTGTTTTATTTTAGTTTTATAATAGTATTGGTTAACTTAATAAAAAATACATTACGAAGGTAGATACTTGCACATGGGCGCTTCATATCCTTGTTACGGCTCTGAACTAAGCAATAAATTTTTGTAAATACAATCTGAAATTTTTGTTTTAATTTTTCTACTGGCTTAAGAGCTATAGACCAATTTTTGCAACAAAAATATTTTTTTGCAAATTCTTCTAAGCCAAAAATTATTTCTTCACCCTTGTTAATATTTCTTTATCGAAGAAGGTTGCAAAATAAACGCAATTAGATTTTAAAATGATTTTGTATTTAATGCCTGTTATAATGCAAAATTGAGGGCAATTAAATGTGTAATCTTGATATATGAAGTAGATTGCACTTCATTCAAATCCAAACGCGTTAAACGCTGAAAAACTCTTGATGAAATTCCATATTATTGGGGTCAATTAACTGATAAGGTGATACATCGACATCGGTGCGATAAACATACCAACTCAAACGCCCGATGGCACTTTATTTGATAATAAGAATTCCATTGCATCCGTGCATTTTCCATTGTGTGATTCTGCCAAGCCTTCGGATGTTCTGCTTTGGTCCTGCGCGTTAGATGAAATGGAGTAAGATTCCACGCACGTCAGTCTCATATATATAAGGTACACGATCTAATTCAAGAAAATTTCGCGTATATACCCTTAAAGAAAGTCGCCCCTTCTTTAAAGACTGGGTCAAGGCCCCGCCGACACTTCCTACTTAGTCCCATCCGAGGCACGTATTTAGTTAGCATCGTCTCGCCGTGCTCAGAAAAGACCAAAGGCAGGGGTCGACAAAATGTGGCAACGAGAGAGCATTCCCATATGAGAATTTGGACTTCATACTGCAACGTGAACATATTTAGATATCGTAAATCAGATCTCGATCGTATTTTGTCATTTAAAATGACGATCGCTATGATGAATAAGATTATATTGCTAGCTGGAACACTGAGATTAATATAACATTTATAAGAACGTGTTCTAAATACTCCCAAAGTTTCCATTAAAAATATTCATCTGGTGCACATCAGAACTGTAGATGCGAATATAGATTATTCAGCGTAAAAGCTCATATTGTGTACCAAATACATATCATGGTAGCGCGCGAGTGTTTTTTAGCACAGTAAGCGAAAGGTTAAGATCTATTCCATCTATATATAAATGTATAGGCGTAATATAAGTTATATAGTCGAGCGTTCTATTTTAAATCCTTATAATCCGCTAGCGTGAAAAAATTTAGTGATTATCGCAAAAAGTTTCAATTTTGCGCAAAACGCGATTATCTCATAAAATAAATTAGCGGCCCTTATGGAGTTAATTTGCAATATTAAGTCCTCATTGAGAATTTATTAAAAATTATTATTATATATTTAATATAAATTAAGTTAAAAAATGTTTCCAACGCGTGGCACATCTAGACCGCTACGTAAACGTACATCATTAGACTAACGTGCCACGGAAGCTCCACACAAGCCATTTAAAACTTGAAACTTTAAAGCTCGGTTTATGCACGCTCGTCGTCTCCTAAATCGAGTTATTAGAGTTAACACAGACATTTGTGAATAACATCGCTGCTTAAGCGACTGAGGGTGTATGTGCTCCGAGGGTGTGGAGGATATCGTAAGAGGGTGGGTCTTTAATTTTAAATCGCGTAAATAAGGGGATTTTATTACTTCAGCACGGCTCCGATATCTCGCGTATAAATTTGATATTCTATTTGACGATAACAACGGACAACATTGTTTTCTTGTGGCGAATGAGGACAATCATGTTTGATTTTCGTGTTATCTTCAACTGTATAAAATTTCTAAGCCGATACGGCTTTAATAACTATAGGCATTAGATGATTGTTATCTTGATTATATACCATTAAAATAATTGCATTCTGTATGCTTTTTGCATTTAAATGTCGGGAAATGCATTAAAGATTTAATGATATGAGTATGAATATAAAAATATGTTTAGCCCATTTATTTTTTAAGAACAGTGAAGTCGCACTAATACAGACCAAGGGTTGTTAGCACGCTTCCTTTAAGTTTAAAGAGGAAGAAACTTGGCGGGAAGTTAAAATGAGCTGGAGTAAAAGAAAAAAGCGACAAGGAAATAAGGAAAAGTGCATTAAAATGAAAGAGATTGAAAGAGAAAGCAAGACTGGTCTCACTTTCTCTTCTTTGATAAAATAATTTTATGAATGGAACGCTTAAGTTTGCGTACTTTGCCTGCGGGAAATTTAATGAATGAAGCTGCGCATAATGTAATTTACCCGTTCGCACATCGACGATAATGGGTGACCCATGTGAGCATCCCCATTTAATTTATTTATTATTCAAACATATTATAAGACATCAAAAATACCACAACATATGATCGAAGATTGGCAGATTTATGTTATCTGATTGTTTGATTTTTCATGCACTCGTTGCTTAACCGTTTTTAAATAACACATGCCTGATGCTTTTTCATCAATCCAGGTGATTGTTAAATCTTAAATTAAGCTATGCCATTAAACCTGTTTAAAAAAAATGACTGACCTAAGAACTAGATCATTATTTTTACAGTATAAAAAAAGTTGCTCAAGCGATTAGAAAAAGTGTTCAGTAGCATAATTATATTTATTTATAGAGCCAATAAGTGTTATCCAAGTTAATTTATAGATCATCGTACGCTGTAGCGTTCTTACAGAGAAACGGACGATAAATAAAAACGGAATTGTAAGTCAAATCAAATAAATTATAAATATGCTTATATTTCATCAGATCATCAAGTGTTAACAAGCATTATTTCAAATTTTGCTTGATTCAATATGATCTTTATACGTCTGAGCACATTCTGTTATATTTACCACCCACTCCCAGTGTAGGTGTATCTTCCGGCGCTATATGTATTATTGTAAGCCTTTCAGCACAACGCTGAAGTTTTGCAGAAACGAGAAAGTTTTCAAGACTTTGTGCCATACTGTATCAATAAACTGATAGAAGCAACTTTTCGTGTGAAACCAAGTTTTCACTTTAAGTTTGCCAACATCCTGTCAACAATGTTTGGAAAAGTGGCAACAGTTTTGTCATATTATAAAGACGTATGCTTTATCTGGCGGAGAGGCTTTTAGGGCGGAAAAAGCTGAGTATAAATATTTCGAGATTGTTATTTATCTTCGCGGGGTGGAATTTATGGCGTGTATTTCTCGTACATTTCGCTTATTAAAAATCCATTCAATTTAAAAAGAGCATTTGATTTTCATATCAACGTGGATGTTGAATGTATGCTATTTTGCAGAATTTTTAGCTCGCATTGTACATGCTTTCTACTCTATGCCCTTGTCTCATATAGTAACCTTTCTACGCATGGTTCGGAAAAAAAGGTATAAAATGAAAATTTGTAGGTATATATGGTTCACATGTGAGAGGAGTCTGGCTCGAACTCTTGCCTAGATCAATACTTGCTTTATGCCCTCCGCATATGTGAGAACATAAACGTGGGTGCAGCATGACCCAAAACATCTTAAAAAATTAGAGCCATTGTCTAAAATTCACCCACTCCATTGATATCACATCATTCATACTTGGATCAGATTAATTATTCTTAATTTATTTAAATTTCTGATTAAAATACCGGATACAATAGTGTTCAAAAGCATACAGTCAACTTAGATGATTCCATATCGGTGTTGCTTGGTGATATTTACAATTTCAATAAATTCGTATGAATACAAACAATCATCATTGGTCATAAAATTTGATCCGTATGACTTATCTTGGATATTATGTCGAAAAAAATAGAATACCATCCGAGATCACATTCATTGGTATATCTCGCCGCCTCAAACAGATGCCATAAAAACTTTTGTTTGCTGAAGTTTATATTTTGCACAGAGTGTGGCGGAGGAAAGTTAGTTCTAAGAATTTCATAATGCGCTCATAAATAAGTTAAATCTTGGAATTCGCAAACTTACGTTTTTGTTTGCAGTGAAAAGTAGGATAGCATAAATTATCCGGCAAGGTCGATTGCATAGCAGTGACTAAGCATTTGAATATATGCCTTAAAAACGAAAGCTTAATACACTGTCGATCGACAAAAACGACGAAAAAAAAATTAAAAACATCAAAGACACCCGTTGTGCTCGAGTCAATGAACGCTGTATTGCTGGATCCTTGAAAGATCAATAGAAAAACTTTGAAAAAAATATATCGCATTAAAGCAAAAATAATATTGTACCTGTAAAGCCTCCAGTCTTAAAATCTGCGTCTACTTTCAATTCCGGCTCAGCTCCAAACATTTATATCAATCCTGATTAAAGTAATGAAGTAATATTCACTTAGGTCTGTTTTTATGCGATAGATACGTTCCACGGGAAGTCGCATATAAAAAAATCGCACAAAAAAAAGACTTGAACTACATAGAAAACTGATGGATAGGTTCCATTATTTTTAAAAACCGCATAACTCCAAATCAATGTGATAGCATATACCAAAAATCGCATAAAAAAAGATTATAAATAAAAACACAATACATATTTATCTTAGAATTGCTTTACTTTAGTCTATTTTACTCGATAATCATACAAATGCAATTCTTAAGCTTTCGAAAAGAGTTGCCAGATTTAAAATCAATTCTGTTTGCCCATCGCCCTATACACACTCACATTATAACGGTTGTAATACAAATTCGCATAAAAAAAGCGTTGTGCTCTATAGAAAAATGAGAGATAGGTTCTATTATTTTTGAAAACCGCATAACTTCAAATTCGCATAAAAACATATACAAGTGTATGCTCAAACCTTTTTTTGTACGGTAGATGCGTTCCATGGATTCTAAAAAGAGTATAACATTGAAATATCTATATTTAATATGCCCAAAATCGCATAAAAAAGATAATAAAAAATCAGTAAAACAAGAAGGCAATTAAAAAATAACATTTTAAGGTTATCTCGCAATATTGGTAAAATTTTAAGGATGTCTAGCATCTGGCTACACTAATGCCAGACATTCACTAGAAAGATAATTATTATTGTAATTACAAACTATCATCGCTGTATGATAATTTTCATTGTGATTTTCGATATGACTCAAAATCACTCCCTTCTTCGGAAGAAATGTCAATATCATCATTGTTCTGTGTAGATTGTCTCTTTCCAACAATATAATTCTTAATTAGTAAAGATTTCGCTTTAGTATATATTTTTACAAAAAAAACTTTTTTTTGCCTTATTTTTTCAGTTTTAAATTGTTAAACATTTAATTTTGACATTAATCTTGTAAGAACAATAGAAAGTTATACAAAAAAGGTTCATATCCAATTTGAAGTATATCAGTTAATTAAAACTTGAGACATGTCAACCGTGTTGAAAAAAGTAGTTTCGAGAAAAACGCGTTTAAAGATTTCATTCTGATAGGACCGACTTATATAACGCGTCACTAAAATATCTATAACTTCGTAAGTAATTTGAGTTTGGGAATTTTCTTTAGAGGATGTATTTTTAAAAGTCAAAACATTGAAAAAATGCAAAAAATACATACGTACAGTAAAAAATGTGATCGGTCCAAAATTACATATTTTTTCTAAATTTCGGTTAGTGTTGATGATTTATTTTATATTTTATCCAAAGTATCTTGATACGTACTGAAAATAAAAAAAATGCTTTTAAAAAACCGCATAACTTCGAAATCGCACAAAAAAAAACCGCATAAAAAGAGGTTTGAGTGTAAATATATTAGAATTATTTGAAGACTTAAAAAGAGCACAAATAAAACTATATAAAGTCAACATCCGGACAGTAAACGGTTACATTAAAATTAGCATAGCTTAGTTAGATATGCTAATGCGTTCATTGAGTAATAGTGAAATTATAGTGTGACCGCATGGTCACGCTCGTTTATAAAATATAATCACTTGAAATCATTGCAGTAACGAATGCACAATTGCAATAAATTTAATATATTCTTGAATGTTGATTTCGTATTTTGAGCAAAAAATTAAAAATACAAGTTTTTATGATAATAAAAATGCCTCGATAATTATTTTTAATAAACTTGTCCATTCTATTTTTTTAAATGTCAAGGTCAGATATTTATAATCCAGTCGAATTTTCGATACAAATTATTTGGAAAAATATATTAAAAATTAGATTAATTAATTTGTTTGTTCATCGTATTACAATTTATGTTATTATAATGATGACGAATACAAGCCCTTCATAAATTACCGCAGATCGATAAAATAATTTTAACATGGCTCGTCATCGAATCATTGTTGTTTTTGAATAATAATTCATAGCTCGATATAATAGCAACACACACAAATACCAATAAATATGCAAAGACCTTTATATTTGGCAATATTTCATCAGGAGATAGCATTTCATTTTTCAGCAGTATTTCTTAGGAACGTTCCCTATCAAAGGTCTCAATGCCTTTGGCAATTTATCGGAGCGTTGTAACTCGATATGTGCATGAGTTTTTCCACTGATAGAGAAGCAGGGAAAATCGAACAAACCCTTTTCGTTTTTGTATATCCTTGCAAAAAAATTCCCCACTGCTTCTCGTATCCATTTAAATATTTCTTTTGGTATTTTTCTATCAATTTTGCAACCAATTTATTCTGAGACAGTTCCATAATATGCTTTTTAATAACGCGATATCCCTTTTCTATATTAGATACGAACAAATTATTTTGCTTAGATTTATTTTGCGTAAATCAAATAATATTATTTCTTACTTTTGAGAAACATTTAACCAAATTTTTATTTTCACTGATAATAAATTGGTATTTTACTTTTTATTATGTAAGCGATGTTAAGTGAATGTGTATTAAAACAAAATTTGCGTACATCAACGGCATTAAGTTACTCGCGTTGATATCAAGCAGCATTAATTCCTCGATTTAATTGATATTATTCAATTAACAAAAACATATTTTTTTATAAGGATCATACATAAATGTGTTGATTTATAAATATATTAGAACCATTTAAAAATATTCTATCGTACGCATAAACATTTAAACAACATTTCTTGTAATCAATATAAATTTGCATTTTTTTAATACAACAAAAATGATTAATAGTGTTTGAATGCGTATTTTTAAGGTATTGTTTATAACCTTCACAAATACTCCATGTAAATGGACATTGAACTACATGTTGTAAGTTATTATGTCCAGTAAATTTATTTATCTAGTCATTAGTTGGACTTATTGACGTATTAGAACTTGAAGTATTTTTTTCTTATTAAAGATTTATTAGCTTGAAATTTAATGCATATTGATACCATATGAAAAAAATTAAGATTGCTATTAATTATTAGACAGTCGAACTAAATAATAAAATTACAAAAACAAATTAATTTCAGAATATTTCAATCTATTAATGTCAAAGTATTGATATTATAGATTAGTACCTGAATGCTTGTTATAAATATTATATTCGGTGGATCTATCATCTCTATTCAGATTAAAGTTCAAATATAAATAATATTATATTAATTACATGTAGAAGATCTCTAATAAATTTGATTTTTTAAAAGTATTCTGTATAGCCTTATCCTTGAATTGGTATTGATCCCAATCTTACAAAGGGTTGAGTCAATGTAGAAATACATTCGATTTTTTTCTTTGGGTACTTATAAAATCCATACGAAATAAGCTTATTTCTGTGTGATAAAAGCACATAGTTTCGGATAAAATATGATTTTTCCTTCGCGCAACAAACGCGTCTCTACAATTGGTACAGAGGAGGCAGCCATTATGGATCCTAGGAGATGCGGTAGCTAGGCAACCGTGCGACAGACGACCACGCAGAAATACATGTATTTCATTCTTGCTAGTTCGATTCCCCCGCACACTGCAGAGATAATGTATCTCTCATTTTTCCCACCGCGATGGGAACTTTTGATGTGTCAAAATACGTAATCCCCTCATGTGACTCGCGTGAGGGATGATTCTAGTTTTTTTTTTATTTATTTTATTTTTTTAAACCACATCACATCATAGCAGAGCGAAGAAAATGTCCTTCACCTCCGACACGTGGATCCCGCCGATGAATATATTTTCATAAAAACAATTCTATCAAGACGAAATGTATTTCATGCGCGAATTTATATCGAAATTTATGATATTATCTTCGTGCGCGCGGTGATTTGAGAAACTCGGTCGTATAGAATACGTTTTTTTCCAATTGCGCATTAATCGAATGATAAGTCATTATATTAATGCGTGTTTAATGGATCAATCAATCTAGAAATACATGTCCGAATTCCTAGAAAAAAACTTGTTAAAATCAACAAGAGTCCAATAAAATTAATTTTATGGGCGTTTCGAAACGTGTATATCCGCTTTGTTTATTATTTACCATATTGAATCGACAAATGTTATATAATCAATTAAAATTAATCTCTTATTATTATAGTAGTATTGATTTTAAATTATGTACTTTTTTATGCAAATTAAATTAAATTGACGCATTCTGCTGTATGTCACTACGAACAACGAATTCGACATTGCAAGACGCAAAACAAAGAGCGCATAATATGAAACAAACATCTTCCATCTCTTTTCAACATAAGTACAAATTTATTTATTGATATATTTTTATTATCATTTGTCTTATTTAGTTTGGATGTGATTATGTTATGATTATGATTTGTTTTGTGGAGTTATTTAATAATAAATAAAATTACGGTCATTTTTTAAATCATTTATTCATGCTAATAAAAACTCTTTGGGCTTATTCATATGCAATTTTGTTACATAGGAAAAAAAGTGTACGATAAAAAATGACTCACTTTTTCATCGAACTAACAACATCACCAAATTGAAATCACTTTCACTTTGGCGATTTCACATACAAACGAAGCTGATGTTTTACAATCAGATCTTATTTGTTTTATTTATTTTAAACATAACATATAAATTCATACGACATAAAGGATCAATAAATGAAGATTATGTAGCGTGAAATAAGATTTCCACCGTGTCATCCGTTTTATGTACTGCCATAAGATTTTTGCGCATTTTCAACGCACATAACATAAAATATTTTTCCTAATTTGTTTTCTTGTACAGTAATATAATAAAAAATAAATCTAAAATATCATGTTATATTTCTTGCGGTCTAAGCTTATAGTAATTGTGTTAACATATTGTTTATTATTTTCAGGAACGTTTATAACACCTTAAAAATTAGAATTTATCACATAAGTTATTAATAAATGCTTATAATAATCGCTCATTTAGCATCAAATATCATGCGTCGACATTCTCTGATATATTATTGATGCTGGATATGTTTTTGGGTGTCTTTTTCTTTCTGTTGAAGTCCTCTTGTATTTCCAATAGTGATTTATTCTTAGTCTCCGGCATATAGAATAAGATGAAAACCATAGCAACCATAACACTGCAGGCAAAAATCCAATGTGCAAAATGTTGACCAATGCCATCTTTGACAATTTGGAATATTTTTATTGTGGCGGCCATTGAAGCTCCTTGTACAAAAGCAAAATATGCACTGACTAATCCTTTTATATTGAAAGACAATATTTCACTGGTTACCACCATTGGAACTGGTTGCAATCCGAAATCATATCCCATCCTCAAAATGAAAACGCCGACCATTGGGACCCAAGAATATTCCATTCCTATCAAACCACTCGATTTAAATAAATAGAACAACCCCAGGATAACATTTGAGAAGACGCATATGACTGCCGATATGCTGTACAAAGGCTTTCTTCCGAAGCTGTCCATTACGAAACTTGTAGTAATCACAGATATATCAGCTAATATCTCAGAAAGTAGAACTGCATAATTTGATTTAATAGGCAAATCTACTTCGTTGAATATCGATTGCATGTACGAGGTCATAGCTCCTATTCCAGACAATTGCTGACCTAGCAAAAGAGTAGTGATTATGATGATTGCCTTAACTGATTTTGGATCTTTGAGCTGCTTTAGCGATTGCCAAAAATTTGAATTGGGTTCCTCTTCCAAGAATTTCTGCATATTTTTAAACTCATCGCTCACGTCGTCTGCGATTGAACAGCCTCTGAATTTCATCAGCGATTTCAAAGCAGCATCTTTTCTGCCCTGCTTCAACAAGAAATAAGGAGTCTCCGGCATAAATAAGAACGAAATCAACATCAGCAGCGGAAATATGGCCGATATCAGGTTGAACGTTTGAAATTCAAGAATCGGCCCAAAAATGAACGACACAATGCTACCGATCGACAGAGATAAAACCAAAAATGTCACTATAGCACCTCTTATTTTATGACTGACAACCTCACCGATGAACACTGGAATCGAGCCAAACGTGCAGCCGACCCCTGCACCCAATAAATATCGTCCAATATACAAGTGGAACACTTCTGTCGAAAATATCAACGTGGTCCATCCCGCAAGATAGAACAAAGCCACGACGACGATCATGGGCTGTCTTCCGATCTTGTTCAATAGGTATGAATACGGGATGGAAGCCGTCAGACCGCCGATCGCCAGAAAAGATGCGATCCATGAAATCTGATCGCTGTTCGTCTGAATTGGAGAATCGTCCGAAGACAGGGTTACTAAAGATGGGGATGACCATCCTGACGCAGTGCCGATTGACATAAAAGCAAAAGAGCCTGTAAAAAACAATAACATTCAAGCATATTTATTCCAAATATGACCTAACAATAAATAAATAAAAAGCTTATTAACTTACTTGCTAAGATGACATAACCGACATATTTATATTTTTCCCAAGTTTTCACGATTGTAATCATTTTACTATTATTGTTGATTCACTTTCAATTTTTTTAGATGTGCTTTATTTTTTTCAATATGTTCTTATCATTGCACAAGTGTTCGCTGATCTCATTTGATTGCCGACCGCACTAAGTCACTCTATGCTATGAACTAAACCTGCAAGTAACCAAAATATTTTTAATACTACTCGTGACTTTTAATTGTACAATCAACCAAGCGGTGAGCGAGCTGCGTCGAAGGAAAAAAAACAAGAAAAAATCATAATGCACAGCCAATATTTAATACATAAGAATCATACCTGAAAACATCAACACAGACATGGCACAAATATATAATCAAATACGTATCATCGATGTCACAATATTAGGCCATGTGATGATTATACTGATTTAAATATCTCTAATTTGCGCTTTTATGAAATTCGGAAGTTTGAATCCATACGAGTTGAATTTTCTGAACAATTAAAGTTGCGCGCGCAGACTAATTGTAAATCTTCTACGGCACAATTAAGATCTGGCGTTAAAAAATATATTTAATACTTGCACTACTTTTTTTGTGAAATCATAACAAGTACTACAAGCGTGATAGAAAGTAGCTACTCTTTATATGGCAACGTATTTACAAATCAAATTGCTTTTTCTCAGCATTTACGTAAGATAGAAATTCTTCAGTGTGTGACATACGAACGACTATTTATTATCTAGCACGTTGAAATAATTGTTTCAAGCATATTATTTGAATGAATACTTGGTTACATTTGTTGTCAATGATTGTATGTGTGTCCGTAGGAACGCTTTTATAAACAAATAAACAAATATCGAATCTAAGTTCAAAGCGAGCTTTAGGGATCCATATCAAAATATTTCGAATTAATATAGTATTATATTTATATAATGTTATTAGTCAACTCTAAATATAAATAATAAATATTTTTCTTTTAAATATCATGTTGTATCCGAATTGTGAAGGGGGCAATATTCCCCTTGAATTGCGCAAGGCTTTATTTCAGACGCAAAAACACATATCAAATAATACCTGTTTGTTGATCGGCATTGCATTTTTTCGAGCAGTTATGCAAAAAAATAAATTCTGCAATATATTTATGTAATGGTCGATAAAATAAGCGAGTCGCAGTTATTTCGCGACGATATCTTTAATTAAATTGGTGTGTGCTTAGCTTGTGCTAATCTTCGGGCAATAAACACTCTGTTCAAGTCCCATTTCGTATGCTCTTGGCAAAGAATAATTAAAAGCAATTAAGGTATTTGCCAAGACAATCTCTAAAACAAGACGCTACACATCCGCATGATAAGAAACTTTTCATATGCATTAGATTTTCTCAGTCTGGAGGTCAATAATCTAGACGCAATTGGTATCCACGTGGTACACGTGGGATCTCATTATATTAATCGTGCTAATTTCAACTAACCACAAGACAAACATTTGGATCTTTTGTATTTAAAACATCACATTTCCTTATTTGATAAGACATGGTGTTAAATATCTAAGTTGTCGTATAAGTCTTTTTTTTTCAAATTTGCTTTGTGTATATGTGTTTAAGGATGTGTAACAATGAAAAAAGCTCCCAAACAGAATTGCATAATAGTCAATTATATTAATTAAAATAATTCTGAAACCAAAAGTTAAAAAGATTCTTAATCTGTATGAGTATCGCTTTTACATAACACTCAATTGATGTTTTTTGTTTAAAAGTGACAAAATGGCGCTGGTTTAAAAAAAAGTTTGGAAAAGAACACCTTTTTTTGAAGGTATTTTTTAATGTAAAACATAAAATAAAATAATCATTTTGACCGGATTTTGCAAACTGCCATAGCCATAAATGTGTAAAATAAGTTTGTAAATTTTCAAACCAATCGGTGACTTGGTTTTTCGAAATTCTTTCAACACCATATGCAAAAATGTCGCTACGAATAAACGCGTTTAAACTTTTAAGTACTTAAAATTTGTTGAAAAGGAAAACATACTACTAATAAGTGATTCCAACTCTATAAAGAAATCCTTCAGTTTTCTCAGCCTCGTCTATTTTGGCTGATTTGATCGATTCTGATCACGATTATTCTTAAAATAGGTTCAGATCCTTCGTTAAAATGTCAGCTTTAGTCGTGATTTTCAGTATTTTTTGTCAGAAAAAATATGTTTTGTATTAAAGACCATATGCAAGCGTTAAAACTCTTATTATTATTTCGAGTATTCAAATCAAGGCATCTTTCTAGTAAATTATCAGACTAAAGATTTATCTAATCATCATAATAATTAGATAAATCTCTTATCAAGTTATTAGATAGCTGTTCGATTTTCGAAGCGCTTCTTACAGAGCTTTTTCTTTTTGTGCCCTTACTATTCACTTTCTTATTCACCTTTTTTAAATCTGTCTTAACATTTTTTGACTAAATTTGCTCCCTTACTAGAACAAAGATAAGAAAGGTCCAAAATAGGAATCTCTGGCTGGCAAACAAAAGCAAGTAATGGGGCAAGTCTGCGATTGCAGCGGTCTCAGAACCGTTGGGGCGCAATCTGAACAAAGTTATTCCTTCGAGCGCATTTCGCGAATTAGCTATAAAGCATTGAAATAATCTGAATTTCTTAACCAAAATTATAAACAACATTGTTAGAGATATGTACTTTCGAAAAATGGAATCTAAAAAAAAAATTGACATCATCAGTTGTATTATTATAGATCTTCGTTAAACATTCGAAGAATTGCCAACTTGGGTAAATTGATCAATTTTTAAAAAGCATCTTCATTCTGTGGGTAAAATTTAAATAAGGAATTTGAGCTGCCCATGAATTGTCGCTAATCTTATAAGAGTAGTGGTAAATTGTCTACAATTAATGTGGTTTGAACAAGAGCGTATAAAAAAAGATCAATTTCAGTCAATAAGGAAAAAATATATACCAATGAGATAACATTATAAAATAAGTACGAAAAAAATTACTACTTTACTTAGAGCTTATATACGATTCATCTCAACACAGGCTATCCCACCCTCTGATTATTATTTTATAATATTTAGCAAATGATAAAAATGGATTACTTTCCGGTTCTTATAAATGCTGATATAAAGTACAATTACAAGTTTTCTCAATTTTATGCTATTTTTTTTGTTATGGCATATTTCATGCATCTCCAAACAATTAGTTCATGTTGATATGCATCTTTATACATATTCTTTGTTATTTTTGTAACGATCACGCAAGATCAATGCACGCAAACATGTTATTTTTTTATTTTTCTCTATGCGTGATGTTGTTCTACTAATTTTTTTTTTGTAATAGAATTATCCCAATAGGAGCGATAATCTGCCTCAATATTCGAACACTTAACAACACTTCCACCGAATGGGAGGCTGGAAAGGTAGTTGCGGGATAAAAATTCACATCACACGCGATTCCACAATTTGAAATTGGATAAATTGATAGAGGCAGTGCGGAACGGCTGCCAGCCCTGGGGCAAGGGTGCTCCACCCGTACACATTCGCCTAAGAGGAATTTTCAGATTCATTTTTTTTACTTCCACACGGCCCCCTCATTCTTCAGAGGGGTGTGTCGCCTAGCATGGAGCACTGTTTGATTTCACAGTGAAGTCACGTGCAGAATGTGAACATTGGTTGTAAATTCGCTAAAGAACATGTTCAGGCTGATTGGTCAGGACGATGTAAAATAAGCATGACAAAGAAGTAGGAAACGATAAAAACTACGCTACAAATAAGCCAGAAGCGTAGTGTGAAAATTTCGACACGCGTAAACCGGATGATGAAATTATTTACGATGTGTTTTGGTTAATCGATTCTTAAAGACCTTGAATATGAATCACTATAGTCAATTAATGAATTACCTGTCGATATTTTGTTTATAAACAATATCTATTCGCTATGCTTAGATAGATTTAAATGATATCCCAATTAGAGATTTACTTCTGATGAAGAAATCACGGAAGATGATTTAGTTAGCACGTTGTAAAATCCCAAAATCGAAAGTTGTTCAAAACAAATAATTTGGATAGATTTATAAATTTGCACGCTAATTTAGACTTCATTAATGTGTTTTTCCGCAGTTCTAATTAATTACATAATAGAAAACATATTTTTCAGTATCAATACTATATTGGACTATTTTATAAGTGTGCAATTGTTCTTTCCACGATGTAAGTATTAATCTTACGATGGAAAAATCAACATTCTCATTAGATTCAAATTTATCTTTCGTCGAGTCCTTTTATAGGAACACAACGAAGGGCATGTAAGAAAATCAGTTTAAATAATGTTCCAATGTCAACCATTTCCTCCCTCAGAATCTATATATAAAGAGCGCAAAAAAAGTATTCGACATATTGCGTTATTAAGGCGTTTAGCATCGTTTTTTTGCCATAAAATATAAACGGGGGGAGTATTATAAAATAATATGCTTCGGTTTTTTTTCTTCTTCTTTTTCCGTCAATTATTTGTATTGCGGTGTAGCTTTCCCGCTGTGGATTATTGCGGGATTCGATGGGGTGGAAAAATATTCTCCCATAAAACAATACACTCTGCTCATCCAAAAGTGAAATTTCCACATCTCCGAGGAGATGTTATGCTCGCAAGGAGCAGTTCATTTGAAACAATAAAACTCCACGCTTCAATTGTGTCTATGTGTGTAAAATTCAAAATTACCCGACGACAGTTCAAACGGCAGCCAAAGGCGGCTCGTGGAAGGAATAAATTATCATAAATAGAGCGCGATGAAACAAAGATTTTCAAGATACTGCCATACATTTTCGACTCAAATAAAAACACATTGAACAATATTAAAAAGCATAAATGTTCATAACAACGAACATTTTTCCTTTATGTGTTTTCTTCGTTTTTAAAAAGCCTTCAATCCGGGTATCAATATTAATATAGACGATGAATATCATTACATTTTCTCAGTGCTAATATTTAATAAAGACATGTTTGACATAGCAATAAAAATGACAAAGAGAGTATTTATAATACAAATAAACTGCGTGAAAAATATTTTTAATGTTTGGGCTTGAAGAGAATTTGCATTCGTTTTTATTAAAACTTTTAAAATACTTTTAAAAAAAAATATAATTACGAACTGATTTTTCCTATTTTCCAAGCAATTTTTTAAACAAGATCATATTTAATCAAAACAGGCCATTTATAAAATCAATTATCCATGTGAAATATTTCATAGATCTTCAAAAATATATTTATTTGAAGAGAAGCTAACTGATTTGAATAATAAAACAGGTTAATATGGCAGTAGAAAAAAATTACCCTGCTTTTGGCAGTCAAAATGAAATGCTAATATTGTGATTAAAGCTCTTTAATCATCCAAAATAGTAACTCTTCTTTCAATAAGTTTGTAGGATATAGTTCGTCATAGAACGTCATAAAACAACAACTTTTTGTTGTTTCATCAATTTTTGTAAATCAATGCGCATTGTTCTTATAAATTTGTCCAAATACATATTCATATTATTTAAAATGGATTGAAAAATAGCTATTATGGTGAAAAAATCACTTCATCATTTTGATGGGGTCATCAATCCAGGTTTGATTTCATTATCGATAATTTGATTTAATTATGATTTGAGTAGGCTATACCATATACAAGACCTTTTCATATCATAATTTTGACTGCAATGACTCTTCAAAAATCTATTCATTATTATGCAAGTTAAACTTTGTTTTAAAGACGTTTGTGCAAATTCAATGCCATCATCTTGATCAAAAGTGGTTTTAATAATCATTTACTTAAATTTTATATAAATTAATGTGCTTAATTTTCATATTGGTTATAATTATGCAATTAAATATGATGCATAGACCGTGACACTATTCAGCCATTTCTCATTGAAAGCATCCTAGATCATTATATCTGAAATGCAATTTTGTCAAGATTTAATGATGATGTGGATTAAAAGCACATCAACGTTAGCTTTTCTCTTAATTAACTCTAATGATTATGCTTCCTGTTTATAACTATCTTGCAGAGTGTCAATTAAGAATCAGTCCAACATCGTTATTAAGACTTATCAGCTTAGATCAGTTTTTTAAAAAGATAAACACCAACACTCATTATTTCAATAGCTTGATATAATAATCTTGAACTTACTCTTATAAACTATTCAAAGGCTGACATTGGTTAATCAACAATTCAAATTAACCTTCTTTAAAATCTTGACCTCATTTTTTTAAATAAAAAAATTGTTTACATGATTCGCCAATTCGCCAAAATCGTTTAAATATTACGACCGAATGCATGACGAATAAATTCGTCATATTCAGTATAATATTTTTCAGCCTTGTGGGCTGCCAATGGGACAAATTTTGATTTGGCGAAAGTGGTTACAGTTGACGCGGCGCATACTACAGCTAATATTTTACGTTCGAATTTAGCAAATCGAGTAACCGCATTAGCTTCCGTTACCGCATACCACCCCCGATGCTTTATTTAAACTGAAGAACCACCCCTAAATTGGAGCGTGTGTGACTCGATTTATGCAGTCAATTCGTCGACGCCACCCGAATCATTTATACGAAATTTTATAGTGTCGGCCATACAAAGTCGTAAAAATTTTGCAAAAAAATTGATTTGCCGCGTATTTTTAGTCTGATTTAGAAGTGGTTCGAGCAATATCCGATATTTTACCGAATTATCTTTTATTATGTATCATCATCTTCGTGAGTTAGCCCGATGGTTGAAATTTCCTAATCTGTGTGTATTGATTTATTTCTTCATATGTGAATTTTTGTTATCTCGAGTTCTTGAAAGCAGATAAAAATTAGAATCAGGTCGATTGAATATGATTTTGATAAACGACAATACTATTATCAAGACAATGGGCGTCTAAAATAAAAAGTCTTCTCAAATTTGTATATCAATTATGTTTATGGATGCCAGACTCATTCAAAAATTTTGCATTAAATCTATACATGAACATTATAATATCTTAATCCGTATCTAATATATTCTATTGAATTTATTTCGCATGATCTATTTAGATAATTTTTCTGGATTGATTATATAAATAAGCATCTTTGATACGTTTTTTGTTGATATATTTGATTTGTCATATCGAGGCTTTGGCTAATAAAAAAATATATTCAATAAAGGAAACAGCATTGACATAGAAAAAAATAGAATCAATAAACCTCCCCGTACTATGTACGAATGTATACGAGGAGTGAAACGTCGCAATTTTACATCTGCATAGTATTTTCTTCAATATCCTTCGTCCTCGTGTCCCACGTATGAAAACTTATACATCTCTTTCCTTATTCATTTTTCGCTCTGTATACACATCTACCTACATCCACCGGAAGGACATTCAAAATAAAATCCCAGGCTCCGTTTATCAAGTTATATCAAAAGGCTGTACAAGCCAAGGATTTAGAATACGTCCTCTTTGAGGTAAATACAGTCGATGCGCCGACTATTAAGAACATGCAAAATTTCATCAATATTGACTAACAAACATGAATATTTTCCATTTTATATTAAACTTCAGGAATATTTACCATTGTTCTTATTTATTAATTTAAAAAACTACCCTCTAAATCCATAATTTCATATCAAAATCAACATTGTTTGGTTGATATTTCATATTTGAATGGTTAAATCTGTTGATAAATATATATTTTGGTTGATAGAAATATATAAGAAATTCAAATGGAGCCTCTTTCAGACTGCAGGCGTACCGAATTTACTTATCCGAAGTATTTCTTTGTGGAAATAAACCGGATATGAAGAAAAATGTTTTTTTTCTATTGCGTTCCCTACGTACAAGCGCTACATGTGACGAACGTTAAACTAAAATACACATTTTATTGGTCGAAATATATTTTTTTGCCTTCATTTAGAAAAGATTTAACACCCCTGAAAGGATATGAGTCATTAACTGCGAGAATCGATATAAACACTCTCGAAGAACGCTCTTAAGAATAATTATATCACTTAGTCGTCCAATGACCGAAGGCGATATATTTGCCATGACCGAGTTTCAGTACATTTTCTTTAGCTCATGAGCATATATTATGAGAGAATATTAATAGTGTTTACGTGGATGAAAAAACATAAAGCCTGTTTCTAGATTGTAAAAGAACAAGAATTGTCCTTTTGAAAGGCAATCACCTTTGAAGCTGTTGGAATGATCAAAACACGCAAAATTAACAGCGATAAACTGACATAATATCAATATTTATTGATATACTTTATAAATATTTTTCTTGATTTTATTGGATATATTAATTAGCAACCAAAACTAGATAAAATGCGTTCTTAACAGCATGTCCATTGAAGGTATGTGGCTAGACGTCAGCATTTGACCAACACAAGTTCAGTACAAATATTTTTTTAGATCTGTTTAATTTAATTATATTACACTGTACTTATCGTAAATAATGAAGTCTTGCATTATCAATGACATTTTTATTGGAGTTTTAATGATGTTCATATATCTAAGCAAGATGCTCAATGATTATGCATTTAAGATTGGGTAATTGTAATCGTTTTTACAAGACAAGATTGGGTCCTTTGCGCTAAATTGATAAAAAAAAGGCATGATACAAGTGCGCGTATCAAATTTCAATACACGTGTTTCAATTTTTATCATTCGAGTCCCTCCCAAATAACCGCCCACCCCCCATTCCATCATGAGCATCCCTAAAAGCAAAACCATCATTTCCAAACATTCTGTGACTGAAATAAATATTCTGCAGACAAGAGAGTAGGCACTTTTATTATGCTGCCAAGGGATATACCTACCCTCTACCTGTTTATTTTAAATTCAAGAGTTACGTTCCACGTTTGGATATATGGAAATATGGAATAATATTTTTTTATACTGCGAAATATAAATATAAACATATCCCGAACGAAAACACAAAGAGAACGAGAGCGACTTTTATGAAAATATGAAGTCTCAAGGCGTCCCACCAAATAGAATATGATTCAAAGGGCGCTTTATTCTCTATGAAACTGAAGCTTTTTATTCATGTTTATAGAACGAGCCGCCATTTTCTTAGAATGATGATGTTTTATATTCAATTCAAACGCGGAATTGATTAAATTAATACAATCCCAATACGCTCCATATTCGATGAAAATTTTCTGAATACGGCATAATAAAATGCTTGCATTACATTTGATTAACGTCTTCTAAATTATGAAAAAATATTAAGCATTTAAAAATATACGTAATCAATAGTCATTCATTATTCGCATACAAGACACAGGTATTTAGAAAATTGTATCTAAGTACTGAAGCTGCATGTTGATAGAAAATATAAGGCCAAATGTAATAGTATAGTAGCCAAAGACAATCTTGGCACATTGTCTAATAGCTAAAAAATCTTTTTTAATTCTTGTGTATTAAAAATTTTAAGTGCAAAGGTAAAAAATATTTATTTTTATTAATAATTACATGCTCAAATGAAATATCTATATATTATAGATCAATGGGCATATTAGGGCTATTAGCAGATTTAATGGCATAGGATTTTTATTGTAATTCCAATCAAACATGAATCCATAATAAATCAATAGACGATGAAATGCAAGGAATATCACTGATCCTTCATTGTTTATTCTTGCATAGCTTTGTTTAATCAGCAAAAACATGCATAGGAGACAAAACTCAGAAGGATGCTACTTACAATATTTATTCTACTTATCCTTAAAGTCTTCACTTTCTGGATCTTTTATAAGTTCAAATGAAAAATGTTTTTAACGACTCATAAGCATCATTAAGAATTTGACATCCACAAGTCAATTAAATTGGATGACTTGGAACATCATAGAGTTGTTTATAACAATGCGATGTATGATATAAAATTTAATATTTTTTCATGTCTGAAATGTTTCGTAATATCGTGCGAAATAATAAAAAGGACGACGAAGTCTGGCATGTTTCAATTTCTTTATTCGATAAAGTAACTCACGCCAAATTTATTCATAGTTCCAAGGACTATTTGCGTCCCTTTAACAGGTCGTCGAGGAGTTTCTTCCTGTTGGATGTTTAACAAGGGGCTGAAATCCGGTTGCAGTGGCGGCGAATGAGAGAGATGTTAAATGTTAAATCAATTTAGCATTCGAGTCACGTGACACACGTGCGCCTCTTGACAACTCGTTCCACCGCAAAACCTGAACAAGTATGCAGTTTCCACCCTTATATATATATATTTATTAATAAAATAATAAAAGGGCACCCTTTTGCGTGGATGATGCCGGTTTTAGTTTTTTCTACGCGCGATCTTTTATAATTGTTTTTGTTCGATTAAGCTTCGAAGTCAGTTTGATCAATATTGATCCAAATATGATTTTATAAAATCAATTTTTTATATGTATTATATCGAAGGTCTGGCTAACAACGTATAAGAATAATGTGCATTTCATCGGAAGTAATTTTTAAACAAAAATCCGTCACGAGGAGAAATTCTTTGTCCTCCATCCTTACCCTCGAGATGTGCTGTAGACATGATGGAAGCCGCGCAAGTTTTCCTCTAGAAAGTGTATTTATTTAGGCATGAATATGATATTTTTGCGCCGTATATTTTGTCCAAAAGACAAACAAGATACGTCTTTCCAATCCCCATAGGTATAAATTTTCCATTTTCCCGTGTCTATTTTTCTTATCTCTCATACAAAACGAACTCCTATCTTTCACCCACCACACAGGGATACGGAGGTGAACCAATCTACTGGGTATTTGCAACTAATATTCCTTTGTAAGCCATGATGCGTGATATACGTTTGAAAAAAAAAACGCTAAAAAGAACCTACAAAAGCCCTATTTGAATAATACGAGCATACTTGCAAACGTATCAATTTGTATGAGATAAATAAAAAATAACAGTCGAAATATTGAATGTAACAAATTTATATGCCGTTTTTTTTCACGTTAATATGATTTTTTTAAATATTTATATATAATAAATACAATATTTGGTTCTCCTGGTAGACTTCATACGCCGTGTATTATCATAAAGCGCTCAATCGATTTATTTCAAAATATATAGGGAGGCAACGAGGCCTTTTTTATCTCACATGCGTCTTTGCCAAGAAGTTTATCTACAAAGAAATGGATTCAGATAGGATGCTTTGCATATTTCAGCGAGGAAATAGTGAAGTATATCAGAATATTTTGGGATATCATTTTGGAACTCATTTTTTCCCTCATAACATCGCATCACGTATGCGTGGATTTGGCAAATATTATTCCTCATATCTCAAAATATATTCTAATGAAAATATTATCCCATATCTTTAATGGCTATGGGACACATGAAAATGAACGAAAACGTAACAATTGCGTGATCCACCCTTATAAATAGCCATTTTAAAAAATATACCCCTAGAAAATAAATTCAAAATATTACTACCAGTAGGATTTTCACTGTATTAATATGTCCTAAAGCTATGCGATTACCACAAAAAATCGTGAAGAATTGAAATCCATAAAATATTAATAATTGATCCATATTACATTCAAATGCACGTTGAATAGGATGAAAATATCAATAGTTTTTAATTCACCAAAATATATACGCAAATGTACCCAATGTTTAAGTATTGTTTATAGTTTATTTGATTAAGGGATGATTAAAAAATCAAAATTAATATAGATAATTTATGAGGATTTCATAATTTAGTGAATGAACTTATAATTGAATCAACGTGGTTTCGAATCTACATTAGGTATAATTAACGAAGAAAATGATATTTTTATAATACATATACAAATATATAGTCTAATATAGTCACGGGCGTTCCCAAAGAAACAAAGGCGACAGACAATGCAATAATTTCGGCGATTATAAGAGCAATTTTTGACTAAAAATCGAGCAATTTGACAAGAATACGAAAATGTGCTGACATTAATTGAAATGTATATAAAAGGATTATATCCGTGTGTAAGGGCCTCATTTGTTACCCATAGGGCGTCAGATGTGACTCGGTTACCTCGTCCTTAATACATCACACTAAAATTTCGGTAAAAAGGGAGTGAGCACTTACCTCTCAGATAATCGAATGTCAAAAATAAAGGGATCCACCGTGAAAAATATAAGGTGAAATTCAAATAATTGGCAATTTAAAATGTCACGCGCAGCTTACACACCTTCGCTTTTTGTTAAACGCGATCGGAATATCCTTAAAAAGGAGGGTCCTGTCCTTATATTGAATATGTATTTATTTAACGTTGTGCCCTTACATCCTTTTTTCCTGCGAATATTTTCATGATCTTTTCTCGCGCGAAACAAAGAAAACGCATTTCTATATAAATTTATATCAGACAAGCGGAGTCTAATTTCGTTGCCTCAAAATATGCTTACTGTTATTCTGTTATTTAAATGAATGTGAAATATTGGAGAATTCTGGAGCGAAAGCCGTTTACGGCTACGTATTATGTCAACGTCACATTTACTGGGAATTGTTCTAATTCCTCCCTTTATGTCGATTTTTTACCCTCAAACTATAAACGGGGGAATATAAATTGAATGTGACTTATTTAAATTATATCGATTTTCCAGACATTCTATTGAGATAGTCAACTTACAGCCTTAAACTATATATACAGTCATACGATAAAAACACCTAAGACGTAAAATATACACAATGTGTTTAAAACTCAACGAGATAATCGGATTCATCCATAATTGTTATATTTTATATTTTTCATCTCCAATCAATAATTTCAAAAAAATGACAGACATTAACCAATCATAATAATACATTAAAGAGAATATTTTTCTCCAAAAACTGCTTATATACATAAGTAGATCTTCATGCATCTCTTCTTCTGATTGATAGTTAATTAAACAGGATTTGTATAGTTTTAAGAATCCATATTGATACAAATTAATTGAAATAAATAGCCATCTTTTATAAAAAACGGATTATTTTTTAGTGTATACCACTATCGACACTATAAAGATTCGTAAATGAGTGTCTAATCACTATTTTGGTAATATATTGTTATTCAGCCAGACGTCTTATAACGGTTCCATTAACCGTCATCGATTAATGAGTCATTTTTAATTTATACGAAATATGAATTATTTCACTTATTAAAACCTCGTCTGTTATATAGAGTATCCCTAATTAATGAGAATGAGTTGATATTCTTGCTTTGACGATTGCAATTGATAGACATACTTCATATTATGTTCCATTTTAAATAGAAATTTTCATCATAATATTAATATATCATAAAGTTGTCAAGATCTTTTTTATCATATTGCAAGTCCTAAAATCTTCTTAGAACTTGTTTTTATATTTAAATACTGTATAAAATAATTGTATGGTATTTTTTGATACAAATTTGATTCAATGTCAAAACGAATAAGTCTGTATGAAATATTTACTAACTGACATATAATTAATAATAAGTTAATTATTTAATTAACCTATGTACACTTATGCATTCATCTATTTACCAAAAAAAAATTAAAAAATGTATGAGACTCACACAGTAAAAATCAAAATACTTTGCTCATTAAAAAAATGATAATATGTATTGTATTTTTTTTTTCTATATATTTGGTTAGAAGAAATGGTTGGCAAAAATATGAAGCTATGCTTGTGTAATATATAATAAAATAGATACGCTACAATAAGTTGCTTTATGCTATGTATAGACATACACACAGTAGAGGTGGCGCGGCGCATGCGTGTAGTATGTCTATTATGTATACAACGGAGACGGAGAAATTACAAACGATTCCTCATCTCTTTCTGACCAACTGCTACTTGGGGTTTTAGCCAATTTGCCCTACTTAGCCTATAGAAGTTTCATTTTAAAAATGAGATATGTGTAATATGACAGCATTGGTTGATTTAACCGTCGAATAACGAGGCATAACTATAATAAAAATAGGTAATCAACTCTTCACTTTTTATTCGAAAAATATAGAAAATATGTGCTTTATGAATGTTGCAAAATGCATTTTATTTAAGTAGAACGAATCACGGTTACTATGTGTTAATACGAAGGAAAAACACAAGCAGATTGTATCCCTATGTTTACATGACATTGACCACGTCTTCCAGGTGGCAAATAAATTGTGCATGTGTATAAGAATTCCAGCGTAAAGAGGGAAAGTTGAGAAAGTGGTCGCGGAATGGGGTGAGCCTCCCCGCGTCTCGACGACCTCATTATTGCAGCGAAAAAAGCCGGCCGAGAAAAAGAAGCCCCTTTAAATAATAAAGGGGATATACCTATTAAGAAAAGCTGCGAAAATGAGAGGGGAGACATTTAAAAGCTCGGCGATGGAAGAGAGATGAAAGTGTTTACGCCGGCGCCCACCCGAAGCATTAAGCTTAGTAATAACTCCTTTATTCACAAACACCGGATGTTGCAGGCTTTTAATTTGCGAGCGGGACTTCCTCGTACGCCCGAGAGGGGTGATAATTTAATGCGCCACTATGAATAAGCCGGGGCTTCCAGTGATGAAGACCTTAACCTATCTCAAGCTATCGGCGCCGTTCGCACCGCCCTGCGTTAGCGTACGGCCGTCTCGCTCGCGCGCCTTCTCATTCATAATGGATTTAATTATCGTGTTGTACTTGCGTTACAGGAAACGTAAAGCGCGTTTTAAATAGGTTTTACACTACCTCGCCGCTGTGTAAAACAGTGGGTTAGGTCGCGGACCGCCATCTCGCGCCTCTCTTAAACAGGAGGACGGGGTGGTGTTACAATTATATTTATTTGCTACTTGTGGAGCCTATTTATATGCCATTCCGGGGATTTCGAAGCCTTAACGATGTTTATCGAAGAGCTTTTGTATCGTCGAAAAACATATAAAAGATAATTAACCTAATTATTGCATGGATAATGAACTAATAAATACAATTATTAAAAAGTATTTTTATCGATCTGCATATTTCTGAATTCCTCAATCAATAAATTTTGCATGCAATATTTTTACATTAATAGACCCTTAATAATACGAGATATCGTTAATTATTGATTAAAAAAATAATATTACAAATAATAGTTATTAACGACATATTTTTATCTGATACATTGTAAACAAGAAGAATTTCATGTCAATCTTGTGTCAAATATCAGCTTGATTGATAGCAATTTTTGTATCGCCATATGATAATATAATCGTATGTCAGGGTCGGTCATGCCAACTGAATCTCACAAATCCTGCACAAGATCGTACGATATTCGTTCAAACGACATTGTATGTGATAAAAATCGATTTAAACACGTTTCGACACAGATTTTTTATGAAAATATTAATGAAGAAATTATCAAAATGTCAAGAAAAATGGGACGAGGTAGACTACAATCTGATTAACATTCCTACAAATTATAAAATATCTCCGATATTATTTGCTACCGAACTTAAAATTTAAAATAAAGAAATTTCATTTCAATTTCCTTGTTCGAAAATGTATGAAGGTTTTTAATTGTTTCACCAGGATGACCCATTGGTGGTAGAATGATAAAGATTCATAGACGTCTAATAGATGATTTGCGAAGACTCTACAATTAAATCAATTTTAAACATTGTATCAATAGATAATAGAAATAAAAACGGTATTTACAAGAAAAAATCTATAATCAAGGTAATTACTATTCAACTTTCTTAGAATCGTTCTCCAATTTTTTCATCAATATGAATTTAAGATTTTATTTTAATCAGTCAAATTATGATCATCAAACTATTTTCTTCGCACTATATTTCTTATATTATTATAAAATAAGGGGCGTAAGATTTTTAATATATTTTGCTGTACGTTTTGAAACAGTCGTTTTTCAGTTTATTCTGACCGGTTTTTCTATCTAAATGTGTATAATTTTTGCATAAAAAACCATCAAAATAAACTCATTTACGACATTTAGTGTAATTTATTTTTATGGAGACACATACAGGTCTTTCCATTGATAGATTAGCTGACTTTGATCAACTTACTCAACTATGTATCAACATTTTTTGGCAATCAAACTTATCCGGAACTTATCAATCTACACAACATCATCTTGCACCACGATAACACGAGAACTCATTCAGCGAGTAATATCAAAAAAATTAGCAACTTTATATAAGAGTTACTATTGCATCCATCTTATTCCTCTGATCTCGTTCCTTTGAATTTTTTTCCAGTATTAAAAAAAGCAATTCTTGGCAATTTTTTTACGTAATTGAAGGAAATAAAATCTGTCTCTCTTCGTTTTTACATCTACAGCGAAGAATTTCTACAACAGAGGAATTCAAAAACTGTTAACCAGATGGTGAACTATAATAAATTCAGAGGAAGAATATACAAAACATTTTTATATATAAAATATATAAAAATGATATAAAACCAAAAACAGCACACATTTTTGGCACTAACGATACTTTGCATAAAATGGGTAGATTTAATATTTCATTGCATTCTATCCACTTTTTAATCCTTATGATTAGACTTTTAGATTGAAGACTGTCTGCTTGTATCGGTACAGATCTAACTCAACTGCTTGCGATGAAGGACATATTTGTGGTGGGAAATATTTTTAATATGTACATCCACGTGTATGTTTGCCAGCAGAGAAATTCGTACGTGTATATATGCCCGGCATAAAGAAGTCATGCTTAGAAATAAGATATGTGGTTTGTATTCATCCCTTGCGTATTTTCGTAAACCATGTTCGACCTATTTCCACCGCCACTGTGGATGCCTAATACAAATAATATATATATATAAAGACGTCAAAGAGAACGTCGGATCATAAATCATGTCTCGAGAACCGAAAAACTTATTACTATAGTGATATATTTTATATTATTTGGTCGGAGAGGAGAGGCTTTCGGTTCTGGGAGCATTCGGTAGAATGTAAAATGGAATCCAGTTGGGTTTTTATCCGCGAAGGTGCGGCCGCGGAACCGAATTATATTTTCACATAATAATATACATCTCTCGCCCCACCGCATCATTACTTACTCTCACTCTTTTGCTCCTCCACCCTCCACATTTCACACGTGGGAGTTCCTCTTCAAGGAGGTGTGCTACCCGCTTTATTATATACAAGTGTGTATACGCCATGTGTGAATTTTCTACCCTTTATATACGCGCCGTCAAAATATCATATACACCCCTTCAGGTACACTCCCCCGTGTGCATACAATGATGAAACATCGACACTATTTATTCTATGTTTCAGTTTACATCCGAGAATGAATTTCCAACAGCGTGCAATCTAATATGAATGCTGTCGCAAGCAAATGTCTTTGGCTTCCTGTTATACGTCCATTAATGACATTGAGCGTCATAAATGGGGCTTTGACATTGATATTCAGCAACAAGACCACTTCAATGAGCATGACCTAGACCTAATGAGTTTCATTGAGTTTTTATACAGCATATGTATGAATAAATTTGTAAATTCTTACATATTTATTGTACGATCGAGCTGAATGATTCGGATTTAAGATCAAACTATTATACATGCATGCAAATCATAGCTGATGCACTAAAATTTGTATACAGCGATTTTTTTATCTTCTCAGGTATTCCATCTAGTATCGACTGATTTCATTTTCAAGTCGAATTATTCTTGACTTATTTTGAGCAGAATTTCCACATGGAAAGTGAGGAAGCCGCCACCCATCTGCCGCATTATTGATATGTACCCACACGACGCCGGTCGGGCTCCCTCTGAAATGTATGTAATCCAAAATTGGATCCGATGCGCAAAAGAAATAACATTTCAGAGAGACGTCACAGAACTCACACACGTACAGCCTACATCCTTATAAATATTTCCCTTAGTTTCTAAGCCTGTGAGAGACCGAAGACTAGGCGAATCCTCAATGCTCCCCAATAAGGCTGAACAACAGTCCATAGATTCGCAATCGTGCATATGTACGTCAACATCCACAAAAAACAATATTTTTGGAAATTAAAATTGCAATATTTGCTCAAATATATTAAAAAATGATCCTAATAAATCATCTAACGTATATATATAGCATTAAATGGTAATTGTATATATCAAGATGTAAATTATTTCGCCAAAAGAAGCCCCTAGCAGTTATTACCAAAGGATTACTCCAGTATACGCTTTTAAGTAGGGCAAAAGTCTCAACACATAATGCCGAAGTAAGCCCTTCTTCAACACGCTTTCTTCGTAAATATTATGATCATAATAATTTCGCAGATTTTGAAAAAAATCTTCATTTAAGACTTATAACGGGAATTGAATTTATAAATTCAATCATTTTGTACATGATCGATATTTATTTTAATATATAACTAAGAAAATAGATGATAGTGAAATCCTTAAAGTAATTAATTTGAGAATATCGAATCATATTATAATATTTTGATGTGAATATAAATCATAATTTTGAAGTAAATTCTGATTGTTTGTATCTGATGTTGGTATTGTTAAGAATGCATACAATTTTAGGATATAATTTATTAGGCATAAGTGGAAGATTTAATACGGGAGGCAGTGACTTTATTCTTACAAATCTGATTCCATCTCATTTTGTTGTTTTGATATTGTAAGTAAACAAGACGACAATCTACTAAACCTGTAAATAAATATTATGTAAATATCTTATACCTAGAAGACTGAAGCTATCTTGCTTTAATCAAGTTAGTAAAATTTCAGTCAATTGCCTTCTGGAAAACTGAAATTATTTACAAATAAAAATTAAGATAATTTGTATGAATACCTATCAAGTAGCAAAATCATTGGTTATGTATGATTCGTACACATAATGTGTTTTAAAGTTGATAGATATTGAAAAATTATTATATTCTTTAATGTCGCATTTTTAAACTGAATTATTTTAGTATGGAATTTTCAAATATTCTTTATCGACGTTGACTTAACGTTTCATCAAATTCCATCATAATAGAGTCTACAGAAAATGGATTGTAATAGATAGATCAATTTTTTGGCGGCGCGGTGTCAATTTGACACGTTGATTTTTTATAAAGCAAATTATCGAAATAACAATATTCGAGAGCATTCTTATTTAGTGAAGAGGCTGAAGCCTATATGGGGTTTTATATATAAAAAAAAAGAAGTACAATACGTATAATATACAATATCTCAACTGGCTTATTCTCCCGTGTGTGTAGGGGGTGGTTCGCGCCCCCCGTTTTTCATATATAATGTAGGTGTGAGGAGGCCCTCCGCCCTCCTATCTCACATACGTCCATGGAAAGCGGCTCCGGTTCCTCCTCCACTCTGTAACGAATGTCGTCCCAAAACGAAACGCCAAGAAGATTGAATACGTACAAATGTGGCGGATCAGAAAGCGCCTATATATTATTATATTTTATACCACAGCGCGCTGGCTTGATGCCGGCCGTAATATGCGGGTTTCTTGAAATTCCCTGGATCTATCCCGAAAACGTTTTTTGCGCGAATATTACACATGTGATCGATTTTTCCTCCCGCGATGATAAATATATTAAATCCATCCCGAATGAAATAGAATTGTGTACGAATCCAAGAAACCAATATGTGCCGGATAAGATGAGGGATAATTCGATGCTATTGTACTATTTCGGTTCCGCAGGAACGGGAAGACTTTACGCCGAAAATATTAAAATTTGCATATCAGGAATGAGGATAATATTTTATCACAATACTTTTAAAATACCATATTAATTTAAAGAACATTAAATACATCAATGATCATTACGAAATGGATCCACAGAAATCTTCACAATAAGAAATTCTTAACAATATTTGAACAATCAAAATTTGTTTGAATATAATAAAGCTCTTATTAATTTATGGATATATATTTTTTATTTTAAATTTATGTAAAACAACATATTGATATAATTTAAGCTTATGTATAGATTTCATCGACATTCAAGCTAACGACACACATGTTGCTGCCTTATTATTACAGACAAGATATCACAGCTACAATAAATAAATAGGTATTTGAATTAATTTCATTTAAACAATCGTACTTTATAAATATATTTAAGCTATGTATAAAATCTATTGATTATCTGTAAAATTGATTATTAAAAATCTTTTAGTGACATTAACATCATATTTTTATGACATTTATAAATGTTGAAAATTAACATAAATACAGCATTTTTACAGATATGATATCAATGCGTTCTTCCATTCAGATTTTCCATGTCAGCAAAGTCGATCCCCATTCTGAAAAATAGCAAAAATTTGGTTAATAAAATTGTCTCGTTTATCTGAAAAGGGATCCAATGGGATCAATGCAGTTCTTTAAGCCCTTCATTAAAGATTAGATGCTTTTTAAAATTCAATAAGGACATAAAATAAGGGTATCTTCGCTTTCTGTATTCTCGAAGGCTGGCATAAAGACCCCGGCACTTATCTGCGCCTAAATGTGCACCGTTCTTATTCCCGATAAAGGTAACCTAAACGAGTATCTAAATTGCCTAATTCCGATCTAAACACTCTGCGGTTAGAAAATATACAGAGGCAAAATGGGTACGCCTAGCTAGAGATAGTACCGTAAAGATCTTGCTCTCCTGTCGAAACACATATATGCTTATATATAAGTCTTCTACCCTTGCTTTTGCTCAAGCAACCACTCCCTCTGAGCAGACATGATAGAAAATCTATTATCCTCAAAGGAGACTTAGCCGTAAAGAAAATTTGTTCCCTATACTTCGTTCTATAATCTTCTACACTACGTATACGCTGTTCAAAATGTAGACTACAGATCTTCAGACGGATATATGCTAATAAAAGATGCTCCAGCAAAAGAAAATTTGGAATGAAAAACTCATAAACGTAAATTGAAATAAATGTATTTTCAACCCTTAAATAACTTTCATTGTCATTATATCAATTTAGATCGAATAGAAAATAATAACATAGGGACATTTTTTTGATATCAAAAAACAAAATAAAATTTTAGCACTCTTCGAATGTCACCTTACAATATTTTTTGCAAAATAAATTCCGTTTGGCAGAAAATAAATTATTTATTTAAAAAAAAATGGATAAGAAATGAAGCATCTCGTTGAGATGCCACTGTTCTGTATCATTCAGCTGTAGAATAGAGAGGGATACAAAATGAAATTCCCCATTTTACTTAAGGTGGAGTAAAGGGTAGGTTCGAATCCGGGCACATAAATATATTGTAAATTGTAGTCGGGCCTTATGGAGCTATTTTATAAAGGATCACAGGAGAACGATATCAAAAAGCACACGTGTAATTTTTTTCGCAAGCTCCGACCTTTGAACCATCCGAGAAAACTATACAAATACTTCAACCTCCAAACAATATCGCACAAAACAGAAAAGTTGCGTCATGCAAACAAATCTTCTTTTGCCGACAATAACTGTTATGGTGCCCCAGTCTTTTGACCTCCACAATCTGACACTGAAACCATCCGCTTCTCGGACATCATAAATCAAAATCCAAATCACTTTTTTGTTATACATTAATACGTAAATTCGATTCGAGTATTTCCGATGGGTGACCTTCTACTTCCATATTAACGAGATCATATGTTGTCCTACTTTATGTTGTTTGTAATAAATATTTCTCAGAATATGGACAAATATTTCTCGGATTTGAATAATTCGACGATTGACTTAATCAGATCGTCGGTATGTGAAAGTAGAGCCTTCGGGCTCGGCGGAAGGTTTCTAGGTATTCTTAGACAGTCGTACGAATTGGGATGAATTAAATATAACGATCGCCCTATATGTTTTTTGTACAAGATTGAATCATATTATGTATCATTAGATACATAATTTAGTATGGATATAAAGATGTATTATAATTTATTTTGATATAATACACGTCTTCAAGTAATTTTGGTATAACGATTTTCCTTATATAGCTTAACACACAAATTAACAGCTATGAATGTTAATGACATTATTATGATATCATTCAATAGTTTTCATTTGAAAAATACGATCTGGTTATGAATTATGAATTATCTAAATTATGCCCTATAATAATTGATACTGTAGCCATTCAGTAGATCGTTAGTTTTGTAGATTATTCTCTATGTCGAAAAAAAATGTAAAATCAGTTGATTAGGTTTGGTTAAAATCAAATCAAACGAATGGATCAAAAAATTCTGTTATATTAGTAGATGATTTCGATTAACTGTTTTCTATAAAATGTCGTATCAATAATAAATTTTCTCGATGGCTTATTTTCAAAACTAAAATTTTCTTAATAAACTTTGCATTATTTTAATCCAAAAATTTCTTAGAGCCATATTAAAACTTTTTTTGTTAATAGTAGAAGAGAAAAAATACTTATTGCTTTTATTCATATTCACAAAAAATACTTTTTGTGCAAAATCAAGCACGATTTATTAGAAAGATCACACATTTCAAAATGGTCGAACATCGGACATTTCATATGAAAACATTAAATATGGTGGATTATTATTAAAAATTTCCATTTAATATTTGTAAACTGATACACTGCTTTATCATATTTACATATAATATCATTTTATCCCGCGCGTAAAAATTTCTTTATGAAAATACTTTCCATTGGATCAAACAAGTTTGTTAAAAATACTTCAATAATCGATTTTTTTTAGCAAAATAAAAATACTTCGGAGTGCAAGATTGAAGTCTGCCAGATGATCCCTGCACAAAAGCGAATTAGCATACACAAGAAGCGCGCTGTCACGTGAGATTTGATAGATATTTTTCTATTATTTTTCATGGCAACCCTTCGTGTGAGGACTTGAACTCGAAAGGTGGATTTCACGTGGTTCATGTGATCGCGTAGGAAGCCGGTCGAGGGGTTGGATTTCTGATTGTTACCATTCATAGTCGGAGGTCGCCGAACTTGGCTGGGTATGCAAATGTAACATGTATGCATGGGGAGCTCCACTCCTCCGACTGGAACTATTTCCTCACTTCATTGGGTGGAAATATTTTACGACGATTTATTTGAATGGTCATAAATCATACGTAAGCTCTTTATGTTGGAGATAATGGAGGCCTTACCGAATCATCTCTTGAATTGCATTACAGTCTATTATTTGTGCTAAGGCTCTCCGGTTCTGAGAGTCTTGCCCCATATCAATTTCATCTTAATAAAAATTACATTTTTCCTTCGAATGTGAGCTCGTCTTTATGCGCAATATTTTGCGAATATATTAGCTAATCGTAAATGTCAGAAAAGTGGTAAAGATGCATCATCAGATACGATAAATGGGATTCGAGCTCGCGAGTGTGAAATTGCAAGCTCACATCCTTATGCTTGAACGGCGGTTGGCTTCAATTTTCCATGGAAAAATGGTTTTATAACTCGTATTTATTATAGATTTATTTATAAGACTCTATGTTCTTATTTCAAAAAGAAACTTGAATAAAATTAATCTATTAAGCATGATAGATGACGAAGATCAAAATATCATTATTAATATGGATTGATACTTCCACTCGATATAATACATACTTAATTAATAATATACAATTACAATATTTCAAAGATCAAATAAATCATATTAAAGCAAATGGATACAATAATACTTTTTAGCTGAAATATTAATATTTCATTCGCTATACGTTGTATATCGTTTAGGAATTCCAATAATATTATTTTGTATGGGCATATTTATGAATAAGTATATCAACATCAGACAGCAATAGAGATAGTATACTTTAATATATAAGTTGTTATCCACACACGGTCACATCGATGCAATATTAAATTCTTGTCAGCATCTCTTGAAATCCATCTTTTGCGTCCCTACAAAAGACGGATTTAGTAAATCTTTAGACGAACACACAATCTGCTATTACATTGGCCTCGCAATAAACACACCATATTGATGCTGTACAATATTGATGAAAATTATGTTGTTTGTAATATTTAAAATATCGACAATGCAAATTATACATATTTTCAACGTCTCAGCGAATTATTCACCTGTATCTCGAGTATGCTCGTTAACCCACTCGTGGATGTTCGTCGCATCTAATTGTGTATTTGGAGAAAGTTTGTCCAATCTTCCCACTCCAAATTTTATGGGATAATCTGGAAGAGGGCCGGCCTAAGTGACTTACGACTCACTTTTGCGAGGATTTCATATCCCTACTCACATAAGAGTACGCCCAAATAATAACGGACAGTCTCTTTCTTATCAGGGGACATCCTTGTAAAGGAGTTTTTCATTGAAAATGGCCCTCGTAAGAGAGTTGGGTCGTTAAGGCTCTTTGGGGTGGAAACGATGAGGAAATCATTCCTCAGGGGGTTATTGCCGCAGGTACATAAAATCGTATTGAGCAGTGTCCTTCAAACGCGTATGCCAACTACCCCAACCATATTATTTATTTATTACGAACATAATTTTCTTACATTTACATTTTAAAACATATTCATACAACAACCAATAGGATATGCTTTAATTATTTTTTAATTATTATACTGATTTCTATTATGGTTATATTTTTAGCGAATTTAGTTAAGTTCTCAGGTTATATAGATTAATCGTAGTAATTCCAGAAAAAGTCGCTTTATAAATAGTTTAGATCACTTTACATTAATATGAAATATAATGAAGATATTTTTGAATCAATAAGTAATATATTCTTATAAATATTTTTTTTTATTTACGTTTAATTTAAATCGGCGAAGCAAATAATTGGGCAGTATCTTTATTTTCCGCTGGTTCTTAAGAAATTATTATGCAAAAAGGAATTAAATTGAGTAAAATGAATATAATAACATAACGAACATATGTACAGACATTAGATTATATCATTCTTTAAACATTTTAATGCCTATAAATCCAATGCAAAAAAGAGGAATTATTTTTAGATTGAATTTTAATAACTTGAATTAATTTAAATACAAATCGGACGAATATATATTATAGCATTCCATATAATATTTTACTCCAATTGTCATTCATATTTAAACATATTTTTATAATGAAAATATTCATTCAAATTTCGGAGTAATTTTTCATCTAATGTCAACATGATTTGCCTCAAAAGACAAAGAAAACTATGATCATTGGAACCGATGACGTGGAAACCGAATAAAAATAGACCCATTCACCGTCGGATTCGATATTATCAAAACGTGCGTAATTTGGGCGCATGTAAGTATCAAAGTTTGAGGGGCTTTCGTCTGAATGCTTGATATAAAAGAACTCAACCGTTGAAGCAATTGACATATCCTACCCTTGGGGTTGGGCCATGGAAAGCGAGGCAAAACCTGTCAATACAACATTTCCTTATTTATTCAAACAGGAATTATAAGCACGTACCTGTCATTCTATGACTTCATATGTCATGAAAATATATACAACAAAACCGAGAAGTTTCGCCCGAAACTCCCAACAACGCATGTAAAATATTACATGAATCATTCAAATAATCATATTCGCTTATGTGATTTTTATTCGATCAATTTGCGTTGGCTTCGAGGTCATTGTTTGCTAAGGAATGATTCGCTTGCGCGTTTGTTTGAATTTATCTACGAGTTACACCCATCATTAGTCAGGCGACGATTTGGAGCGATTATTTGCAAAGAATAAAAGTTCTTCTCCAATTTTTTGCCATTCTATCTGCGTTCCATTCTTTCTATTTTATTCGCCGCTTTTGTCGGAATAGGCATAGTCACAATCTACTATACGTCTCAAAATGACGACATTTCTCTCCGAGTCCAACGACAATTTGATGGGAGCCTTTTATTCAAATCGAAAAATTGACTACAATCGAGTTTTCTGTTACAAATTCGTTCTCGTCGCACATACACCCCATCTTACTATGGGCACCTACACACATGTCCTCGTGCGAGTACACCCCCAAGCGGGAATATATGGGGGGTGTACCGAAGAAAGAGAAGCTTCACAAAAGTTTCCCCCACTGTGCTTAATAGTGACGCCAACTTCTGACGTCGGAAAGTTTTTCTATGAGAAATTGCATGTAACCGAAGAAAAAATTGTATCAAACTATACGTGTAAATATTTTACGTGTACTTAATTTTTCTTCGTATCGGAATCATGCAATCGGTGAACGAGATTACGTCGCTTTTCTTGAAGCGTGATTACGTATGTTAATATGCATGAACCAGATTTTTTTATTATTATTTTACACTAATGAATATATCTACATATTCGCATGCAATCTACTCTTAAACCACTCAGTGGCTTATTATTTTTCAAATAAATTATACGACAATATCTGGACATGATCCTTCAATGGCATGACTAAAGGCTTAAAATACATTAATGCCGATATTTTAATAAAAATCGATCATTGCCCTATATACTGTCGGGCAACGATAAATCATTTCTTGCAAATATTTTCAAATAAAAAACATTTTTATAAGACATGATAAATAATTTAAATTTGAAATCATCTTCAAATCTTGATCAAAATAGATCATAATTTTGAATAATATTTTAAGCATTGTTGTTTTAAGAATGGATTATTTTTCTACATGCAGAGCATTCAACAGGCTAATGATTGTTTTCACGTTCTGATATATTATAGCTTATGAAATCAAAGCTCTCTTTGAGCTTTATAAGCCCGATCGCTTGTGGTGAAAATCAAAGCTTTTTCATCGATATGGCACCTGTTTGATATATCCAAATTAGATTCTGTGTCTAGACATTGATAGTGCATTGAGCTGACGGTTTTAAATTGTGGCTTTGTTTAAGGGATGTTTATATTAAATTTGAATGGATAATATAATCTGTTTTATTTTTTTTAGATCGACTGACTTCACCCCTGCATTGACCAAGCCAAATGGTAAGTCCATCATACTTTGTCCAACGCCGGCCAATCATAACATATATTCCAGAACTTCGGATAACAATCGCGATCCACATCCGAAAACCATTCGTTCGTTTTTGATCATGCATTCACCCCTCGAGCCCACCCCCGTTTGTGTGAACGGGGATATTTTCAATAATACGAAATTGCTTATACGTTTCGATCCAGAAATATATTGTACCTCCGGCTGGTGTGTGGATACAAAAAGTGTAGTACGTATGTGGGGGCCATGCCCAAATTGGGGGATGATTCGAGGCGTGTGGGGTCATAGTTGTCCCCCTCCCTGGGGGTCCACACCCGGGGGTGGGAGTTGACATCGTGGTGGGGGTAGAAACACTCACGTACACGATCACGCAAGCGTTCACCCCCAAAAGTTGGCTAGCATGCATGTATAAATAAATAACTCAAGTTCAATATAGTCAATATTTTCGGTACGTCAATAGTTTCCCCCGTGTACTTTGGAGCACGCAACACCGCACCGTGCTTAATGCCATTCAGTCCGCGGAGAAATATATTTGAAAATATTCAACATCACTCTTCTCCACAATGCTTCTTGCCTGGCCTTCCAAAATGTCGTAGAAAAATTTCGAGCGAGTGGAAGTTGCCGTGGATTCTCAAAGTGATCTACGTTTTACATCCCTTTCTTGGCAGAATTCTTTTGAATTTTTTAATCTGCCGAAGAAACCTTCAACCAGGCATGATAAAGATGTATATAAAATATGTACCTCATAAATAAATAATATCACTTTGTAATATGATACACACACACCATTACCATAGATTTATAATGCATTCAATACTGTCGCTTCATCCTTATAAAATAACAATAATTTTCCATGGCTATTTAAGTGTTATTTGATGGTGGATTTCGTTACCACTTTATATTTTATAATTCCAACTATAATCTCAAAAAATATGTAAATAAGATTTTAGATCAATCCATTTCTTATAAGATTCACTATGTAATACACGTGAGATAAAATGCGGGAATTGCTTTGCTTTGATTTTTGATGGCATGAAATTTCTTAACACATTACGTGCGGGAAGTATATTTTTGTGAATTACGCTGTTATTTGGTTAACGTCAGCCAAAATGTTAAATATTAGTTGACTTATAGATATTTATTGAGTTATTTTTTTATATTTAAGAAACATTCGCAATATACAGAGCGACCAAAACTAGGCTTAATTTTCGGAAATATTTTTTCAATTTACTGCTATAGAGCACGTTCTGTAAATCAAACCATCATGATTTAATGTAAATCATTAGCGTGTGTTTATTAACAACAAAACATCTCGAAATTGGTGTCTTAAAAACAACTCCTAACCTTATCTCACATGAATATTTGTAGACCATAAATTATGAAGTATTAGAGTGCAAAAAGCCATATAGCCAAATTCTCCATAAAACGTCCAAAATCCTTTCCAAAAGGTTACCAGTAAACCATGAAAGCTTATCTATTAGCTAATAATATTCTAATAAAACAAATTCTAATAAATAACATAACATGTGTGACAGTTGTTTTGTATAAAATCCGTATTTGTAAGGTTTAGATATAATTTAAGTCCATATAAGAACTTTTAAAAGTTTTCGATATACTAGTAAGAGAATGTTTAGTGAATATTATCTTGAAAAAAATATTCAAAAATAATGGCATTTAATGTATATATAGGTTTTTTAAACGCGACGTTTAAAGATTAACCCCGTCAGGGTGCAAACGCGCGCGAAGTGCCCCGCACGTAATGTGTTAATTATACCACCATAGATTGTTTCCCTAGACAACATAACAATATTTTCTTTTTTACATTGTATTGCATTGTATTACATTGTATTATTAAATAATCAATTATAAAAATGACATAACGATTAATATGAGAAAACCATATTTTTATGAAAAATAGAATGGAATTTCACAGTGAAAAATATTATTACATAAAAGGCCGGCAGATCAATTGCTGCTATCAAAATTCTATTTTAATATGAATTTTAAAACTAATATTCAAAAGAGATTAAGAAAAATGTTAATGCTTTATTAATATTTATATAAACAGAGAGTTCATCAATAATTTGAAACAGCGAGTGACTTTAATAACACTAGAATTAATTCGTAGAATTAAGTCGCATTTGTTCGCAAATAATTTATTTGGGGTCTGTTGAATTTAAAAAATAAGTAAAGCGTCAGAAGAGCTCCCTGTATTTTTTACACGGGTCTTATTTATCAAAAATATATATTGAGACGTGCGGCTGACAGTATCGCGTAGATATTCAAATTTCTAGTTCGGTGCGATTTTATCGCACAAAAAAATGTTTCATTCATAGGGAGAGAACAAAAAATAAAGAAATCCTACACAAAAGAGAATAAAGTTGACGAACTAATCCGAGGGAGCGATTCGTCAACATGTCGCAGAGTAATTTGTCATAGGAATTAACCGTGAATGGAGACAGAGATCACTGCATTTGAATATAACGATCCGAACAGCCGATGGTCGCCACCCCGTGATTGTTACCGACCGCGAATTATAAATCAGCGGGTTCGATGATTAATCATTCGGGATGCCAGGACAATCGCGATTTTAAATCCGGCATGTTTAGAAACCATTTGACTGTCATTTTGAAGCTTTCAAGATCATAAAAATAGTGCGTAAATTCGTATGTATAGCTATTTTCATGCATATCCAATTACTTTTAAGCATGTCGTTATTCCACACTTAAAATTAATTAAAGCGTCAAACATATTCTAATTACAATATTCACCCAATGTTAAACAAGTATGTAACAGACATGATGATTACATTGGCTCAACAAATTCGCCATATAATTATTTGTTAATTAAATTTAATAATAGATGTGCCGAGGCAATATACAATTAATAACAGTAAGCAATAATCACCTTTTCGTCTATTATAATTTGAAATATCATACCTTGAACATATTTTTTTACTTGAAGGAGAAAAATATTAAGTCTACAATGCAAAAAGGCAGGGTTTATGTGAATCAAATTTTAAATATTAGAACAAAAACATTTATCGAATCATGTTTTGTTAAAGCATAGTTTAAATGTATTTGTTAATTGAATCCTATTGTTAAATTTGAGGCTCAAATTCATATTTTATCAAATCAGAAATGCTTTTATCCTTGAATATTTTCTTATATCATAATTAGCTTAGCCTATTTATATCATATTGAATGTTGCTTTTCACAATGAAGAGGGTTATTCAACATTTTGCTATCTGATCAATAATCCATTTTAATCATTATAGCAACACTATATACGTTTAAGCATTGTAAGAATAATTAATCACACGGGGGTTTAAACTTATGTCAACTAGTTCTCCAAGCTCATAATGTATTAAATAAATAAATGTATTAAATAAATCAAAGCTCACTAATGATTATTGTAAAATTAATATTAATAATCAGCTTTATATGGCTAAATTTAATTAAATGCCTTTGCAAAATGATGTCTTATTAAATGTATTTTTGATATTAAAACAAACCTTCTATTTGGTCCTGTGATTAAACGATTGGAGGATTTGGAGTTAAAGTGATCATCCTTTCTTAAAAAAATATTGTTAGAATCCTGTTATTATCCTGAATTTTAAAATTAAAATTGAGTGAACTCCCGGCAGTGTGAGGTATTAAATACGTAATCTCATTGCTGATTAATTGAAACCTGCGATGTATCGCTCTGATAAATTTGCTATTTGTCTTCGGGAGCGAATTTATGTTTAATCCTTTTCCGCGTCGTGCGTATATGGGTTTATTTGAGCAAAAATTGAAAAACAGATAAACAAATTTACATTATGTAAAAATCCCGATGGGTTTGTGCTTATGTTTGGCACAAATCTACATCAGCGCGGTCGTATATTGTGAGCCCCCAGCACACTCACAAGTATTTCAATATAATATATGGGATAGGCAAAAGAGTATATTTACTACGAAAACTCGTTTTTCAAAGGTTTTATCTTGTTCCGCACACTCTTTGGGTTTTCACATGATATGTAGTGAGTGTCAAGTTAAAAGGTTTTCTCCTTTTCCGAATTTTTGTCGAAAAATATATATACGTTATTGGTTTTCTTAGTCTGATTTCTTACGCTTTTCAAACTTCGCACGATAACAGAATGTATTTATAAAATACCGAAAACATATCAGAATCATCCGATAAGAGAGATTTGCACACGCGGCATGAAACTCAGCCATTGAAAATTAGATTCGATCCGAATAACATACCGAAATGACAAATTTACATAATTATTGTATTATATTACACGTCGAAATTTAAATAAGATTGCTCTCGATATCATTGTTGAGCATAAGAAGCGTAAGTGTTTCGTCAGCGAGCATCGATCCATTGTTCGTGGCCCACGTCCAATTATTTGACATAGCCACAGTTTGAGGACATTTTTTGCTGCACCTATGAGTGGGTTTGTACGAAATAATGTGAAATCGTTGGTACCTAAAAGAAACCGCGGGCGGGTGAGTTGTCTAATGTTTTTGGATGAGAGAAGATGGATGACTTTGGATGGCAGCGCCGTCTACACTTGATACCCGTATGTGATTTATTATGGTCGGAATCTCGGATAGCGTGTGCCCTTAACTATACGTGAATACATTATGCCAGGGGAGATCAACCATTGGTATGCACTTCAATTACATCCATCCATCGAATCTCATCCGATTAGCATCCTGGGCTGCTCACTTAAGCGCCCATTAGCGACTGAAATGTCACCCAAGGCTCTCCAGGACAAATTGAACATTTTCATTAAAACATCCCGAATAATAGCCCCTAAAATTATACTTGATAATGCTTAATTATTTGAGTAGTGAGCTAATTTTAAATCATCATAAACTTAGATGCTATATTTGCATGTCCGCCACTCATCATCCGTACAAATCTACTTATCTGTCAAGACAGTCGCAGCGTGTATGAAGCTTGTATTTAAATAAATAAACACTGTCGATAGCACACAATGCTCGGTCATTTCTTTGCGTAAACATAAGTAATACACTTGAAATCGATTCATTATATCATTCACAGCATCGTTATTAGTGATAAAATTGAGTTGACCATCTATATAATCGTACGGTGTACGCAAGATACTCTCTCTATCTCTGTTTCTCTCCAACTCAACTCAACGTGCAAGACTAAATAAGTTAGACTAAATAGTGCACTTAATATTTATTCAGGGTAATAGTTCACTATATTGCATAAAGCATAAATTCACCTCCTCATACGTTCAATATAGCATGACTTCCGAGTTTCACTTGTGTTCCAACAGTGGAAAACTGTGTGAAACGATCAAATTGTTCTTACTGGAAAAGGTGTTAACTCTTAGCGAATGACCTGATTTTTTTAAGCTATCACCAACAGATTGACAGTATTTTAACTAAAAATTGCAGAAAAAGAAAACGTGCATAATTAAGATCGATTTGATCGAAATTTTCAGAAACAATATTTGAATTAAAACGGCTATATAAAAATTGTATTAAGTAAAAATTACAGAAATATTATAGGGGTTGATATTGGATGTTATTCAACTAGCATACTTCTGTTTCTTTATAAAAAAAATATCGTGATAATTTAGAATATGTATACAAAAATATTTGGTTAAAATAATCACTTAAGAACCAAATAAAATGGAATTCTTCTTGTATTACATACATTTAATTAATGAATATTCGGTTTAAAATAGTCAATTGGGTGAACTTTATCGGTTGAGAAAATAGCAAGTACTTGAATTTTTTAGCTAAAAATACAAATCAATAGAAGCAAACATCTCTCATATTTGAACATCGAATGTAAAGCTAAAGATGAATGAACTAATTTATTGAATTAGTTTGAAATGTCAAACGTAAATATCTCAACATAATATTAAATCTTAAGCAATTTGTAATTTATTTAAAGTGGCTTTTCAAAGCTCATTTTCATGGGACCATTGCCAATCGTTTTAATTTATTTTTTCATAGCGTTTATGTTTTTATCAATGTGGTTATCGGCCACATCTTCTATAGATTTGAACTCAAGATGATTGTAATCCGATTGCTCAATCGCGAGACTATCCATAGGTACAAATTAAAAATTTGACACAGACAGGCTTCTAGCAGTCAATTCTATATCTTTGATCAATTTGACATAATTTTTAAAATATTATTACTAGCCATGTCTCTTATAGATTATATATAGAAGCTTGAGGTATGAGACCAACTGTTAAATCATGGGGCAATATATTGTAGTATTAAAGTTTTATAAATAGGGTAGTATGCGTGTATTATGGAAGATTTCTTGGGCAGCATCTGAGTTTTGTTTATTTGAGGATGGATGTATGTTTGAGTTGAATCGCCTTAATGTCAGCGAAACGTAAGAATTCATTGTTGACAATCATCCGCGATGGCTCCACATTTCCTGTGGCACATGAGCCGAAAAGCGAAAATATATAATACTATCAATCAAGTTTGAGCATTTTCTTTTCCACGAGCAGAGCGGATTCCCCGGTGATGTATGACGTAATGGTCTTAAGTTTTCCCTTTTCCCGACTACGTACGGAATCGGAAAAACCTCTTTGCGTCGGGGGCGCTGTCTCGGTCGTTTTGGAGTTAAAACAAGGGCGCTCCATAAACAACGGGCGACCGGGCGAGTGCTGCCGACATGTTTGTTTTCCGTTTGTATTACCAGTTTTTCAACACGCCCAATACGTGCATGGGCCATTAGTCTGAGGAAAAATGTCTGTGTGTGCTAACGTCAGGCCGGAGTGTTTCTCTAAATCACGCCGCCTCGCAAATGTTATTTTCGTGCCCAATTTGATATGTGATATATAATGTGTACTAACACGGCGGAGGGGTAGGAATTTCATAAGCAAAGAGCCGGGAGCAAACATTACGGCAGACGTTTATTTCAAAAATGTTATTTTTGCATGAGGAGCACAAGAGCGTTTGCGGAACGAATGCCAAATGCAGAAATGCCAAATGCCAAACGCCGGCTCTTCTACGCCGATCCCTTTCCCGTCGTCCTCCAATAAGCCAGCCTCCTACACTCGCGAGAATTGAATAATTTTCCTGTCAAATGGGACGGGAAAGAAAAACATTTCATTTCATGTAAACATACGATATGTTCACTAAGTGCTTGCACAGTAATTGATTCTCTCATGCTAAAAAATTACAGGCATTTCTCTATGCAACTACCCATGAAACTCGTATATCCGACGTCTATATTCGATGCAATGCGCCATCTGTTACGTATGGCAGAATCTCGTGGCAAATCTAAGAACAAGCAATGATCCTTGATCTCGATGATCATTTATGCAAGCAAATTAATCTTACTTAGAGCCCAGAAAACAAATGACATACATGCTTGAAAATCTCAAAGATATAACCAATCACATAAATATATATGACCACAGCAACATCATCGTTTATGCCATGTTAAAAGCTGGTATTAGCTTACAATCAGCTTGCAAAATATTTCTCATATGTATACAGAAGCTTTCCAGAAGTAAAAGGAATTTCATAATTTAAAAGTCACGGTGCAAATTTAACCTTATGTAACCTGGACATCTTAATAAAACAACTTGATTTTAATGATCCGTTATTGGATATATACAATCTCCATATAAGATTTTTCTAAGAAGAAAATAATTTTTCATGTGGTAATTTCTCATTGCCTTCCAAAACATGCTTAATATTAGGTGTAAGTATATAAGTTTGATAAACGATATTTCATTTGAAATGTAAATTTTTTAGATGAGTTAAAGTTTTACTTTTAGATTTTCAAAATAACGCAAATGTGAAGTGGCGAGCGTATGCACGGTCATGTGTGCGTGTAAGCTAACGTGACCGCTGCGAACAAATGCGCCGTGCTTGTGAGAAACACTCGATTATTATCCATTCTTCCGAGACACTTTAAAGGACATTTTGTGGCGAATAAACATCATATCTGTGTAACACCGTGTTGTTTCAAATGCGGGGGTTGATTTAGATGTGTTTTCGCATGAACATCCACAATAAACAAATACATTTTACAATTCCTAAGACGTTCAAAATGTTTATTCTGCCATAAAGTACGAGCGATGTGCGCCTTTAGATACGAACACATATTAAAGGCTACGTAAATTGTATAATATGGCAAAAGAATCAAATTCTTTCGCAAATCCTGCAAAATATGTCGCATTTATCCGAATCTTTCGTAATATTTATATTAGAAAATCGTGTATGAAACTGTTTAAGCGTGTATCCTTTGAAATATGCTCAGAGCAGTTATGCAATTCTAGCACACATTATGTGGCGTTTCGGAATTTTTATTGTGAAGCAACGAGTTGTTCTCAAATAGTTGGTTGTTGCGGCGGCAGTAGAGTGTATAATTTTACGGATTTCGTATATTTCGAGAATAACGAGAAATGTTTGAATATATCCATTAAACGACAATGGAAGAAAATTCCCGACCGTTCGTAAGCGACTTTGTGATATTAACGAACCACTTATGGCTGACTTCAAGTATATTGCATGCTGGAATTCTACCAGTCAACAATATTTGTTCATAAATATGTAATGTGAATACATAGGGTGGAGCGAAATACACATTTCATTATGAAAATATATTTGGACTCGACTAGTATGATAATATCGATTAGATTAGTACCCACGTTCAATCATAATATTCAATAAAGTCTCTCTGTAAGCACAGAAATAATAATATAGGAAGAAATAATTGAGATGACATACAAGCACAAAAACATTTTTGATTACGATCAATGTGGATCAATTTACATTGCCATTTCATGACAATACATTTATATGACTCAGGAATCCAACAAAGAGCTAGTATTTTTTAAAACACTATTTAAAAATTTCACAAAAATGCGCGCGAACTTTTGGACTGACCTTGATAAATTATACACGTCTTCTGCGTTATTTTATTTAAAAGACCATCGATCTGCTGGCAATAATTTCGATAAACCAGGTCATTTGCTATAGGTTAATATATTCAATATTAAGAAACTGGCTTTAAATATATTATATTTGGATCAAATTTATTCTTGGGGCTCATTCTTATATAGTGCTTTCGTTCCCAAATTTGTCTGTCTGGTATTGACCATTTTCTCAACGACTTCGGCTACATCCACCGATGTGGACGGGGCTCATAAGTTTGAAATGTGAATTTAGTTTTGTGGTAAGGCTTTCGCGGCGGTACGCCATAAAGTTCGCCAAGGAAAATAGTAATCAAACATTGTAAACGGTCGACTATTGATATCACGCACGACACAAGTTCAACTTTCAGCCATTTAAAAGTTTCAAAGTAGAACTCCGACCCGGCGATAAACCCATGAATAAGGCAAATAATATATTCATGGATTTCATGTATTGCCTGTTACGCCGGGATTGGTTTACATACTAGACGGAGGAGGCTTCGATATTGGTTGCTGGAGACATGAGACCTGGATAAACCCCCTTTATTATGTATTAAAATGTCGTCATAGCACATTCCCCGTATACATCGAGAAAAAATATGAAATATAAGCAAACAGGCATACAAGCTTCAATATTTTTAACATAAATTGTCCCAATAGTTCAGTCGTTATTATTTTCCATTAATTATGATTTATAATATAAAATTGCATGATAACGATGAGATGAATTATAAACAAGTCGTTCACACCAACTGATTTCATGATCACCGAACACACTTGGATAAAACCATGTTTGCATATACACTCTCATTACCATACTTACACATATTATAAAATATTTTTATTGAAGAACTTTATTTTGCATTTATGTCCATACTTGTCCATACTGAATAATCTATCAGTCCAAAATATATTGCTCTTAGACACTCAGCAACAATAAAAAAGATAGAGAAATCTCTCACTCTCCCTACATTATATAATGTAAAAATTTCAGTAAAATTGCATCAGCTAGCATATAATCTTTCAAAATTAATAAAGATTTGGAATTGGCTGACAAATTAGAATAGTTTGTAAGGAAAATTATCATTTAATGGAAAGAAATATTAGATAAAATTCATAATAAAATTAGAAAATTCCTTAGCCTAATACCTTAATATAGATTTACATCATATGATGTTTTAATGGAACTATGTAATCCAATCATAGAGGGTTTAAGTGTATTAAGCTTTTATTTTTTAGTGATATTTAAAAATATTTAATTACCCTCTATAAAAATAGGGACTATTATCCTTTTATAAATTTAAATATTAAACTCCCTTTAAATAATTTTCGTTTAAGAATAAATTAATGTATTGAATGTACTCTATCCAATATAGCTTGACACAATGGCTGGTGCAGTTTAAGTATGATCGATCATACTCAAGATGTTAATTTAACTTTTTGATATTTATTTCTTATAGTACGGAAGGTGGCGACATTATTGGAGTAATTATTCCTATAGAGTTGATTCTTTCTCATTTTGTTGTTTTAATATTGTAAAGAAACCAAACGGTAGTCTACCACGATGATGCTGACATTTATAACAATTTTGTATTAAAAAAATATATATAAATGTCTTATACCTACAATACTGAAACTATATTGTAGTTGCTTATAATAAATACTATATGCACCTTAACATTGCTTTGAAAGTTGCAATGCTTTTATTAAGTTCCCGCGTTACAACTTTAGCCACGTTTACCGAAGTCTTAGCCACCTTGTATCAGAAGTAAATGACACTTATTGAACAATAATTAATGAAAACTACTTGTAGACAAAAAATCAGCATTGTATTGTTATTGATGTTCCCAACATTATAAGCTTGGTAGACTATAGATTTCTTGGTTTATATTATATATACACTGACTGAAACCAAAATTAACTTTGAAGAAATGGGTGCAAAATTTCGGTCGCTGCCTCTCGTACTATCAGATCAACCCTCGATCATCAATTTCCATTCTTCCTTGTATTAAAGTTAGCCAAATGCACTATCAAATGCGGTTTTAAGGTGCACTTAAGGCATGATCCCATCTTAATCCATTATCTCACACACGGCGCGTTGATGAAGGCCGTATCGAAATGACCCATCTATCAGGAGGCTTTTATCAACAAATGTATACACCATCATATAGTCGTGATAATATAATCTTTGGCTTGATCCCGAAGAACCCATTTATTACTCGGCCTGCCGTGTAATGACTGTCACGGAATCAATGATTCTCTAAAAACAGTCATTATAATGCCACAGGCACGATTTGCCCCCACGTCGTAGTAAATATACTGCAAATACTTTCGAATCATGCTAAGGTTATATTAGAGCACAAATGGGTATGGTGCATTAAAATTTTACTATCCTCTGAGCTATATGGACGATAAAATTTAAGGCAGATAACCCACCGCTTACAAAATCCTACAAACCGTTTTTCTCAGGATCATAAAATATTTATTGCTTATATATGGACAATCAATAGGTTAAGGGTTTCTGCTCCGACTCGACCAAAATGACAGATATTGCTCTTCGATATTGTGGTGTTCGGTCGTGAGGAAAATCTTTATTGATATCTCTTTGCGTCCACCAATGACATCAAATATGGCTTTAATCTTGGTATTTCGTTTTTTAAAACAACCCATAATTTTAAAAATCAATAAAGGCAGTCATGATAGATTTTTCATTTATTTCCTAAGTATATTTTTGAGATGAACATGAATAAAATTAAATCCAAGATTGCATTACATTCACTTTGAATTTTTTGAATTTACTCAATTATTATTATTTTAAAATTAAATATTTTCTATCATTGCAAATTTAGTATGGAGATTCTTTTAGGAACGATTTTAACTTCAATTAAATAGGATTATTCATTTAGGCATATTCAAGCATTTATCATGAATTAACGTATACATTTAGTTCAAATTTTCATATGAGGGCATTCAATCAAAATCAAGGTTCCTTTGTAAAGAAATTCTTTGGGTAAAGAAAAAGCTTGTATATGCAATGTATTGATCTAGATCTTAATCTAACGATTATTTAAAAATAGTTTGCCATTAAATCATATTAAATATACAAGATTCTAAGAGAGAGATCTAAGATTATGTCTTGATATTACACTTTTTTTTTCTTCTTTTAAGCAATTTTTCTAATAGAATTAAACAGTCAGGACCAATTGCTCTTCAGAAATACATATAGATGAAAATATCAGATATTTTTGGCGTCATCTTTATCAACTGGACATATTTATTTGTTTGGTATGTCTTTATAAGCACATGAAAGCACATGTTCAAACTTATTGTAACAAGTGGCCGAAAAATGCCTCAATTGAAATAATTTGATGTACATCTATATTAGATCATTTTTTCTAACCGTTGTAAAATAATGACGTAAAATAGTACTAGTACAACTGAACAAATTTCTACTGTATGTTTATTGTGGCTTTGTTGTTAAGGCAAATTTGCTTTGGATTGAATGCACATATGTTTTGATTGGAAAATATCTAATTTAAATATGCCGTGAAGTATCACGGCGTCCGTTGGATTTTAGAGCCCAATAAGCCATGTTTTTGGGCGGCTTTTGTTTACCGGCAGACAGAGGGTTAAAAACATCTGATAACCCTTCCGGCAGGCGAGCGTGATGATGCGAATGCATGGAATACATTACGTAATAAAGTAGGCATATTGTGTGTTCCCTTTATGGACATAAATTTGAACCGTGTCATAACTTACGGTGGAATAATCTTATTTTATGCAAAATCGTTATGGCATTATCGATCGAAAATGTATGTATATGCCCGCCTTTGTTCAATCGGTTATACGGCAGGGACAGAGACTAATACAGGGTGCTCTATTTTCGATGCCATCGATTGATAAAACCGTAAAACTACCCCCCGAAAGTTTAATCGAACATTTTTTTCCAAAGCAAAAAATCAAATTAGGTAAATTATTTTATTAAGCAAACCGCTCAGATTAACTTCTTGGAGCTTTTGATCTATGAAAAGCTTATTTAAAAAGCCACTCTTTGATCGTCCAATCAAAGGATTATTTTTATAACTTAAACGCGTCCTTTTCACCCGATGACTTTTTATATTGAGCCGGATTTAAACCTGAAAGTTTCCTGTCGATCCGTTCTATTCCCGATGACAAAGCAACGCACGTATCTACTATTCATTGTAATAACATGATGTATGTTTGTTATGTGCCTCCTTTGTTTGGAAACGCTTTAAAAGTGACTTGGTGAGTCAAATATGTCGGGTTTTTCGACGAGGCTTCAACAGAAAAAATACAACCCCTCAAGGATGAATCCTTGGAATAAAAATAGGTTTGTTTGGGAATAAACAACATCTAAAACTTGTATTAATAACACGCTTCTAACATATCATCAGTCATAGATAATCGATCAGAAAAATATATTATTAGCATAGTCAGCATATAAAATTTTTATAAGAATTTCGATACATCACATATTCAAATTCTCATTTCTTCCAATTTATAATCAATATTAGATGTGCCTTAAAGCCTTGTATTCTCTTATTCGATCTTTTTGTTAGTGAATTTAGAAACAAAAAGTCTCTAATGCTAATATAAGTATTTCAGTGTATGATTATTAAGCAATGTAAAATATCATCATGTGTTTCAGAATGGAATGCGTATTTTAAAAAATACACGAAAAAATGATTTGATCGTGAATGAAACATTTTTTATGATAAAATTACAATAATCAGATGGGTAATTATGCTAAAAATTTCAATCTTGTTTTTATACCGAATATAGTTAGCATTTTTATACTTCACGTCTATATCTATATTATGATTCATATAAACAAATCTAGCGACATATGAACATATTATTTTTAAGAACGGTATTTGATTTTCGTGTAGGATTTTGGCATATCATTAGCCTTCGAATACATTATGAATGAAGATTCTTATTTTTTTATCAGAAAAAGCCCAAATTTGTTTGGTACACGACCTTCGAAATGGTCCATTGTTCATGTCATTTTTTTGGCTAGTGATTACCTAAACGTGAATTATGTGAGTTCATATGAGACATATTTCTCTATATCTCCCTTCGCCTTGAGTTACTCTTTAAGCTCTATCATTAATCTTATTTTTCCTTCCGCGACAAAGATGTACGATTATATTTCAAAGGACATTTGTCATTTCTGAGAAGAATACTTGATGTATGCCGCGGGGAAGCAGAGCTTAGTCAATTTCATTCCGTTCATATTTCAATTGCCACTTCATTTTATTTAGGCGGAGATCATTTTTGCAGGAAGCTCGTCTGCATTGTCTACGTGCTTCGGTTTTTAACCCTTCGAACACTTAGATGGCGTTTACCGGCAGAAACCGCATCCGATAAAAGGATGGTTTTGGCCGAGTGCAGTTCATATTCAGAACAGATAACCGCCAAACAAAACACACATTACATCACACGGTGCATTATTCACGAATAATGCATGCACCAGTAAACGACAAAGGTAGTAATAATATTTATAATAACAAAACAAACAGGAAAGTGGATGCGCGTATTCCCGTTGCATCCCTTCATGGGGAATGCCAGTAGGCTCCTTTTTATTATCCCTTTTTGTGTGGATTATTATTATATTTCACGTTATATCTGTTTCCTTTGTGTGGTGAAAGGATGGGTAGACACGAACATTTCATCCGAACGTTTCTTAAACAATACACAGGTATCATCACGCAATCCCACAGGTACCCTATTTGAACTATTCTGAATGCCAAACATATTACCAACATTTTTTTAAATCATTGAAATATTAATATTAATTAATAAACATACCCATGTTACTCTTCTCGCAGCTCTAATCGTATTGATCCCACAATAGTGCCATAAAATGAGAAATATTTATGATGTGCTGATTATTATCGAGTGATTGAGTTTATATCCAGTTTGTGAGAAAAAAATACTATAGCAACATATTTAAGAGATGGAAAATATTAATCCAGATTTAGTCTGAATTTCTGATTTTAAAACAGTAAAAACCGAAATTAATGACGTATTTGTAAATCAATAATTCAAGAATATTAGCAAAAAGTCAAATCTAACAGCAATTATAATTCAAATTAAGATCTAAAAGCTATTTGTTTAAAATTTCACCCAAATTTCATCAAAAACTATTAATTTATCGATATTTTCTTATGCAGAAAGATCTTAAATAATTCCATTAAATATCGACGTTGTTAATAAAGTGGCTAAATTAAATTGGTTTTCAAACATTTAAATCGTGACCTAAACAGGTCCTTGTTTTCTCATTATTACTCGCTGCTCTAAATTATGGTCAAACTTTTCTTTAACAAAACACGGCTTTGATATATTAACACAATTGAAATGTTATCATTTTTCAGTTTATTTATTTATGTACAAGATTCATATACGCTGCGGCGTTCTTGACAGATAAATGGATTTGTATGGATGATAAGTGGCGGACATATAGCACCTAAGTTTATGATTATTTTAAAACAGCTCGCTGCTTAAAGGGTTAAAGACAAATGTCGAGAATCTCCTGTATATATAATAATCAATGAAAAGATCACATTTCCCATGAATAAGGAAAGATAGCCACTAATTAATGGAATAACAAGAAAGCTGGGATACTTCGCGCATTTCATAAGAAGACGTATCTTATTTGAAAAACTTGCATGGCGGGTTTCATTGCAGCACACAATTGTTATTCAGAGTTGTCGCTAATAACATCGAGATTGGTGTCATGATTTCATCTAAAGAAGTTGATTTTACATTTTTTAAGAAGTGCTAATATCGACATCGTACTAGCGTGAATTTGTCAGAAGTTTGCAAGCATTGTCTGTGAATAGGGGTGGATATATTATAACTCATTATAAGGATATTTATAAAATAGCATAGCATTTTCATTGGTATTAAAAAGACATTTATACATAGTGCTCTTGGGTGAGCTCATATTATTTATATCCTCCCACCAGTTTGCTCATACATTTTCATGGCTATTTTCCTCTATAAATAAAAATCATATCTTAATAATCTTGTTTTTATCGTACATATCAAATATAATATAATAAAGCTCAAATTCATTTAATTATATTGGACCTATAATGGTGTTCTGATAATAAATACGCATTGTTTATAACATTAACCCCCATACAAATGTTTACATGGCACTTTTATTTGCTAGTTATCTACAAAAGTATCTTGTATCAGCTGCAGTAATGTTATATTATGCATTCGTTATGAATCGCTTAATAATTTCGATGGCTTAAGCTCTCATTTTGTATGCTAATCGCAGGATCCCCGACGTTTATACCCCAACCTGCTATCATAACAACCATCGCTTACAAGCCAAATACTTCAAATTTATTTTTCTACGAATATTTTATTCCATTTCCGTATGTCTTAGTAGAAAAAATACGAAAGCAGGAGCATTGTTCGACCTGTACGTTCGCCCCATTACGAGCGTATCCCCTGTTATGCGGTCTTATTCATAAATGCTCGTTACTCAGGTATTTCGTATAGACCTTTGTGTCGTTATTTATTTATGTCGAGGAGCTATTCAACTCTTTTTTACTATTATATATATTTTTTTTCTATATTGTAAGGACGAAACGTTGATAAGCAGTTTTGCATGCGGAACCATTTTTTTACATTAAAAAAATATTCATATATAAAATCGACTTTTTTAATACCCCACAAGCCTTTTCAGGATTTATACCCTTATTTGCATAAATTAAAAAAAATCTATTCAATATGTAATACAAAAAACAATGTCAAATGTGTTTGAATGAATGATTTGTGTGCCATGTGTATAATGCATAGTGTTTTCAAGCCTTATAACCCTCCAGTGTGACAAAATATGCATGTGTGCTTATTGGCATAAATTAAATTTATTGAGAATATTAACACTTTATAGTCCGTATCCGCGTTTACGCGTGATGGATAACTAACATTACAGTGTCTTCTAGGGATGACAGTGCATACACGTCATCAATTCATATAGCAAATCGAATTATTTTTTTTTACAAATACGTCATAAAATTATTTTCACAAATACGTTTAAATACACAATTCAAACTATTTTTAATTATATAATTTAATATGTTGAAAAGATTTAATTAACATAGTTTTATAATAACATAGTCTTGCTTAGTTGTTAATCGACTTTATTCGTATCAATCAATTTGGTTTTAAATCGATACATTTAAATTTACTGAGCTGATTTCAAGTCAAAATTAACAATTTTTGCATTTTATCACGCTGGCACATGCACCACAGATTGAAAAAATGATTATCATGTTTACATATATTGATGCAATAAACGCTTTTGTAGCCATCAATGAAATTTCATTTCAATCTATTAGCAGGCTTAAGAATTATATCAATTTTACAAAAAAGGCAAAATTTTATAAATTTCTTAAGAAAATTGTCCGGACACCGGGCGAAATTTAATGCGAAACACCCGGACTGTTAAGTGTTAATTATTTTTTTTTAAATACATTATTTCCAAATACATTCGGTACTTCATTTACACGATTTTTTAATGCTTTAAAATTTAGGATTATTTCTTCGAGAAATATATTTTAAAAAATCAACAAATTAAACATTTAATTACAGAGCTTTTAAACCCAAAATAATAAATAGAGCTTTGAAATTGAAAATTATGAACAATTTATCAAAAACAATAAATTTAGGGGTTTAACCTATCATTTGATGTAGTCGTTGATGTCATAATCGCTTTACACCGATTACTTTCTGTCAGCTCCTATCAATGTAAGACAATCTTCAATTTGAGGTCGAATCAATTGTAAATAAGCAATGTTGATAGCATACAAGACCACATAATTTATTTACATAAATAATACACAAAAAATGATTCGAAGCGACGAAGCAATTAAATAAATAAACACTGTCTATAGCACAAAATATTCGGTCATTTATACAATCGTGCGATGTATGCGGGGAAGCTCTCCGTCTCTGTCTCCCGAACTGCGCTACGTTCTCTCTCTGTCTCTGTCTGTATCCGAGCTCAATGTACAAGAGTGCTCTTTCAAATAAATGGAGGGGGGAAGTCACAGGTCCTGGGATTGTACTCCTTTAGGGGTTATTGTTGAAATATCAGTATAAAATATTTGATTAGCTAATCGTTACCCATGGGTATTCCCGTCAATTAGGGGTTAGAGTTATAAATTCAAACATCTTGAACTCAATTCTGTAAAAAATATGTTTAGTGGTCAAATTTTGATATTAATAGACTGTAGGAAGCCAAAAAATCAATTCCCCAAGATTCAAGGGTATTCAGTTATATTTCATTTTTCACTATCAATTGTCTGCTTGAAAATAAGTTAGCATCAATCCGACGATTAATTCGTAAAAAAGCAAAGTTTAAGAGTGGCTGAACCCGATTAGAATCACCATTTCACACCTTATTTATAATAAATTCACTCCATTAAAAAACAATGGTATTTTATTTATATACAGATAAGATCTGACTGACGTTTCTAATTGTCAGGTGGTTAAGTGTTCGAATGAAAATTTCTACGGTCCTCCGGTCACATGAATAATTTATTTTTTTAGAACCTAGGCTCTATGATAATGCCGCTTCATTATGCTCCGAAACGGGTTCTATGGTGTTTGCAAAAAAATACTATGATCGCTTTTGAGGCGGAGTCCATTCGCGGCCGTATCCTTAAGCTCGGCCATTATCCTTAAATATGGCGTTATTTCAGTTCGTTTATTTCGACGTATCAATATGTAGTAAAATAGCTATTAGACCATAACATCTGTACGTGTCCTGGATAATGGAATTCCCTTCGCATTATAATAAACTTTACGTGTCAAAGTATGTAAATGGTTTATTTATTTACTCCACATACCGCGGGGACTACTTGCTTGTATTTTAATAGGCGAGTGTTAAGTTCCTACTTGAAATGTTTAGATAAAGGGAGAAACAGGAAATGGGGTAAATTAGTTTTTCTACGTTTTTTTTATGAATTTACATAATAAGTTTATTGCTCTTGCGGAAGCTTTTTTTTAAACATTAAACACATTATTTTAAAGGAAAGCAGGCTATAGTTTACCCCTAATGTCTTGGCCATAACGTTAAGATGCTAGAAAACTACACCCCTAAACAAAATTGTTCAATATGGAATAGTATTTGAACATCATTCAACCACAGTTAATGTAAAAACCCAGATATTTATTAATATAATTCTCAATATTGTTAATAAAGTTTTTACATCAATTTTATTATTTAAAACCATCGATCAACCCCCTTTTATAGTTTAAGCGCCAAGATTTTTACCATATAATACTTATTAATAAATAACATTTATTCGTTTTGTCCAGAATGGAGGTCAAAGGTCCAAAGTCCCATTCAACCGTAAGAATTCCAACACATCTGGTCAACAAATAATATCCCACGTCTCGTGGCGATTGCCGATGAAATCCGTATAGGTTTACATGGTTAATGGAAAGGATTACATAGTGATAATCGGAGTTAATTGCTATAACCACTTGACGTATTGTATGAAAGTATTATTTTCTCTCGGCTGCCAATTCATGACCATAATGGCATGGGAAAAGCGATAATTAGAAGTTGCGTTTCTCTAATAGATACTTTCGAGCACACCATTTTATACACCACACCTTGGCGTAATATAAAGCTTCAATAGCTTTTATCCAAAGAGCACTCACATAACCGAGACTTTTATATTTTATTTTTCATTCGTATTCGTATTCATTTGTAGCAGTAAATCATTTTATATCTTTATTTCGAATTTAAACGTATTTCGAACAATATTCAACGCATAAAACAGCCAAACACGGTTATAGCGAGCACTCAAGAATCAACGATAAAATCGTTATTTATACATTTTTACATAATTTCATGTGATATTTATAAGATACGCGCATTCCCCCCGTCTGGGCCGCCCGACAGTCCTCACCCCAACAGCCGAAGACAAAGACGACATCGGCATTCACCAATGGAGAGAGTCTTCTCCCATTGTCAGACATGATGAAGATGGTGTGCACACTACGTGACATTCGTGCAAAACTAAGTCTGTGTAAAACCAAAATGGACATGGCCATCTGCCTTATAGAGCATTTGGACGATCTCCTTAATTAAATTCACCTCTAACTCATTAAAAATATTAAATTGGAACGCTCACGGGTTAAGGAGCAAAATTGACGAACTAACTGTGGTGATCTGTCACCTAAAAATTGACGTTGCTCTGATTACGGAAACGTATCTTAAACCAGATATCCCTTTTCAAATCCCCGGTTTTACATGCCACCGCTCCGACAGACTACACAGAGCCGGCGGTGGTGTAGCTATCCTTATAAAAAACGAAATTGACCATTTCCCAGTCCGAACTCCTGTCTCTGCTAACCTCGAAACTGTTGCTATCCAGTTAGTTTTGGGAAACAAAAAATATATTATAGTAGCCGCCTACAACCCCCCTCAGCTGGACCTGCTTTCAGATGAACTCTCGGGGTTGTTCAGTATGAGCGAAAGAGTCTTGGTCTCGGGTGATTTCAATGCCAAGAATATTCAGTGGAACTGTCCACGGGGAAACCGGCAGGGCTCGCTTCTACAAGCATTTTCACTGGACAACAACGTTGATATCCATTTTCCACAACGCTTCACATACTATCCGTCGGTCAACAGACGTCCCTCCACGTTAGATCTGACGCTGACCAAAAACGTCTCGACCGTATCTCGGATGAAGGCCGTGGATGCTCTCCCGTCCGATCACCTTCCAGTCGTTTTTGATGTGGAAGGTGGACTCCAGAGAACACCAGCGGTCAGGCTGGCATACGAGCGGACAAATTGGTCAGACTTCAGATCTTATCTCGATCGTAACATCCTCCTATCCACTTCCGTTCCTGGATCTAACGAACGCGAAATTGACGAAGCCGTAGAGTCCATTTCCAACATTATATTAGAAGCCAAAGCTAAGTTCATTCCGTTAGACGTAACAGATTCAAATCTTATCAAGCTCACGCGGAATTTAAAACGCACGATTAAGAACAGAAATAAACTTAAGAAATTATGGCAAAAATATCGGCTCAAATCCATTAAAGTATTGGTCAATCGCCTCAACTATCAAATTAAAAGTCAAATCAACAAATTAAAAAATGAATCATGGAAAACTAAGCTCTCTAAATTAAGTCCCTCAGACAATTCCCTTTGGAAAGTTGTAAAAACCCTCAAAAATAAACCTAAAGAAATTCCCAGTTTAATTAATAATCAGATAAGTGCCGAGTCCGATAGAGATAAGGCCAACCTGTTAGCAAAAACCTTTAAATTAAATCACAAAATTTCAGAGAATATGAGTAACAATAAAACCATTAAAATAGTAGATAAAACGATTAGGGATTTCCAAAACAATTTAAATATAAAATCACATAAATTTAAACTGATAACACCCATTGAAACTTTAAATATAATTAGACAACTAAAAAGCAAGAAATCCCCAGGTTTCGATACTATAGACAATACAGTCATCAAAAATCTCCCATTTAAAATAATTATCCAGTTGACAAAAATATTTAATGCGTGTTTGAGCATGGGGTACTTCCCATCCACCTGGAAGTCGGCGAAAGTCATTCCATTGCCCAAACCAGGTAAAGATGCCAGCAACCCTATAAATTATCGCCCGATCAGTTTACTTTCTGCACTAAGCAAAATATTTGAAAAACTTATTCTAAATAGACTGGATGAACTTAGTATAAATGTTATTAATAATGAGCAATTCGGTTTTCGTAGGAATCACTCTACGGCTCATCAGCTGACCAGACTGACTGAACACATTACTAGAAACTTTAACATGAAGAGAAGTACCGGTATGGTACTTCTCGACATCGAAAAGGCATTTGATTCTGTCTGGCACCGCGGTCTGATCCACAAAATGATATCCCTTAAGTTTCCTACTTACCTTATTAAAATGATCCAATCCTATCTGTACAAAAGATCATTTTCGGTAACCTTAAACAGAGCAACGTCAACTTCCCAGTCTGTCTCAGCGGGAGTTCCTCAGGGCAGTATTTTAGGGCCTCACCTGTTCAACATTTACTTACACGATCTACCGACACCGTCCCCATCAAACGTAGCACTCTACGCCGACGACACGGCATATTATACCAGCTCTCGGAGCAACAAGCTAATAGTCGGAAACCTCCAACGATCGCTAAAAGCTGCATTTAAATATTTCGATCGTTGGAAACTCAAATTAAATAAAGAAAAAACCGAAGCTATCTTGTTCTCCGTGAAACGGAAAAATCTTCGAATTGACCCAATAGTCGTCGGGTCCAGCTCTATCGAGTGGAAACCCCAAGTGAAATACTTGGGGGTGACTTTAGATAGAAGACTGAGGTGGGGAGCACAGGTGTCGGTGACTCGTGCCCGCGGATTAGCAGCTATGGGGGCGCTGCACTCCATATTTCGTCGGCGCAGTGCTCTCTCGGCCTCTAACAAATTTTTATTATACAAAACGCTGATTCGACCTACACTCACATACGCCGCTCCCGTCTGGAGCAATATATGCAACACCAACTACAATAAACTTCAAATCGTACAAAACAAAGCCATAAAAATTGTTTTCAATACATTTCCATACACTAATCTTAAACGTTTTCACAATAAAATTAAGCTTCCTCTTATAAAGAATTTTTTTCATAAGCTAACACTCAATTTTTACTCAAAAATTCCAAATCACACCAATCATCTCATATCTACACTCGGCGAATATACCACTCAAAACAATAATTTTAGATACGTTCACAAAATGCCTAAACATATTTTACTATAGTTGATAGTCATGAATGCGCGACGTATGAAGGATATATGATTGATTGATTAAATTATTTATTTTGTTTAGTTTGTAAGATAGTTTTTAAGGAATGTCGCAAAGGGGTTTTAAGTCTCCTATTTTTCCCCCTATATATATACAAAAATTAAATTAACTCTTATTATGTAAAATTTATTATAACTAAAATATATACTTGTAATTAAGATAAGGATAGTAATCTAAGACTTACATTGTTAATCTATTTTTATGTAATTGTGTATATTGATACACCTTTTTAACTTGCTATATTATATTTATTGAATAAAGGTTTATAAATAAATAAATAAATAAATAAATAAGATACGCGCATAAATCTTCCATTCATATTTTTTTCAGTGTCATTTGTAAGCATGTTATATTTTAAGATTATTTTTCAATCGTCGATAGAATATTTAAATAGAACCCAATTGTAATTATTCAAACATTTATTCTTTCAGATCACTGCTAAATACATAATTTTTTTCCTCCTGTTTTTATAATATAATGTATACTAAGTTGTCTAATCCCCCTTTTCTTCATTATCGTTATGTTTAGATATGGCATCCAATTGCGATGCGCTCATTCGTCATATCAGCGATCCGAAAATTGGACCGATTGAGCATACAAACCTTATGGCCAATCCATCCTCTTTTGGGGCTTTTTGCGGCATTTTTTATGATATGTAGGACGACGGAAGCAACGTAGCGTCTAGACACTTTCTATCACAGTTAACAGTAACCGCCATCTATACATTAGATCGGGTACTTTTGGGACTATCTTTGTATATTATTTTAAAATATACGTTAAAATAGTATTAGTTAACTATATAAAGTATATTGGATATGGATTTTCATACCCTAATTACAGCTCTGGCAATTAATCTGAATAGTCGTTGAATTTTTGCTCGTTATATCCATAATTGGAACACATATGGCCTGTTTGCCTTTTATAAAATATTTTATTGTGTCTCAGTAATATTATAATAGAGATTTTGTAGATGATCCCACTATGGTATTCCGATTACAAATCAATTGAATCAATATAAATTATCACTCTCTCTAATACTATCTAACACTCATTTGCTGTTAACACACTTTAAGCGGGTGCTGACGCGTGCTGCTTACCACGTGCGACAAAATATCCTCGTATAAATATCGCTATAATTCCAAAACTATTAAATATTTTTAAACGAAATTTTAAATAAATACTTAAAACAAATATTTGCATCGATTGATTGACATGACAGAAAGAAAATTAATGATTACTCCTTTTAAGCCACACACAAAATATGTTATTCGTAGACTATTGAGAAACAATTATACTTATTCAATATTTCGTTTCTTAACGATGTACTTGAAAATACTTCTTTCTATGGAGTGAAATTTTATTAATATTAAGGTAATTTATTTTAGTCGAGAAGCGGCAATTACTAGTTGTTCCGCCTAAAGTGTGTTAATTTTGGCAGTTATCAAAGTCCCATTGAAGCTCGTATTATTTCGCTTGCGCAAAATTACAGAACAAGTGCTCATCAATGCGTCCAAAGAAATCATTGCGTAAATTGTTCAATATTTTGAATTATTGGCTTCAAAAGGCTGCTAACTAAATATTTTTGTATCTGGCTTTCATATGCTAAATGGCGTACAGGATCTTCTTGCACATATTGATTTACTAGCAGATTATATTCACGCTTTACTGTTATTGTTAGTTTACAACGCCTTTGGTCGTGGTAAAGACTTGAGTGTCGTAAAATAACTTATTTTAACCCATGCAGTGTCAAGTGCAGTTCAATTGTGAGCCGGTCATAACCGTAACTCAATGAGGGCCGGTGGCTTAGCGCACTGTTAAGTGCCATCGCCGCGGATAGTAGAGAAAAGCTACCGCATCTCTTGTAATTGTAATCATCTTAAGGTAATGCTGCGGCCAACACAATAGAGATATAAACGTCCTGAATGGGTATCGATAATTTTACGAGCTTATTGTGTGTCTGTGCGGTTAACAGGATAGCCTACTTCGTCTCCCTTTTAAACGGCCCAGCAAACAGCCTGTGGTGAAGAAACGCGGCACGCCGTTTAATTACATGACAAATGAATATTTACTGCTTTGGAATGGACTCTGAAGCGTAAAACTGAAGATCCATTAGGCCGTCGGTGCAGCTGCAGTCCAATGGAAATGCATTCCGAAACTCAATGTATGCATTATTGCTTTTGGCTCTCAGTATCTATTATACAGTGCCTCCATAGTGCTTGCCAAAGTTCATTAAAACAAATTTAAATTAATTAAACTATTGGTTTAAATCTTAAATAAATAATTTGTAATTATGACACCTCATCAATAGATGGCAGCATATTATTATTTATAAATCCAAAATCGTCATAAAATGCTTGGAAGATCTTGCGATACGAATTCAACATCTGATCGTCAAGATATCGAATAATATATTTCTGAGCATAAAAACGTCCCCTTATTAAAATAATCTCCGCCGTAATCGATAATGCAAGAATAGTAAAGCTTTCACTTCTGTTGGAAAACCGCGAACATATCTGATTAAGAATAAGTTAGAGAATATTGTTTCCGTACTCAAGATCCAAAAGACAGATAAGCGAAGAATTTCTAGAAACATACGCAATTATAAATGAATATATTTGCAAAGATCTTATTGTGGATATTTTACGATTATGTATGATTCGATTTATGTGTGGAGCTTTTAACGAGCCGAATTCTTATTACGCGGTTAATTGGATTAGGTGCGCCCGTAATCAAGTTGTTATGTCTGTACAAAATATCAATTTATAAAGAGATTTATGTATGTGGATTTTAGAAATTTTAATGGACATCTACGCTTCATTATGAATGCAAAATATGAAGCTTAACGATCATTGTATCATAAAAAAATCTCTTTAAAAATATTCTTTAAATAAAATAAATTCGCCATAGACTTTTGGATGCTTTATACATCTTGAATGTCAGAGCCAACAAACAAAGATACAAAAAAAAATTAAAATTTAAACAACCCACCCGATCAGTCTTCTTCAAACAACTTCGTTTAATAATGAGAGTTTGTAATTGTTCTGTAGACATGTTCAGGTATGACATCCGCGTGGCGCTCATTCATCATATCAGCGGTCCGAAAAGCGGACCGATTGAACATACAAACCAATTCATCCTCTTTAAGAGCTTTTGTGGCATTTTATATGATCTGTACGATCAAGGAAGCAACGTAGCATCTAGGCACTTTCTATCATAGTATTTTTTTACAATAATATCCGCCATCTATACGTTAGGTCGGGTACTTTTGGGACAATATTTGTATATTATTTTAAAACACACATTATAATCATATTTAATATATTGCATTTATATTAGTATTAGTTAACTTTAAAATATAAATTGGATTTCTGGGGTGGAGGACGGAAGTTAGATACTTGCCACGGGCGCTTCATACCCTTATTGCGGCTCTGTTGAATGTAAACCTTCATGTGGTGTGATTAGTGATCATATTTTTAAAATGTACGTACGTTAATATAACTATATTAAAGTGGTAAACGATGACTTTTTAAAAGAGCTAATTAAAAAAAATGATAAATGACCAACCAACTTGATACTTTTTTTAAGTGAAAGTTATATTATAGAAGTGATACAATAAGAAGGTCTTTCTTGTGCAAGAAGATGAAAAAAAAATCCACCCTCCTAATCACATCATTTGATTCTATCAATTTCTATTTATCAGAAAAAAGAACGCAAATACCAATACTTAAAATAACATGTACTTTGTCCATTGTTCTCCAAAAAGCGCTTTCTATTATAATAAAATCAACATCATCATCTTGAATATTATTTTTTATTATCATTTAAAAAAACTGCTCATTCTTTAAAACCAAATACTCTCTTTATCAAGGAGCTTGTGAAAATGTCCTTTGATGCTCAAAGATAAAAAGTCCGAAGACTATGCTACTTTCAACATCAAGTGCATGAAGTGGTGAACTTTTGATGGGGATGATATGGATATGAAACCTTCTCATGGTAGATAATGAAGATATTCAATTTCTGCAGTGGTCTACATGTAGTTGCACTATAATAATAATGATTATGATCAAATAAATGAAATGATGGTTCAAAAATCCATTCTTATGTTTCTATACAGATATTCGCAATGAAACGATGATTTTTGGTCATAGAATAAAGACGCTAGAAAATCACATACTACTCTCATAATCACAGATTTTAATACGTAGATATTGAATGATATTATTTAATCAAATAAACGACCCCATTTTATATTAGCACTTGGTACATCCACAGAATACAACGTAATATACCACTCAATAAGTTCGTAAATTGTTTTTCACTTTAAACTTTTTTTCTTCTTTATATGGGGTCGTTTTATCGTAATTTCTTAAAAACACCTCCAAACTTATTGAGTGATGTATTAAATGACAAGAACCCAACAAAATGTTATTTGATCGATCACATACGATAAGCAGTCAGCTGGTTAAAAATATTACAGCAATAAATTACATAAAGTACCGACTGATCGATCGTAATTACATTCGACCACAATGAGAGCAAAAAGCACATGTTTTAATTAAAATCAACTCATAAAGTAAAAACGAGTGTTTGAACTGCTTATCTCGTCCAATTATTACATGACTTGTAATATGTACACGCTGTACAGTCTGTAAATACAGCAATTACAATGGAAACACTCATTTTCGGACCATACGAGTCAATCCTGCTTTTGATACGATCGAACGAGATGATTAACACGACTATTCGTACATACCACTTCTTGATATAATTACAACAAGGTGCCTCCAAAGAAACAATTAAAAGAAATACTCACAAATCAAAGGTCAAACAATTTGCTTTGTCCATGATCGATTAATTAGGTACAACCACAATAAGTCACTTTTCGAATACATCATCGAAATGCCACAGAACCGCCTTCGTCCTCCCTTACAAGGATCGTCAGCATTTTTTCAAACTCGATTTATTTTTACGACTCTGATATTCTCGCTATGGGTGCATCCGTTGCCAGGCTTAAATGCCAACTGATCTTTTATCATCAGATGAAGAATTGGGGTCGATAATGAAGGAAAGTTTAATATTGTGTGAGGATACCCTTCGCATTGTAAGAATAGAGCCTGGCCCCCGTTAAATATGCGACCCGCGTAGAAAAAAAATCATTTTTTATGTTGGCATCGCAACACAAACACAGGTAAAAAACCAATTGATCCTTCTATTCATCCTCTAATGGAACATATAATCGTGTAACTTTTTTATGAAGGGATTCCTTTCGATATCTCGGACGCTGTGTGGTTAAAAATGATCTTAACAATACTCAATCAAAAATATTTTATTCATGTTAAATTCAAAGTATATTCGATGCTCATAAAACCAATTGTGTTTAGGATCATAGTCATAAGACAAAAACGTTTTGTCTTTTAATATACTCATCAATTTTTAATTCGTTCACCTTGGCATATAATCTGTCTATGGTTTGTTAATCTATATGCTTTAATCGTCATTTTACTATCTAAGAAGAAATTCATCATGTCTTTTAAAATAAAAGATTCATTTCGTCATAACGTTAATCTCTTTATACAACATTTATATGAAAAATAATAAAGCGCTATGATGTAGGATTTAAAATAGTACCTAAATAGTATTTAACTTTTATCGATGAAAGAGTGTAGAAAGCAGACAAACGATGAGGCAATATGGTTTGATAGTCACGAAAAATGAAACTCCATATGGAAATTAGTCGAAAAGATATCATATATCAGTAGCAATATCACTATATCAGTAGCAAGCTTTTTTTATTTTATACACATAAAACTTTTTTTGTGCGGTAGATGCGTTCCGCAGAAAATCGCACAAAAAGAAATCGCACAAAAAAAGCTATGACTTTTTTAAAAATCGCATAATTTTGAAACTTCTACATAAAATATATCCAAAATCGCATAAAAAAAGTTAATAAAAAAACCGGAACGCAATTAGGGCAAGGACGTCATTCAGCGATAGCAGATGCAATATGATTTACACAGTCCCAAATTACAATTTTTTCCAAATTTCAGTTAATGTTGATGATTTATTTCCTATTTTATCCAAAATATCTTGATACGTACTTTTTATGGAATAAAAAAAATTGCATTAAAAAACTGCATAACTTCGAAATCGCACAAAAAGAGGTCTTAGTGTATTACGTATTAATCGCAATTGTCAAATTCTTGCAATTGCAATCGACTAAAATTTAACTAATTTTAGAAACGAAATGAAATTCGGTAGTACAAGACAAAATTCAGTATTTTACATTACTTAAAAATGTAATCGATTATATATCCTTGGTTTCATATACATTTATGAAACTTATTTCAATTCTTGTTAATGAAATATTAGTTGCAGTCACCCTATACTTTGCCGCAAATGCACCTTGATATATTCCCATACGCAGCCTGTGCAACCCTTCCGCTTATAATAATATGCAAAATTCCGTGGGTCGGTTTTGTCCCATCAGAATCCTTTCACCCCGAGGATCGTTGAAGATTTTTATAGATCCATTTTTCTTCTAGTATCGAATTGTGTTCGATGAATACACCTCTGATGATAAATAATGTATTCCATTATGCGAGAAATTTATGCACGGATTGAAAAAACTCTCCTTTTTGCACGTCCCGAAAAGGGTACCGACTGAATGTTGTATGCAAAATGCTCTACATGAAAATGCAACATACCTAATTTTGCATACGAGCATGCATTTTTTGCTTCATTGTATTATTTTGTCACAGGACGGGACTTGAAATTTTAACGGTCCCGAGCGAGGATTTTATCTATTTTAAATATGAATGGCCCGACCGCGCCGTGAGGACATTTTCATAAGCCCCTTGAATCAGACGTGATGCATAACAGCATAAGTAACTGAATTTGAGGAACAGTCAGCTAAAACAATTGAAATTTAACACCATTATACGAAACATCTATAAGGAATTCATTGTATTTCTATATTTGCGAATGCATCCTCATGCGAAAGCCTTTTCGATTAGCCCAAACAATGCCCGAAAATAACAGAGGAGTCCTATGAAACAAAAATGGCCGCACCCGAAATTAAATTGGGGTGGTGCAGACCACAGCCCGTCAGCACCCCCTCGGTTAGCGAAAGAAGGGAAACAAAAGCGGAAATCACGCCCTCCCATTGTTTCAATGATGATCTTGTATGGCCAATACCTCTGCTGCCTGCCAAACCACGACCAATTTCAACCCAGGCATTTCGTACCCCTTCACATTGGAATTCGATAATAAAAGTTCCTGTATGGCAACCAGTAATTTTTGTGGATTTTTCAACAGACGAACGTCCCATATTTTATATTTAAATAAATAAAAATATTATAAAAACACGCCGTGGGCTAGTTCAAATACTTTCAGCAAACTATTCAGTACTAAACTTTATATTTGAGGTGTATATGACTAAAAAAATAGCTTAAATTAATATACACCCGATCTATTTTTATAATAATACATTTTAACAAAACTAAAATACACTTAGGTCTGTTTTTATGCGATAGATACATTCCACGGGGAGTCGCATAAAAAAAGATTTGAACTATTATATATAGAAAACTGAGGGATAGGTATATTTTTATAAACCGCATAACTTCAAACCAATGTGATAGAATGTACCAAAAATCGCATAAAAAAATCATATAAATAAAAACACAATAAAATTTCATTGTCATTCTGTTTTAGCCATTAATTTTTTTACGCACTCCGTGATATGGAGACATGTAATTCTTAACCATTACTTTACCATGATGTATTTAATACGACTCTAATAATGGGAATATCGAGATGAAAATTTTGAACTCTGCTTGCTCCTTTATGAGTTCATGAAACACAAGATCTTTTTTCGTAATTAAATATCCACATATGGGAAATCACTTTTGAGATAAATCTTCAATTCAAATTACAAATCCTTTTTCTATTTTTTATCCAATAAAGACCTTAATTTAATGCCATTGATGATTGATTTTCTGATGGCTACTTCATTTTTCTCGATTGCTCTTATGGTCGATTCCCCCAGGTTGAGAGATTTACTTATCTCGGTAGGATTTTGTCCATTCGCCAAGTTATCTAAAATTGCCAATTTCTTATCAAAAGACTGGCTATTTTGCCCTTTACACTCACACTTTAACGGTTGTAACTTGCACTAGTGTTAATTTTAGATTTTTTTAATGCGTATTCACATAAAAAATAGATTGAAAAATAATGGATTGGTTCCATTATTTTTTAAAACCGCATAACTTCAAATTCGCATAAAAAAGATCCGCATAAAAACAGGCTCAAGTGTATTTCTCGAATGAAAAAAAAAAAACAATAAATGATCACGAACTAGAACTTAGGTCTATTTTATTTTCCTCGTTTAATTATAATATTTCATCAATTAAATCATGCTTTGAATAAGTGGGCACTTTCATTCAATAAATTTAAACGATTTTTATAGGACAGACTAAATTTCAAAAACCACTCCTACTAATCTTCTATTGTATTATTGTATATATAAATCAGAGCTTCGAATCAGAACTGAACTGATAACCGGTAAAACCGTTATTTTTCCTGGAATGAAAACTGGAATTAAACATATTAAAAAATAATGTAAATATGTGATTTTCACCATGGTTATAGATAATTTGTTAGATTGTATTCGTCTAAGTATATTGTTAATTTTATCAATTGTCCTGTTAAATCAATACTTTAGATAATATTGTTATCAACCCTAATGTCATCTTGCTTTCTATATATTTATTATATACCCAGGATTGGGATTCCCAGATTTCAATTTGCTTCTTAGTGTTAAGCTGGAACTCTCAAACTCCCAGTCAATAAGCTTCAGACCAATATCTTTTTGTTTAATAAATAATAATATGATATTCATCTAATTCTAATTATTATACCTATTTACGTAATAGCTTTAAACTTATAGACATTTTCTATAATAGAAAGAAATTTCTCAAAATAAGTTGTAAATTCATCATCTCTAAGAAGAATGGAAATGGAAAATAATACGTTAACTAATGAATAATCAATAATTAAGGAGAGATAATCTGAAAATGTTATTAATGTGAAATGTTTTAAATTATGCTAAAAAATAAGTTTTAAATACAAATACAACATTTAAAACAGTTTAAAACCAATCAGCCTGAGCTGAATCGAAAACCAAAAACCGGAAAAGCTGTTATTTTATAGGATTTTTTAAAAATCTCATATAGCAATAGTTGTTGAAAATCTTCAAATATAACATGAACGCCCTGAATTCATAATCTGCTGCTTATAAATGTATGCATGACATGCTATTTGCCATCGTCAAATCATCACAGAATGCAGATTTTTTCTACGTGCCTTAATTCACCGATGCTATATTCTCATTGCACGTCCGTCGAACGTTGGATGTTATTGTATTCGATCATATTAAAATAGGGGTCAATCGAACTTCCCCTGCAGCTTAGAAATCAAACATTTGGCTCCGCCTCCCCTAAATTTTGGTGAATGTTTTTTTCCATTATTCACATGGCATATGCATACACTGTACCGCCTTCTTTTATTCCGATATACAGTCAACAAAATAGGTACATCCGCTCTCACTATTAAAATGGCTTTTTTACAATCTGACATACCACGTGCTTGGTATTGAATCATTTTGGAATTCCATTATCAACGGGGCCATTATTGCGCACAGCTCTAAGAAAGCACTCGAAGAACATAAAAACTTTAAGCCGCCATTAAATCAAGCGGCTCGACATAAATCAAGTATTAGTGTCGGGTGTAATTCGGAAATTATTGCCGGATAATATTCACAGAATCGACTTTAATATTTTTCATACACACTCCTGCTGGAAAAAAGGAGTGCACGGGCGAACGGAACCGATCCCGTTATCTCCCGGGGACACCAGCTTCCGTTTTTCGTATTAGAAAATGCATTCATCATGCTATGAATGGATTCCGTTCTAAAGCGTTTTATCTTATAAGAAACTTATGATCTGGTCGCATCGGCGAAATATTTTTGTTAGTAAAATTTCTCATCATCGTAAATCTGTCTAAGAAAGATACTTCGCAAAGATTGTGGAATTATTCAAATATATACACATTATTATGAGATTAAATCTACAGAAATGATAATAGACAAGGCTAAAATAATAATCAAATCAGAAGGGAATTGATGAAGTGTTTGTCTTTCAAATGGACCCCATTGATGATGATATATTTCAATATTTTTTTCACTCTTTTAGAACAACCCTCACATGTTTTGATCCCCGACTCAATGTAATATCATTTATAAAAATAAATATGATAATCGTCGCTTCGAGCGTCGATCCGGAGACAAGTTATTGACACGAAGACGATGACGGGCGCGAGGGTCTCTATTCTCGTCTTGGAGGAGTCATTACAATACAATTGGCTCGAAATAAGTACCAAAAGTATACGCTTAATATTCATCGAATAGAGTACAGACGAACAATGAGTCTTCGTTCCCGTCCTGGTATCTATAAGATGTCGTTATTGTATTTATATTCCAGGCAATATATCAGGGTAAGCACCTGCTTCAATATGTATGTACGGAATACATCACAAATAGGCGCTGCCTTCGATTGTAGATTTAGGAGCCAATTTGATTCGACTTATCTTTCTTCCTCTTATCCGTGTACAGCCAATACTTATCCCGGATTTACCTTTCCATATGATGATGCACGTCCCTACCCGAACTACAGGATGCTCGGAAATAACGCATTCGAGGTCGCCGAGAAATTGAAATCGGATCCCTAAATTTTTCCAAGATTACATCTCAGCCTTACATTTTTTTTCATTTCCAGCTTACCAAAACTTTTTTTATAGTAATATATATCAAAAAATATATGTACTATTATCCAGATATTTTTTTGGTCACAATGGTATCATATATATTTTTAAAATGATTTTAAGTCTGAATGCAAGCATATAAATATTTTAATGAAATAGCCTTCATATAATAATCCATACATTTAAAATATAATGTATGTCTGTTTGTCTTTTAAAATATTTTCATTAAAAGACATCGTCAAAGAATATTAAAATATTTATGAGCACGTTCCCTCTTTATATGATGCGATGGTTTTCATATAATATTATATTATACAATTTTATATTGAATGTATGTCTGTCTGTTCTATAAGATCTTGCATAAATATGCACAATTTGTATTATATCCTTTCTAAACGTTGTACAATTACTCTCTAAGCTTATGAGTCAAATATAGTAACCCAACTCTTTATTTTTATTTTGATTTAAATGTTTATAAACATATACAATTAAACCTTTTTTGTGCGGTAGATGCGTTCCGCGGAAAATCGCACAAAAAAACTATGACTTACGTAGAAAAAGTAAAGATGCATTCCATAGATTTTAAAAACCGCATAACTTTGAAATAGCTATATAAAATATATCCAAAATCGCATAAAAAAAGTTAATAAAAAAAACAATAAGACAATTAAAAATAACATTTTTAGTAATATTTAACGGACGTCTTACATCATAAAGATTTCATTATGGTATATGGAATTTTGGAAATTCCTTTGGATAATGTATATTTAAAAGTCAAAACATTGGAAAAATGCAAAAAAAAACGAAATCATTTTTTATTCAAAAATCTAAACCAGAATAAAGGGCGTGGTCGTAATTTAGTGATAACAGATGCAATTATTTACACAGTCCCAAATTATTATTTTTTCCAAATTTCGGTTAGCGTTGACGATTTATTTCCTTTTTTATCCAACATATCTCTATACGTACTCTTTATGAAAATTTAAAAAAATAATAAATTGTTTTAATAAAACCGCATAACTTCGAAATCGCACAAAAAGATATTTGAATGTATACATGTAGATAATTAATGATTCGTTGGAGATTTAATCTGAAAATTCTAAAATGCTTTAAGAAATACTATAATATCTAATGCATTTATAAACGATTGATTTTGAAAAATAAATGTTTCTGATATAATAAAATAATTTTCTATAACTGCTGCTAAATTGCCAAATTAAAGCTAAATTGCTGAAATATGACCGCTGTCAGATGTCAGATGTTCTGTCCGATATTTGTTTCATTTGTAAGTGTTTCGTTTAATTTTAGTTTACTTAAAAAATTTTGATCTCGTTTTGAATGCGTACATTTAACTAAAATCATTATCTGGATCAAACCATATGATTTCATCAAAATTATTTTAATCATTTGTATTCGAAGCTTTTAAAATTAATTCAATTATACCAACGTATTGTCATAATTAAAAAAATATGGATTTGAACAATGGCTTTCTATTAATCAATCCATTATGAGGGATTAGTCAATATCACTTTACCCATTATTTGACATTTTTCCAACTAGAATTTTATTCATTCTGTAAAAGCATGTATAATATTATACACAGTACTATCAATCCCTTCATATTTCAACTTAGCATTAAAATAATGTGCCATTCTAGGATTAATATTGTATTTTGATGATTGTATCGCTTTAGTGAAAATGTATTGAATATCATAGATTTTCTTTCAAAAATTAAGCTACTCTCTTTTATAAAAAAAATATATCAAAATTGGATAAAGCCCGAGAACTTTATATAAATAAGAGATAATATTCAATTATAGGGAGTTGATACATTTCTATTTATGATACAAATCAGTTAGACAAAAACTTATATCCACATTTATTTTGCTCGAGGGCCAATACCTTGCGAGTCAAAATTTAATATAGTTTCTAAAAGGCCCCTACTGAAATAAAACCAAATGGTATTATCGAGAGCAGAACCTGACTCTTCGTGTAAAAAAATCTGTACATTTATTCGATCTCGGCTGACTGAAATATTTCTTCAGCCTTTCGAAAGCTCTTATTTCCAATAATTCTTCGTATTTGGCGTATCAGGGATGGAACGACTCTGTCAATATTAAAATTATTCCATGTGAAAATATAAATTCTTATTAGATAGCATTAAAAACGTAATAGATAGCATATTGATTCTCATATAAAAGACATTCATTCCAACATGATTTCAGCCCATAATTTGAGCTCTTTAATGCTTGGAATTATATATTACAAAATCATATCCGTAAATACGAATACACCCCTGTCGCTATTCTTAAGCATTTCTATCGAATGTACGTCACCGGTGCCTAAGCAAATTTACCTATAAAAAGCCCGAAGCACATAGCTTCTACGGCTCTACGATTCCGCGTTTCTACGCGGCGTAGCTATTAGGTTATCTCGCCAGGTAGATCTGAACTTGACGTACACCTGGATTCTAGCTAAAATGTATAAATTGAACCCAACTTATTTTACACATTCGATAGCAGCCCCAGCGTTTTTGTAGACTAAAACGAATTTAAATCTTGCATAAATTTCTGAGATAAAAAATTAAATTTAAATATTATTCGTTTCCCATGTAACAATTATATCGAATACATTTTATATCAGTCTAAAACACAATTAAAATTTTATAAATATTATTAAAAATACATTGAATATCGGTATTTAGCAAATATTCAAACCACTATTTTATTTTTAAATATTTTTTAACGACAGCGTCAGGACATAGATGGCAGCACTTTTTTTTTTAGACATCGTTCAACCCTATCAAAGTGCTGCCATCTATGAAACAACTTTGAACTCAAATATTTTTAACTCTTAGCGCACATCATCCAGACGCAAATTTAAGCGACTTTATTTTTCACCGAATTACCATAGGGAATACTGTTGGGCGGCTGCTAGAAATTAATTACAGCAAAATTAATGTCATGATGCACTTTATTTACAGCGCTTTTGCGAATAATTACATCGAATGATTGCACGTAAGCACGTATTGGCTCGACAAAAGAAATGTAAAATGCGGCATAAATAAGCCATAAAGCTGTACAAGAATGATGCTAACTGAAAATACAATTAGCGAGCGTTGATATTAAATTCAAAAATGTCGATAAACCACGATCTTTGAGAAACGCTTAGCATAACCCGTTTGACGCATATTTAGTATCCACAAGCATGGAAAACATTAATTAAGCAGAGAGAACTATTTCATTTTATAACGAACATTTTCATAATTATATTTCAATGGAAAACATTATTTTCCTAATAATACATGTTTTAATATCTTTAACCATTCATATTCGAACATTTTAATTCATATTTTATAACATCAATGCGCCAATAGCGATCGTTGTTTACAGCCCTCGTTAGTTTCACAATTGACAATTCACTCAAACCTCTTTTTTGTGCGATTTTGAAGTTATGCGGTTTTTTTTAAAGCGTTTTTTTATTTCATAAAGAGTTCGTATCGAGATATTTTGGATAAAATAGGGGAAAAAATCATCAAAACTAACCCAAATTTGGAAAAAAAAAATTAATTTATTATATATTTTTTTGCATTTTTTCAATGTTTCAACTTTCAAAAATATATTTTCCAACGGAATTTCAAAAATTCTAACTACTGTGACGCGGCAACTTAGCCAGTCTTACCATAATGAACTATTTAAATGCGTTTTATTATTCCTACCAAATTATGTCAAAATTTACTTTTTAACTATTTAAAGAAAATTAATACTATGACAAAATACAGCCAAAAAATGACTTGATAGAATTTTTTTTAAACTGTAGCCATTTTGTGATTTATTTCTTTTTTGAATTAAGGACTATAGTAATATCTGTACTAATTATGAATTATATTATTGGAAAGAGAAAATATACACAGAACAACGATGATTTTGATACTGAGTATACTATTTCTTCCGAAGAAGAGAGCGATTTTGAGTCTTATCGGAAATCGCAACGAAAAGTATCATACAACGATAATTTCCTGCCTTGTTGTTTTCCTTTTTTTTTACTAACTTTTTTATGCGATTTTGGATATATTTTATATACCTGTTTCAAAGTTATGCGGTTTTTAAAATTCATAGAACGCATCTTCACTTTTTTATGCAAGTCAAAGCGTTTTTTGTGCGATTCTTTTTATGCGATTTTCTGCGGAACGCATCTACTTTTAAGTTTATATCGTCGCTTAGCATCCAGAGGATTAAGTTTCATAATTAAACAGAAAAAGTTACAAATTTTTGCATGCCCATTTTTCAAATAAAACATCTCTATACAAAATAATCGTTGATCAAACTAAATATCATTGATCATAATTTTGCTGCTCTCATATGATCATGTTTGCATCTAAAGCGCTAAATAATTTAAAATCAAATGAAATTTAGTACCTTATGATGATTTTAGTTTATCATACTTAAAGAGTAGTTTTAGATTTTAAAAAATAGCTCATATCGATTTGGCAAGCAATTGTCATAAATGGGTTTTATTTTTTTTTTATTAACAATCGTAATTTTAAAAAATGCACTAAAAATATTTAGATTAGTTTACAATATTTTACTTGAACAAGACACTTTAACGTATGTTACCAAACAGATTGAAATATAGTAATTTAATCAAAATGTTGTGTAATGGAAAATGCGTGATGCAATTCACTACTTGGCAAGTGAGCCATGGGAACATCAGGAGTGCAAAGGGTTAATATTAGGGACGCTACGTGAGAGTCATATTCCCTCATATTGCGAACTCTCTTACACCTATTCACATTGTGCACCATAATTTTATGGGACAGTAGTTTGAATTTTTTTTAATATATTTAATTCAAAATAATCCTATAATTTGAAATAATACAAATAATTTTAGATGATGCTTTATGGTGTTCTTAATTCGTCCAATGAAGAAAATCTGAATAAAAATCAATGGATGCATTTGCTTTTGTAACCTCTAGTCACATCACAAGTCGTATTCCACATAAATAAGGTCAGATATTGAAAAATAGCGACGGGAAGGTCGATTGAAAGACCTTTTGCATTATGTGATACTCCCTCCATTGGTACAGGTAAGTAATGGTGTGGTTATTATCTTACTAGCGCCTCAAAGGAAAACTATTGAAGTGGAGATACCAGTTTTAGCTACCACTATAGACTTATCTGCCTGAAATAATAAATTTCATAGAATCCTGTATTCTTCCTTCGCCGCAATCGCTTCCTGGTGGCCCATGAATGTTATCAAGCGCCCAAGCTTCGAATAACGATCCTTCTTTTCGCGGCCAGGACTTCTAACCCTTCCGCGCTAATTGGATATTTTTATCATTCAATGAGCTATTCGGTGAATTAAAAGTACGTGCCACTACGAAATCAACCGGGCTCCCATTACCCGCCCACAATTCATTGTGCACGGTTTCCTTATAATTATAGTAATCAGGCTTAATTCACTATTATGCCGGAGAGAGGAGGGCCACTGATCTCATAAAGCCCTCTCCGAGAGGGCAACCGCGGGCCACCGATAACGATCGCTGCCTCATATAATGCACCTTGAGCACATTTTGAGAAGACATGTACCTGAGGCATCGCTCTGCCCTCAACACGTGACCAAATTGGATACAAGGCGAAATTGCTGATGGATACTTAATTATGATGTTACTATTGCGGGTGTGTAATGTATGACCCCGCATTACGAGATATTAAATACGTGTATGATCCTTTTTACGCGGCGAATTGCTCGCAGGAAGAAATTACTGCGAACAATGCTTTGCATTGCAGATGAATGGAGATATCGCTGATAGTGAGATAATCGTGCGGTGCGGGTTATTACTGAAAAACATTTATGTACGACTTTTATTACGTATGCATCGAGTCATAATTTTGAACTGCGTTTCTGAAACTGGGTCAGGTTAATAAACAACCAATACATCCTATAATAATTTCGGAAAATATGTATTTATTTTTAACCTAGCAAAGACTTAAATTCCACCCTTTAAATTCAATAAATTACCTTAGATACGACAAATTTATCTACATCCCTGTAAATTTAATTAAGAAGATCTTTTATCTATTCAATTGGAAAATAACTATGAAAAACAGATGTATATCTACGTTTCATCATCCCAAGGATGAATGACTGATTACATAGCATGTAAACCTGATGATCTGATCATGATTATAAACTATGAAAATATCCTTAATGTATCGACATATTTTACATCTTTTTATATATCTACTTCGGAGTGTGAAGAACCAATACATCCATTGTCATCAATCTCATCCTAATCATCTTGACACCATTCATATAATGATATGCTCAATTACATCTTCATCAATCAAAGCGTTGAAACGAGAATCGTTAGTATTCACCTATTCACTGACATATTTTAATGCTTTCATTGCATATTTAAATCATTGCTTATAATTTATCCCAATAAAATTGCATTCATGCAATAATATGCAATGGTTCGTCTAGTACTTATTTGATTTCACATTTTTTTAATATTAGATGTATTCATTTAACTACAAAACGCCTTTTTTTATTGGCACTGTCCGAGTTTCATTTTGATGTAAATTTTAAATTTCACAAAAACTCAACATACAATTTAAGTTTAAGAAAATACATACATTTTAAATACGAGTTTCATTTTGAGATGCTTCAGATATTTTTGAATACATTTTATTATTAATATTAACAAGGCATCGAAGGGTTGCTCAATGCATTATACCATAAACGTTTAATCATTTCCTGATTAGGTAACACTTCCATATTCAAGAAATAAATATGTGATTAATTTGGTATCGACTCTTTAGTTGAATCATAATATATGTACACGCTATAAAGCCACTTTCTCATTAAGTCAAAGAGATTTAAATTTTTGAACCTAATTTGTTATCAGCACATGGAGGAATTGAAACTATTTCTGTCGATGGACAAAGAGCACCTAAATCCATTACTCATCAGTATTCTTCCTATGACACATAATTAAATTCATCGTATGAATCCAGGACACGCACCTCTGAAATGAATTTTCGGTATGCTTGATTGATCTAAGTTTAGCCCGTCCGCTGCTTATTAGAAGCATACGTTCATCATTGACAATGATGCCATCATGTCTAATGCATTGATCAAATGATGAAAAGAAGAATAGGATCTCTGACTTGGGAATTTCAAAAGACAACAATTATCGTTTAATGAGAACCGATGAGGAGTCTTCGGACGCATTGGTTTCCTCTGGAGCGCATTTTATTGCCACTCGAAGCATTTGAACAATTGAAGACCATTTCCGTGACTTTAACATCACATTGTTTAGCGTTTATGCCTCTCATGATATTTACAGCATTTTTAGGGAGACGGGCATCTTGCTGGGAATACGTGTGACTCTCAACACACAAATAATAAGAGGGCAGTAAATTAATGACCACTAAAACCACGCACACTTGCTCCATGGCGGCGATAGTACCGTAAACATGGGGTCACTTGACCTCGACGCTCTATTCTCTGAGACTCTTCAATTCTGACCAGGGATGCCTCATGAATGCTATTGAGATTTATGTACACGTTTTACATTAAAATAACAAAAAATATAGCCATGTGTTATGGTGCCTACTTCAAATACTCCCATTGACAGTACGCCCGATGATTTATTTCATTACAAATTAAATAATATTCACTATAATTTAATGATATCCAGTTGTGCAGCAACGACTGTTAAATGTTAAATATCAAGAAACTCGTCCTAGAACGGCTGTGTATCTTTACTTGGCTAGAATAGCTTACATTAATGGGTGGGTGATATAATTACAAAAACCTCCCCTTAACAGTAAATTAATATCTCTACGCTTCGCCATAATAATCACCAATCCATGTACAATGGTCTAGATCTTCGTCTTTTATTGTAAAGGTTCGCAATCAAACCTGAAAATTATAATATAATATAAATAAAATATTTAATTAAAATTTACATTTAGCCCAAATATTCTTATTCTTAAAAATCTACTACTATCTACTTAGTTTGCATATTAAATTAATTGGGTATATTTATATAAAATTTTACTTATCAGCTGTCCGAGTTTCACTTTGATATAGATTTTTGTAATATTTTACATTTCATAATATGAACATTTGAGTTGCTGTTTGTACATTATATTTATACAACTGTTCTCAATATTATATGATTAAATTTTTAAAAAATAGATACTAGTTAGAAAAACCATGGCTTCAAACTAGAACAAAACCAAAACCCGATAGCCGATAAAACCGTTATTTAAAAAAAATATAAAAACTGTATTCGATATAAGATGACATCTTAAAATTTGTCCACATATTTTTTTCTATCTCTCCTTTTATCTTCTCTATTGTCCGGATTTTCGTTATTCGGGATTGTTCAAAATAAAACAACAAAAAATAGAATTTGCTGATTTGTACATGGAGCATTGTGTCCACTTTTGCTCATTTGGAATGGATTGCATATTACGATAATCAGGAAATACAGAAGTTGAAGAGTATATTTTTATGTGGTTCATACAAAAAAAATCAACTGGACAGCCAATATCTTGTCGATTATTACATGAAAAAGCAATATTTTTCAATGCAAAATTAAATGGAGAATCCACCTTCAAAGCAAGATCGGGCTGGCTTGAAAAATTCAAAGGACGACATGGTATCAGGGAACTTGAAATTCATGGAGAAAAGCTTTCTGTTGACATGTACATCTAGATATATATAAAAATTATTTATACTTTCCCTGTCAATAATGAATGTTTTCAATTATCTGGATTTTTGTTATCCGGACTACTTTCATCCCCAATTAGGTCCGGATATTTTTTTATTGGCACGCGAGTCACAACCTGATGTTAACTAATTTTACCACCATATATTTTTTTAAAAAAACTATGCATAATATTTTAGAGAATTCATGTTTTTATCCAAATTATCTCATTCATTAGCGACATTTAATAAGTTAATTATTATCTGTATTCATTGTATTAAATATCTACTTGTGGAAAAGTCACATCCATATCATTTCTGTCAATCATTTAGTTCTTCATGTGCTCGATATTGAAGATAGTATTATTTTCGACTTTATAAAGGTTCACCCAGCGAGCCACCTAGATGATTGTGTCATAGAGCGTTTTCGCAACCTTTTCGTCAGGAAATCTGGGTAATTTTCAGGACTGAACAGCTTTTGTTATAAGAAAAATATATGATAAGGGTAATAATTATACAAATAATATAATTGAAAACAAATTATATAAATGTTAAGTAGTCATATAAGATGGAGCCAACATATGCGTCCCACATACGCTCGCGCACATATTTTCTATTTCCCAAGCGACTTATATCAACGGTTTTGTCTTACAGATGAATAATTGTATTCAATATTTCATCTTAGGTGTGTTTCAGCATTATTAAATGTGGTATGGCATCAAAAGGGTTTGTTGCAATAATTTCACAGCGAAAGCTCTCAGTTTTCCTGTATGAAGTATCGCATTTATGGTAAATGATGAAATTAATTTTCTAAATTAGCAGCGTGAGAAAAGCGTCCAGATGGCCACCACTGGCCAGGAGTGGCCAACGTTGGAGTTCAATCGTTTCGCCTACGTCCCCGTGTTCTTTAGCCGCACCTTCAAGAATAACACTTCACCACATTTATCATAAAATCCGCTAATAGCCATGCATTACAGCAACCACTGGCGGTGCTTATTTTTCTAAGCCGGCCTTAAGGTTAATTAAAACTTCGGCTATTATTTTCCGTCGGGAGTCGAATGAGTTGCACTTAATAATAAAATAAACATTTCCCCGACGACGAAACACTAGAGAAATTCCATTGCGCTGTGCCATGTGTGTTTGCCAATCAGACAAGTGTCACTGAAAGGGTTAAGCAAATCATCTGTCCAAAGATATATTGCCCATCTTTACCTCTCGATGATAATTATCTTCTCTGAATTATCGCCGCTTTTTAACCTTTTAACACATGTGTCAATAACGTTTGAAATATAATAACCATTAATATAAGCGAAACTAGGCATACACCTTATGATAAAATATCTACATCACATCTGCATATGCAGTTTTTGGATCAATCATTTCTTAGATATAAAAACGCATTTTTTCACGACTAATATCCCTCTTAAATAGCGCCCTAATATTTGCATAGCAAAAGAACTAGCATACGTCCCAAAATAACTTCTCGATTTGACATTGATCTATAAGAAGGGACAAAATAAGGATTTGGGGAGCCTGGATGAATGAATATGTGGCTGTAATATGATAAGGATGATATTTTTTATAAATATATTAATTCTAGAAGGTTTTAATAACTACACGAATTACTTGTTTTGTAGCAGGTAACGCTTCATTCGATTATCATGTGGTTTGGTCAAATGATTTCTTTTCAATATTTACTTTATCATAAAATATTCAAAATGCTTTATACTACACATTATATATATAGTTTAACCTCGGCTTACGAGTGTTCCTGGTTACGATTTTTTCGGGTTACGAGTCGCACAAGCGAATTTAGTCGGTTTGATGACTTGATCCGGTTGAACCAAGTTGCCAGGCCATAAATACTTTTTTGTAAGAAAGCTAGTGGCGATAAGAAGATAAAGCCTCTTCTTGACTACTCTTGGGAGAACCCGTGAGCATTCAAGAAATATATAGTGCGAAAGTACAGGCTGCCTCTTATATAGAGGTCAAATAGCAAGGCATAGATCGACGAAGAACTGTTTACCGAATTGATAGATTTTACTGCTGGTCCTGAGATAAAAAAATACCTGCTGGATAATAATCTTCCTCTGAAAGCCATGCTAATTATGGATAATACTCCTGCCTATACCAAAAGAGTTCAGGATTTTATTTTGGAGGAATTAAGTTTTATAAAAATTGTCTTCCTTTCAACCAACAGAACTCCTATCATGCAGCCTTTTCTCCTTTTTTGCTCCTTTTTATAGTAATATTTTTGGGGGTCCGGAACGTATTAATTGGATTTCCATTATTTCTTATTGGAAAACCATGATCGATTTTTTCACCTTACGAGCTATTTTTTGGAACAAATTAAATTTATAACACGAGGTTCTACTGTATATGATTTTCAACAAATAATTGAAATTCTATCGATATTTACATATATAAGTGTCCTCGTCCGTCGCATACATCATAGACACACTACGCGCATGCGCCGCGCCACCTAGCCTACTAGCGTGCCTATTTTATTATATATATCACTAATACAGCTTCATTTTTAAGCTAATAATTTCGGCTAAGAAACTTCACTTTTACCACGTGAGAGTCTCACTCATATTTTTTAAATGTCATCTTGTCGTACCAATCTGAAGTATTTAAAAAGTTTCTCAGAGCCATTTTATTTATCATAAATTTAAAATGTATTACAAAATCTGCAACGTATAAGATATTTCAACAAGACATTTAGACAATATCGTTATGATTGAGATTTTTTTAGAGAAAACTTTTCAGCATCATCTGGCTTATTACTCTCTACAATCGGCTGTTAATGCATCAATTCTAAAAAAAATGATGATCTGCAAACAATCTTCTTAAGCTTAATTTTACTGATCATGTCATTCTGAAATCAAATAAAATGATGATAAATTTACAATATATATACATATATGTATTATAATATAAGCATATCATCCAAACAAACACCATTAAAACAATGCATTGCGAAAATCATTCCTAATATTAATCGGTTGATTAAAAATATGTTAGTATTTGTTTGTACAGCAACTAAGAAGTTGAATTTTCAGGACAAAGATAATAGAATAAATTCGCTTTGCCTCAATTTAAGGAAATTATATTGATATGTATTACATTCCCTGAATTTGCATCCAACACTTCACAAACCCAAATATCTAATCTGCTATGTTTATGATTAGTCTTGGAAGGTTTATTGAATATATTTTTCTTTAAATCGTTGTGCTATAAAATAAAGTGGTGGATATGAAAAATGGCATTTCCTGAAAGACAAGCAATAGCATTGTACGTGGGCGATGTTCGCGCAGTCATCAAGCCCAAATCCAACACAAACAACTTTTGGCGAGTGGCATTCATTCTATCTGAAGTGTTTGCTGTTTAAACACACAAAAAAACACATTGAAAAAAATGAAAAATGATGGTACAACTTCTGGTTAGGTGTACCTCATTTAAACGCCCGTTTGGATAATAAGTCTCCTTTCACTTCCACACTGAAAGGCGCATGCAATCAACGCGAATACTGCAAATATCATTCGGAAATATTAATATCATCAAATCATTCGCTTACAGAAATTCACTTAATCATTGCAACAACAGCATCCATTCATCTAGCCAACACCTTCGCCATTTTGCTTAAGAAACACATTTGCAAGACGCGGTGTGCGCCAGAGCCGACATCGCCCGTAGCCCTCGAGATTAAATCAGTTAACAATATCATGTAGTATTTATCATCTTGAAGGCCTAACAAATAAACCCACGTTTCCTACAATCTCCAGACTGATCCGAATGAGCGACACAATACTTAACAGCCTTTTTTAACACAATAAACGAACAATTTAACATCTGGCAAATGTCGTCATAACCGACACGATCTTTGTTTTTTGCGCGGAGACGGCGCGAAATTGCGGACTATCCCACTTAAACGAATTTACATGTAAATCCATTCGGAACACTCTCAATATCGTATAACATGTGCGATTATGATACTTTGTATCATCGACAAAACGACGTAAAACTGTTTGTATATTGAACGGAAAAGGATTGAAGAATGCATGCGACGACAATAAGGACGATACTAGTAATGGGATAATATTGCTTTTATTCCTTATTCAGTTTTATAGTCAGCTCTCAATGCCAGAAAATATAAAATCGTACGTAAATTGAATTTCTGGATATTGAATCGATGCACAGACGACGCTTTTATTTTAAATTACTCAATGCCTGAAATATCTGGTGCTCAAATATTCAACATTTATTCAGAATCAAGTAAATTGATGTCTTGAGTTAAATCCATGTCAACGAATAAAGATCTTTTTTAAATTTATATTATTTTCTTATTAAAACTATACAAAAATATGCATTTTTGTATAATTAATGCTGCAATGTGGACGCGTAAAAAAATATTACAATTGAGAGAGTCGTACGATAGTCAGCCGCGAAAAGATGTATTCTTCCCGCCGACTTTTCAGCGATCTCGTAGCTGAGGTCTCTCTCTCCGCAGAAAAAAGAAATCTTGCTCAAGAAAAATGATGAACACATCGCCACCTAACAATATTCTCCCTCTGTTTCGAACTTTTAGGACCTGATAGCAAATGGACTCTCGTACGACACCGTTTATGCTCCTGGAGAGATCCACCCCTATTTTGCAAAAGAGGTCAAAAAATCAAAGAAGAGGAGATAATTATGAAACGTTAGCACATGATAATTATCGCTTCCACGTTATAATACCATTGTTTGGTCGAAAGACAAATTCAAAGTATTTTGAAACAGCAAATTGTAATTAGAATAAGGAAAACCTGCTCATGTCAATGAAATTGAAAATAAAATTTCATCTAAATGTATCAAAGTATGGACAACTTAAAATACGTATTTTTGGTTAAAATAGAATGGTCAAAGATGGCTGTGATTTTTTTTTTAAATAGTTATCTATATACGTTCCCTGAGGGCTAGGTTCCATTATTTTTAAAACCCGCATAACTTTAAATCATTGTGAGAGAATGTACTAAAAATCACATAAATAAAAACACTACAAATGTCGTAGAATTGCTTTATCTAAAAAGTCTATTTTATTTATTCGTCATCCTTCTGTGTTGAAATTGTCTTTTTGAGCTGGGAGACAGACAGAGACGGAAAGTATCTTACAGGTCGAAGATTGTGAATGTTAGACAGAGACGGAGAGAGTATCTTGCGTAGATCGTACGATTGTATAGATCGTTAACCCAAATTTTTGAAAAATGATATGTGAATGATATAATTAATCGATTTCAAGTCTATTTCATACATATTGTTTATGTTTACGCAAAGAAATAACCGAATACTGTATGCTATCGACATTATTTATTTATTTAAATACAAGTTTCATACACGCTGCGACCGTCCTGACAGATAAATTGATTTATACGGATGATAAGTGGCGGACATACAAATATAGCATCTAAATTTATCATGATTTTAAATCCTTTCACTACTCAAAGGCTTAAACTTTGCGTCGATTTAACCATTAAATTTTTACGCAGCTCTTGATATGGAGACATGCAATTCTTAAGCTTTTGAGAAGATTTACCAGATTTAATAACAATTCCGTACGCCCATCGGCCTATACATACATTATAACGGTTGTAACTTGCACTAGTATTAATTTTGGATTTTTTTATGCGCATTCGCATAAAAAAAGCTTTGTCCTCTATAGAAAAATGAGAGATAGGTTCCATTATTTTGTAAAGCCGCATAACTTCAAAATCGCATTAAAACAGAACCGATTGTTAGTACTCCTTGGATTATTGAGCTTTTGGCTGAAAACAATGCATCGAGTGTTTAGACTTTATAATATTATAATTTTAATCAATTTTATTACAAGTATGCAAATAGCTTGCGTATTGCGTGTCTGAGTTTGTTTTTGAGTTAATATTCTGATTGATGCGTCAAAAACATAGGTCATCAAAATTTGAGACTAGCTCATACAGCGTTCATATTTTTTACAAACTTGTTCACTGTTTAAGTCCATCAAAGATATGTATATTGACATGTTTTAATAATGAATTTCTTGATCGAATTGATCATTTCGATGGATGGGCCATGCATTTTATAAAATAACACCTCTCGCAAATTGAATTCCGAGCCATAAAAAAGCCAGCAGCCATCCACATCCAAAGACTTCCATTATAGCTCTATGCAGATTCATGGCTTTTAATCAAGTAATTCAGCAAAATTGCGCTGAAAATAGCCAGCAATCAACGTGATTTGAATTCAGAGTCTTGAATATGACGTGTTTTTGAGCCGCCTCCTTGATCAACACATGAATTCAATTAGCTCACAACAAGAGCAACTATCAGTCAGAGCAGCATCGAAAGAGCTCTTTCATTGCTTGCAGAATGAGGCGCTAATTCACGTGGTTGTTTAAGTAACTGCTTTAATTTTAGGTTGATGAATTTAATGCCGATTTCAAGACGGAATTGATTTCAGCTTTCAACGCCGTTGAATTGATCATGGAAATGTTTCATAACGCTCAATATGCTATTTTGCAAAATAGCTTTGGGCTGGACAGAAAAGTAACACATGCAATTCAAAACGGAATTATGCCACAGACTAGTTATGCTTAAATTCCAATAAGAAATTGAGTTGTCATATTTAACGATTCAGCACATTACATTTCTATACATATCGAGTGACTTGCGTGCTAAAATAAAATTGGTCAGGCGTACACTGTGTGCATATTAATTGCTTAAATTATTTTTACGTTTAGTATCACTGCATCCAGATAAAGTATAAGCTTTATTAATACAGTCCCGAGGATCATTTATCATTGTTTATTGACGCCTTCTCAAATGCACCACAACAAAAACAGATTAAAGCTCATTGTGCATGACAATTGCATCGGGCAATTTGAACTGCGCTTGGGACTCCTGTAGGACCAAAACCACCAATCGTGAATTTTACTCATTGAAATAAAAAGATGTCCGAAGAGACGGTGGTGAAAAAATTGGACAAAGGTTGGCTTCATTTATATCGTCAATTAGAAATGGTATGGCAAATACAATAAGAATCTTTGATGTTACCAATTAGAAATGCCATTCAACTGAATCCTTTGTGTTTTAACACAAATAAGGTATCATTCATTCTTCAGATATTTTTGAACTTTGACAACAATAGCTCTCGACGAAACAACTTTATATTGATGATTTTTTTCAACGTTAATTTATTATAATCTAGAAAAAAATAGTATCATTGTATGATCAATAGAGCATGAATCCAAATAAGATAATAATAGCAATTGAACCCCACAACAAAATATTTTCATTATTTTAATCAAATTTGCAAGCATACAATTCAAATAAGATGTCACAATCTTAAAAACATGTAAACTTAGCTATTTATACATCCGCTATGTGGCGCTCGTATTCTCTCGCTCGTCATTTTGTCATAGCAAACTACATACGTAGGTATTTCAATCATCTCATCCAAGCATACAATTTAACATCTTATGAGTGCTTTGACCTGCATCTAACTTAGATAGAGCTTATTGTATTGTATTTACGTAATTGATCATAGTGCTTGCAAATATTTGTCGTCTTTTATCTCTTAAGCTTTAACGGCAACGCAATGCATTCCAAGCAGTTCTAGATTTGCAGAGAATTATCATAAAATATTCGAAGTTGTTTACATTGTAATCCCCATTTAATAGCCACAAACAGACCATTGTAAAATTTAAAGCCCCGTTTAATCAACTTCCCATGATGAGGATAACAGATATGGTATTCAATTAAAAGAGGAATGTTATAAGAAGGAAACGCATAAAAACCAGCACATCTTATAGCCATCTCCATTAATTTAAATCGATTGCTTTCGTCGTGTACTGAAAAAAAAACATTCTGATCAGGAAGGCTATTAACAAAATTGATGAAAAATAATACAAAAATGACAGATAAGCTTTGATTGAATTTGGAAAACGTTTTAGTATATGCAAATATCCTTATGTATCAAAAAAATATCACATTTACACATTCCCATCGGGTTACACTTACTGACGCGAGACGTATAAAGTCAGTCCAAAAGTTCGTGCGCATTTTTGGGATTTTTTTTAAACAGTGTAAATAAAACACAATTTAACAATAACAACTCCCTCTATGGAATATATGAAATATTCGTTAAAAAAGAAGCTCATTGCATTGACATTCAAGACTTTTAGACAGATTTCTTTTTCAATAACAATCTTTCAAAATTCGAATAGAAACTGATAATTCGTCCAACAACTCTAATTTAAAATTGCAGATAATTAACAACGAAATAGAAGCAATTGAATCAGAAACAGTTGGACAACACAATTGTCGATATAATTTAAATTTCAATGACAACTGAGAGGGGGTTTTAGATAGCAGGCTCAATAAAAATGAAATCACAATTTAAAATGTGTATTTTTGAAATGTAAATGAAATTCTGATCTTTGCTGAAACTAAAAACCTCAAAATTTCACCTGATTTCACGGCTTTGTTTGCGATAAAACACGTTGCGCAACAGAGGATGCTGCTTTTCATCTTCTTTGTGTGATAGGATCAAGAAGCTTCGTATCCGATGGAATACATTTATTTCTAATGATACTTCATTTGTATTTTTATATAAAACTAACAAAATTGTACAGCAAAATTCCGGGCTATATTTGAATCACCTTCGTATATATATATTATATAAAATATTCGAATATTTTACCAATTTCATATTCGATATTCAAATAATTGATTGTACGAATACTTGGGATCCCTAATCAGATTGCAGAAAGAATTATTTATCATAACACCACAAGAAAAAGACAGTGGACGTATAAAGATAAGCAACCAATTCCAACAGCAAAGGTGTCTTTACATCCCAAAAATAAAGATTTTAAGTGTTTGGTGCGATTGTATGGTGTGATTTATTATGAACTGTTAGAACCAAATCAAACCATTTATACAGATGTTAACAGTATCGACTATTATTATTTCTCATATAAAAATTAAATTATAAACAGGACATACAAAATGGACTTTCAAGTTTTTTTCCATCAAAACCAGTGTATTTCTACGACAATGGAATTAAAACGCTGCCTGTATGATGGCAATAAATTCTAGATAGTAGAGGAAAATATATAATTGATTTAAATTTTAAAATATGTTTTATTTACAAAATTAAAAAAAATGCGCACGAACTTTTGGACTGACCTTATATTTGCGATAAATTACTCTAACTTTTTAACTAGTAGGTAGTTTCTGAAAAAAATGGAGATAATGTTTTTATCATCTCATTGTATAGAAATGTGTAAACATACCAATAGTTTTTAAATTATGTTGAGCATAGCAGCGTGATAAAAAATATTTTATAATTTATAAAATATGATTACCAAATCTATATCTTGTAGTTATGTATAATATAGTATCCTAAAGACGCACATATGCATAACCCACATTTTCGTCGACTTACGCATATGTGCGTCTTTCGGGTACTATCCATAGATGCGGGAGACGCACCTAAATGTAACCGGACAGGAATGTGTTAACAGAGACACTATGCTCATGTAAAACTTCAATTTATTGATTATTTTTGCAAACTTATAATATTAAATATTAATACAAACTTGAATGTGCGTATTGGTCATACGTGTGTCTGTGCGAACGCTCTAAATGCGTCGTATCACCTCGAAAAATAATTATGTTTCAAACAATTTCATTCCATAATTTCTCATTCATTCACATCTATAGAAATTAATTATATTTAATATTTGAAATCAAATCAATTAGTTTTGGAATAATCGAAATAGTTTAAATTTAGATTTTAGAGAAAATTTCATCTTGCCAAATAAATTTGGGAGATTGAATTGAAATTAATTTCTTAGTTCTGAAAAAGTAAATATTTCGACGATTGATTGAGATCCAGACAAATTTTCTACAATAATCTTCATCATCAATGATCGATCGCTTACTATTAGTAGATATGTATTGATGAATGAAAGCTGAAAGAATTTACGCATCATTGAATCTCAATCGTTATCGGCTCACATCAATACGTCCAAAGAAGCCATGCAACCCCTGAGCAGCATTCACCACGTGTCACGCAGTATTGTCCTTAGTCTAAGATACAAGTTTTCATTTTAAAGATCCAAGGATGATGATGCTTGGAGGGAGATCCATAAGGATAATCCATTTAAGAATGTTGAGTGCCACTGGTGCAATGTTGCTGGATTTAACCGTACGCATTTATTGCAATTCATTGGCTGGCAATATCACTCCGCCATAGATAACGCGCAGGAATTTAACCTTCTGTCACCTCAGGCAGTGATTGACACCAAGCACAAAGAAAGACAGACGGACAGACAACATTAGAAAACGTATGCACTTAACTGTCCATGCAATTTAGTATGAACGTTCACCGTAGCAACTACACGACTCATTTACCGCCCGGACGTGGCCAGTCAACGCCACAGAACATATACAATGATAAGCAAAAAACAAATCCTTTGTGTCTTTCCGACTGTCCTGATCCTTAATTAACCTTCGAATTGCCTTTTTTTATATCCTCTAAACGTTTCCTCTCTTTGGCGTTCCAGTTGTGACAGCCAAGCTGCATGCAGTTGAAATGTTGCAGTTTTGACATCAAAGATTCGTATCGCACTGCGCTTAAAATTCTTATCATCGCTAAGCGCACATTTTTTGTTTCGTGCAACATTTGAGAGTCGTTTCAAATGATTGAGATTTTTTGCTCTATGAATGTGTTTAAGATAAATATGCCACTTTAGGAAGTTTAACAAGTAATTAGCTCTTATTTACGCGGTGAAGAGTACAGTGCATTTGTTGTACATACAAAAGTGCATTAGAACATACACGCTAATACCACTTCTGATCTGTACAATTTTCTAGTGGATGTTATTAATTGCTTTACAATATACATGCTAAACGAAAATCAATTCGAGGAAAATTTTCTGAAAATAATAATTTATACAGCATTTAACACGTATCGTGCCAAGGACATTTTTCAAAAATGACCCACCAGGCCATCATACAAATTTAGTTCTATATTATATATTTATATATAAGGATTATAAATTGTGGTCAAAATTAAAAAAAAAAATTAAATAGAACCTATTTTAGGCCATCAGTCACCGGTGCCCGACGCGGCCTGTGTGGTCCATATGGGATGCAACGCATATTTTTTTTTTTTTTTTTTGTACATATCTTTTTGAATAATACATTGTAATGATACATGATGGTTTATATATTTTTTGGATAGATTACATCTTATTTGTGGTATCAATCACTGACGGTTGACGTAGCGTATTACTTCGCGTACAGATTATTTATTCTATGATTCAAATTTACTTTTTCATTATGAAAAACACAAAAGTCAAACGGCACATAACTATTCAGATATATTTTTTGATATGTCTATATTGTAACAAATTACATCGACCTTTTTTTATTACATGAAATATGTCATCTGTGACAAGTTTATTTTAACGATGAATGGAATTAAATGTTTGAAAAGATTTTAGTCTAAGACAATTCAATTGAGAAGACTCTTTTTTATTGCTTTTTAGAACATTTATTTTAAATACTATAAACAATAGAGAAGATAATTCCATTTTTTCACTATTTATTCAATAGAAACGATTGTTTTTACTTTTTTCTGTTCATCCCCCAAAATAAAGAGACGTTTTCTATTGGTCTTATTCTAACCAATATTATTGGTTCAAAATATCATGCTTTCAAAGTATAAGTCATACTTAGGCCTGATCCACACTATGATGCCGTTGACGGTTAGATCTCGCTCCGGTCTCGGTCCAATCAAATATTCTTACACAAGAAACAATCAGAGTATTCACACTATCGGATCGTTCCAATCCCGTTTTTTGTATGAAAATATTTGACGGGACCGAGACCGAGATCGAACTGTTACCGGCACCATAGTGTGGATCGGGCCTTACTCTTTGCACATGACTTATTGGCATATTGATCACGGTTCATTTAATGTCAATCAAATCGATATGCTGATCAAGTGATTGAAGGAATAACTCAACGAATATCATCCAGATCACGTTCTTGATCGCCGACAAATAAGTTGGAAATGAAGAGGTTTTTTGATTTAATTATTTGGATCATCAAACTACACAGTATTTATTTATATTGGAGCAAAGACATTCATTTCAGGCAGAAATTTCCACAAAGTATAATGATTTTGCTCCAAATGATACATTTTGCGGATAATTCCACTGCAAACCCAGAAGATCGGTTAGCAAAAATTCACAATATTTTCGATGATCTCAATATCAATTATAAAAAATATTATGAACCACAAGAATATGTCTGTGTTGACGAAAGCATGATACCTTTTCGAGGAAGAATCTCTTTTCGGCAATATATGAAATCCAAAAAACGGCATAATCTATCATTGCAAGACGATCGCGCCATGAACTTTTGAAAAAAAGATGGTTCATCTCGAAATGTTCGTCGTTGCTGCACCAGGTGCTATAAATTAAATTGCAACATTGGAAGAAAATTTGCAAGGAATAAAACCAAACAGGTTGTAACGTATTGTGGGGGGTGTAATGGTTTTCAACATCTATGTTTAGCGTGTTTCAATATAGTACATAGAAATATTTAATTCATTTATACAGTATCTTATACATAGAGCCTATTTTTTTTAATCATATATTATTTTAAATTTATTATTCTATTGTTTTGTATTATAAAACTAGCAAATAATGTTCATGATCTAATGTGTGTGTCGAAAAAAAAGAGTTAAAAAGTTTTAGGTTAAAAAAGAGTTAAAAAAAACTTTTTTAACTCTTTTTTAACCTAAAACGTATTTATAACATGATAAAATATGCATACATTCATCTAAATTAGTATATTGTAAATGTTTAATTATAAAAATCTCGTAAAAGAAGAACATGGAATATACCTACCGTTTTTTTGGATATGGTTTTTTTAAAAAAAAAGTTCGGGTGTTCCGCTTGTTCAGGAACACCATGTCTATCAGATTATATATTAAAAACTGTTAAATGTGTAACTGACGGCGCACAGAGACTATTTTACTAAATCGAGTGCCATCAGTCACCGGTGCCTGCCACGGCGCACTGGTAACAATCGTCATCGGGCACCGGTGCCCGACGCGGCACGATACGTGTTAACATACTAACAGCCTAACTATTAACATATTAAATTAAATCGAATCATTGCCGACGTAGCAAAAGTCCAACCAATCTATTAAGACAGATAATAAAAACTAATTAAGCTCATATTACAAACTTTCCGTAAAATATTTAGAATCCACCCAACCAAATGTTACCAACAACACTCAATGAAAAATAGTATAAAAAAATTAAGATCTCTTGAATATTTTCAGTTGCAATTTTTTTCAGAAGAATCGATTTCAAATTAGCTAGTGTAGCGTGGAAATAATTCTTTCTTTAAAGTCCTTATGTCCTCAAAGCATGAATATTGATGTGTCATATCCGATGTCGGACATAGGGAATCTCCATAGGAGATCTTACTAGGGAAAGGATTTAATTTGGTGGTTTCCCATTGCCTTCCACGCGTGGTAAAGTAAGGATAGGATTATTTGGAAAGGTAAGAAAAGAGAGAATAGCCTCAGTATTTACTTTTTCAAATCCAGGTAATCAGGATAAACCTGGATCGAGACGATCGATCAGAAATATTAATATTTCCGATCTCCCAAATTTGTTGGTACGGTGAAATTTTTTTCCTCAATCTGGATTTGAACCAAAACCTTTACAATATGAGTCCAGGATCAAAGCCACTATAACAATACATGATTTTTGATCGTTAAAGTGGGTCGATTTTTATGCTGTTCGGATTTTGCACCCACCGGATTTTGCTTGCAAGACATGGGGGTAGATTCTAAGGGTTGCAAGATGAACAGACTGTCTATTTTCTCTGGGGGGGCCTTGAGGACTAGTCGTGTCTAATTATTGGCGTGCAAACTTCATTTGTCGCCATCGTGCTTAATTTCGCATTACATCGAATCTGGAAACCTCTGCCTCGTGATTATCGCCGTATCAAATGGTAAATAAATTCAATTCTTAAAGATCACAATGTTTTAATTGTTTCCCTCTCTTTTTGAGGATTCTTCCTTTTCGGTGTTATTGGATGAGCGCTCGAAGATAAAGAGCCCTCTCTGCGGAGGTAAAATAAAGAATTCCGTCGTATGCTGCGAGTGTATGTCGAGGCTGCGGAGTCCCATCGATACTTAGGGGCGGGCGCCCCACGTACACCATAAATCACCAACACGAAACGTCTGCATAGCATTATTGTTTTTAGGTTTTTCAAAACTCAAATTTGAAAAAAAAATTGAAAAGTGCATTGCGTTATATATGGTGCATTGAGTTACATTCAACAGTGTTGATGCACATTCGAAACTCTTGCTACAAACCTGAATACATACTGAGCCACCATATTTTTTGGACGTATTCAGAAACGTCTAAAATTTCAAGAACATAGCAACCAGAATTAAAATATTCGGTGTGCGGCTATAGACGTGTACGGCCTGTGGGGAATTCTTAGCCTGATTTTGAACGTAAATGTCGACAAATTCAATCTGGATATAAACGAAGCTCTTGTTGCTATAAAACAGACATGATTCTAACAACATTGAAATCATACGATTAAATTGGTACTAATTTGTCTCATTCGTCCATATTCAATCGACAGCATTGTAAATCGAACTATGCGCAAATTGCGGTTTTATTTGATAAATTTCAATTAATCAGTGCCTGGACCTAATTCAACCACTTAATTGACAGCGTCGATATTTAATGACCCGCCATCAATAATTGCACATTATAAATTTGTTTCAGCAACGTGTTAAATTATAAACGCTTATGTAGTCCCTGCAATTATTTTATTCAATTATTCGCATAATTCACGTGTGATGTGTTTACAGCATCATATATCGCTTTCCTTCACAATTAAGCAATAGTTTTGTGCGGCACCGACAGAGCCTGAGGACAAATTAATTCCTTGCTTGTGCGGGATTATAAGCCGAGTGTGCGCATGCGCAGACGTTCCGACCGACCTTTGACTCGATCGTAACTCATTTCACCTTCCAACGAAATCCCAAAGAACCGACGATAAATTATTTATCTTTGCTCACGGATCAATAACAATAATTGAAATATAAGCCCCACGCAAACAACTTAATGAGGTAATGCACACGGCGCACTCCGTTGCACAAGGCATTGCGGCCCTCTGACAAAAAATGTGCATTAGAATGCACCGATCATGCTTTGTCACGTTCTCGCCATATTTTTTGTCGTCACGCCATAATCTAATTCATCATAGTATAAGTAGAAGGCATGCGCAGTGTCCTTAGGCTAGAAGTCGGCATAAATAGTACAGATATATCTGAGCCTGAAAAAATCTTAAAATAATCATTAAGACTGCTCATTAGCATTTTAGAACGATATATTAATGCCAAAATATATTAAAAGTAAGAATTTAGTAATGCATCGATTATTTTTTTGCTTCAGGTGATCGAGAATGCAACAAATATGAAACAATCGGCACAGTATAGCTTCAACCGTTGAGGACAACTCTTTCGACAATTGCAATACAATTCCATTCATCTTTTTCCCATATCAATCACATCCATTTCATAAGTCTTTTTCCCTATATTTTTTAACTCATCCAACATCCATGTTACATTCATCCGTCTCGGCATATGAAATGTCCAGAGCTACAACCAATCACCAAGTAAGTAATATCTTTGAATTAATTAGCATGTGCTTTTTATAGATGAAACTATTCATTTGAATTCTTAAATAAAATAAACTTATATATTAAATAAGAGGTTCATATAATATTCTATGTAATTATTTTTAAACGGAGTTCTTTTGCGATGCTAATGGTAAAGCGTGATCGCATACACAACGCTATATCGACGTTAGTCCTTTTCGCAAGTATTAACCACAATGATACATCGATATCCGGCACTCTAAGAGTTAAACATCATATTGACATAAAAGCTTCTATTGAAATCTTATCAACCATCAAAAAACATATATTAGCAGACCATTAAGAAATAAAAAAGATTCGCCAATAAACTGGCATGTATAAAAATATATTTTTATGGAACGAAAAATTGATTTTCGTTCGTAAATGTTCCAAACATTTTTTTTTATTTATGTGGGTCGTATATTTTTTTAAATTCTACTTAAGTCGTTAATATCACTCACATATTTAAGCAAATTGTATAATGTACAGTATACTCTCAATTATCCGAGTGCGGATAATCCGGTTTACCGATTATCCGTCCCTGAAAAATATTAATTATTTTAAAAGACGATTTTTTTTTTCTTATGAGAAGCACAAACTAACGCAATACTAAAAATAATATTATAGTCGGATAATGAGGATCTCCCAAATAGTATATAAGGCGTTTTATACACAGGTAAAAATTAAATAAATAAACCCCTTCAAAACAATAAAGATGATGCTTGTGTCCATAGATACCAAAACAAATGCCTATTCTCGTGTCTTGATAATCTTGGCTCTCAAAACAACCGGACAATAAAGTTTAACGACGACGAGTGTAAGATTGTGAAAAAAGACCTGAGATGATAAGAGGCTGGAAACGCATCAGAAACTCATAAAATGAAATAATTTTGGTGATTGGGAAGGCAAATAAACGTCGATCTTTTAAGGAAATTCCAATGAAAAATCTTCCTGTCGATTATTATATCCAGAAAAAGATCCAGCTTTTTAACACATGGATGATATAGATATCGTTTCTTTTCTTTCCTAAGAGGAAAAAAATGAGAGTGACCCTACAAGTGAAGAAGATACCAGTAATTATAATAGTCAAAAAACGGCATTGATTTAAATCGAAACATTGCTAGATTACGCTGAACAAAGAGGACTTGAATATAATGATATAATATCTTTAAAAAAAAAATGTTTAAAAAATCTCAAAAGCAAAAAAAAAATAACAGATTTTTTTTAAATTTACTCGCATATATTTTTTATATTTTGGTAATGTTATTATATTCGAAATCCTATGTAGAAATTTGATGATTTGAATTATCCGTGTTCTTCCTCCCCAAGACTAGCCCGGATAATCAAAAGTCTACTGTAGTTATATTGAATGTTTTGGAATTGAAACTTCTATAAGCGCGATAGACCAAATTGGCCTGAACGTCACAAAAAGTGAAACTCTGAAAATTAATTTGATAAACCAGGAATAAATCGATACAGTTTTGATATTATCCGAAGTTTTCTTCTGAATACCCTATGATTTGTATGATTCCCATGGGTCCGCATACCCAGGTTGCGTAACACTGCTCTATTGTATGCGCTGCATTATGATGGATTAAAAAATTAATCCATCGTGCATATTATAATGACAGTCCTTCAGTTTCGCAACGCGCTCTATGCGTTCAAGGCTCGATTATTGTGTTACAAAAACAAAGATCTTCAACATCTTCCCACGCGGTATTCTTCTCTGCAGATCTCGAGTATAAATTTACACGAAATATGCCTTCATTTATTAGCAATAAAGGCATTGTTTATAGCGAATGCAAGTGTCGTATCTGTCAACGTTTCGCCTTAATGCCGGTGCTTTGTACGACAATATCTACACTTTTTGCCTTCGGTGAACATAAACCTATTCTGTTCGGCGTCACAAGATCGTGATCATTTTGTGTAAGTTGGCATTTGATGCAGATAGCAGCTCGCCTGATGTGTCAGTTCCTGCAAGGCCAGCTCCACATCGCCAGCTCTGCATCAGACATGGTTAACCAAAGCTCACTCCGCTATCATGTCACACCCACGCTTCAAAGAACGTGCAATTATGGCTGTGAAATATTCTACCCACTACCGTCATTCAGATTATCCCTTTTTATCAACAAATCAGCTTATGTTTGACCTTTTTGAACCTGGAACATTGTAGCGTTTTACTAACCGCCTATAGCTCGCGAGACATCGCCAATTTTACCACTGACATGACAGAACCTTTCCTCTTAATTGCATGCTCAAGTGTCCTGTATGATTGATGAATTGGGAAATAACAGGGATGCTTAATAATATCTGTCATATCATTTTATGTAAATATTTACTAAGTATCATACAGTTATTGTTATGACATTTGTTGTGTGTAACCATTTTAAATCGACAAAAGTACTGTAGTATTCAATTATCTTTATATATGAAGCATTATTGCTATTTCGTCGTCAATACCGTCGATCTGCCAATGATAGTTACGTAAAACTAGGTGCAGTTTACTAAGGGTAGATAAGTTTCAGCTTCATAACATCAAATATTGAGTCATTTTGAATTCAGACTCGGATATGAAAATAAATGAGGATACGTTTGAAGCAAGTGTGGATGCAACAAAATAATGATGCTAACCAAACACAACCAAGACAAATTCTTCAAACAACATATTAATTGACCACATGCTTTCTTGGTTAATTTCTGATTTTTAAAGATTCGACTAGCTTTTGAACAAAAGATTTTTAGTAAAAATAGTAAAAACCCTCTAAAGAGGTAAGGCACAGATTTGTGTCCGAATTCCAGTGATTTAGAATGAGTATTCTTACATATTGAAATCGGAGACAGGCATAGACGGAAAGTGTCTTACACATTGAGTTTGGAGTTTGTTTGATCTTGCGTACATCGTACGACTGTATAGATCGTTAACCGAAATTTATCGACTAATAATATGTGAATGATATAATTAATCGATTTCAAGAGAATTGTTTATATTTACTCGAAAAAATTACCGAATATTGTGTGTTATCGACAGTGTTTATGTATTTATATACAATATTCATACACGCTACGACGTTCCTGACAGAAAAGTGTGATATTATGGTTAAATTTTCACATATCCACTGAATATTTTTAATTAAGTCTTTTTCATTTTTCGCGTCATGAATAAATATTTATAATATAGTCAATTTATGTGTCAAAATCATATATCAACTAAAAAAATCGATCTGATTATTATCATCATATTACTTATTCTAAATGGCATCGGATTTTGTTATTTAAATTTCAAATATGTCCTCCAAACGAACTTCTTTAAATTATGATTTCTTACCAAACTATTTGTTTTTTGCATGCCAAAACATTCAATTATAATTGACATTTCGCCATTCTTTTAATGGAAATATTTTAGCATGATTACATAATTATATTTGTGAATGATTTGTTATTTTTTACATATATATCAAGATAATGCATCATTTTGTCAAAATCGTTAATCTCTTTAACAAGTAAAGCCTTAATTAATTAACCTAGTATTTACTTTCTGAAAGCCAAGCAATATGAGAAAATATAATTCAAGATGTTTTCGAAATCAGAAAGATCTTTATCAGCCTGGTTTGAATTCAAACTTTCAATATACATATATCCGAATTACACCTATTTAATAGCCCAAAATAATCCATTGTAAGATCTTTTATAATCCCAATTCAACTTGATCCATAATAAAATGTTTATGATTTATTTTTAAAGTTCAATAAATCCATTGTGATTTTATATGGGTGGCATTACTTTATTGATCCATATAATCCAAACTAAGATTGACTGATTTTTAAATACATATGTTAATTTAAGGGAAAAAAGGCATATCATTAATTTTGTCGACTATTTAGCCATCATGATTATTTTCAATGGTAAATTAAGTCGTATAGAGCACTCATTGACGCAGTATAATTGCACATTCATAAATTTTCTTATGAAGCATTCAAAATGGTCCATTTGTCCTAATTCATCTCAGCGCAGAGCCCGTATCATTACATAATTATAAATACATAAAACTAATTATGAAGTAAAACAAGTGATAATAAGAGTTGCCTCTATTATTAAAACACCATAATAGAGCATCAGCTACGAGATAAAATAATCATTCAAAATAATAGCGTCCACTTAATAACTAAATAACCCGAACAGAAGCGTTCCTGTTTGTCTCATTAATATGAGTAGTTTTCAAAATGTCATACAACATCGTGGAGGCTCTATTGCTAATTTGTATAATCGAGACCCTCGAACGACGATGAAATCATCACTTATCGATATTGAAATGATTATTTGAAAATATAATGAATTCAGGCTCGCTTAGTGTTTTTGCAGCGGGTCATTACGAATTCAAAGGTTGACAACAGCAAGTGGTCGATGATGCCTTCATATCCTATGACATTCGCGCCATTTGCAATATTTATGGCACATTTTTTGCATGTATAATAATCTGTACAATATATACGCTCATTACAATCCAATAGTAAATTTGATTGTGTCGTTCTCGAGAGGATATTCAACTGAAAGTCCTGCCAAGGAAGAATCGCCATGAACTCTTAACAAGGTTGAAGGTTGCTACTGAACAATCAGGCGTTCTTCCAACCGAAGACATGCTCTTATGTAAGCAATTTCTTTGGAAATACTTAATTTCGTGATTTAATTAACAATCAGAATAAGTTAAAATTTAATGGGAAATTAAATTAAAATTGTCTTCTTATTAAGCTGAGATGATCATGAATTAATTAGGTAATTATCTGAGCTAAATTACTTAACTTAAGATAAAAACAGTATGATAACTCATCGATCCCACGATAGATTTACGTTAAAAATGATTCTCAATAACGTCGAATAGAGAATTATATTATATTGTTGATCCTGGTTCTGCCATTCTCAATTTTTCTATGCTTAAACGGTTGAAACTTCGTTAGTTTCATGTACTTACAGTCGATCTTACTTTGTACCTTAATTAACAGATAAAGACATATTTTTTTAATCAATTAAGGTTCAACTCATATCCTAAAACAATAAAGTAAATCATTCTCCTTCTACGAACATTCCATGTGCACTAATGAAATCAACATTCTCATGATCCCCCCAGCTCCAAATAAGTCTATATTTCTTAATTACTTTCGAGACGAGGAGATACGCTTAAAGCATCAAATATGACAATTACCCTTTTTTCCGACTAACTTGCAACATTTACAAAGAATTCCCTTCCTCGTCATTATATTTTATTACAGAAAATGAAAGAGAAGTATTTGATGACGGCATTTTTTCGCATTACCCGAGAAGAAACCAGTATAGACGGCATCCTGTGAAATAGTTTACTTAAACCTTTGCCGGTACCACTAAATATGGCAATTACGCTTTATGCATCGACATTTTATTTTTAATGTCTTCTTTCGTAACACTGAAATGTTCGTCTTTTTTGTGCGAAATCGACACGTAAGAGAGGATTGCCATTTTTCCTCGGCAGGATATAAATAGTTTTAAGGTTCCAGTAATGAGATAAAAGGACGGACGCTCGTAAATCTTATGGTCTTGTGTTATAAAATCTTACAACACTTTAATGAACATCGACGTTAGCTTTCAATGCTTCCTTTAACATCATTCCCATGCGATTATTAATTAAGGCAATAGTATGTATGTGCTTTGTAATGACGAATCGAATTGATTGATGATAAATTGATATTGCCCTATTGTTCTTTCCTTACAAATTTTCAAAGCTTTCAACCGTTGTTGAAATTAAAATATTGACATACTCTTGCACATATTAAGAATGAAATGTTTTTCTCTAGTCACCTACAAATTGTGCTACAATTACTGAATTGTCACTAACATATATTTGGGATGCAGAAACCAAATTTAACTAAATCTTGAAATGAAACTTTTATAGGGGCGATAGGGAAAATTGGTCTGAACGTCACGAAAAATGAAACTCCATGCGGCAGTTGGTCTGAAAGATAGGAAAAATAGTTTTTAGTCTTTCCGTCTTCTTTACGTTTTAAAATATTTTTATTTTACCACACGATTTTTTTTACCATAGAAAGAACAAATTCTTTGCTTGTCTGCTATTTACATAATATGCCCTTCTAAAAACTACTGAAGTGATTTCTGATCTGTAAAGCTAAATTTTTCATAATATTTCCTTCTTACCTTTGATTTTTTTTAGCATTATAATTGAAGATGGTACAACATGTGTGCCATAACCGAGACAACCGTTCACGATAGATCAGTAGTTTGCTAACACAAATACAAACACAATAGGTTTTCATTTAAAAAATGATAATTTTTATCATGAAAACACTAACATTAATGATAGTTTTTATAATGTTCATAATTTGAAAATTCGAGAAAATTTACATAATTTTGATCGTGGATCATTTATTAGGTTGTCATAATTAATTAAGTTAATCATTGCCATGGTTGAAGAAAACCTGCGATAAACTGTTCGCGAAATAGCTAACAAGTTAGAAATTCCACGAGCATCCGTCCATAATCATCTGACAAAATTAGGCTGCATCAATCGTTCAGATGTGTGGCTTCCTCATGAATTGACTGACTCAAATAAACTTCAGCGTATTTCAACATGCGATCTTCTTCTCCAACGACATAATAGCCAACCTTTTTTAAAGAGACTTGTCACTGGAGATGAAAGTTGGGTACTCTATGAGAATGTCCAACGTAAACGGTCTTGGAGCAAGGGTACAGATGCTTTAACTGTAGCTAAACCTGGCCTACATCCAAAAAAAGTTTCGCTATGCATTTGGTGGGACTGAAAGGGGTAGTTTATTATGAGTTCAGCAAGGTGAAACGATCAATTCAACAAAATATTGTTCTAAACTAGACAATCTAAAGGAGGCAATTGCCAGAAAACGGCCAGAATTAGCGAACAAACGAGGCGTTGCTTTTCATCACGATAACGCCAAGCCTCATGTGTCTTTGCTCGTCAGAAATAAATTGTTATCATTTGACAGGGATGCTTTACCACATTCTCCATACTCTCCGGACATTGCCCCTTCAGATTATTATTTATTTCTTTCATTGAAAAATTCTTTACGTGGTAAAAAATTTAATTCAAAAAATGATATAAAAATGTACCTTGATCAACATTTTGTCAACAAACCTGGGAAATTTTGACAAGAAGGCATTATGAGGCTTCCAAAGAGATGGAGAAATGTTATAGAACAGAATGGACCATATATTATTCAATAAATTTTGATGTAATACAAATTATTGTTTATTTTTTTCTTAATATGAAAACGAAAGAAACTTATGGGATACCCTAATAGAATAACCTAATTTGTAATTTTAAGGCAAATCATGTTTAATATTCCTATTAAAATACCTGATAATGAAAGAATTCTATTGCTGCTGTATAGACTTGGAATTTAAAGAACCTCGAATCTAATCAATTCTTTGTCTCCTTAATATTTCGTCCGTAATAAACGTATCCGTACCTTTTCTAAATGTATTTCAAGTTTTGATAAACACGATTTCGATTTACACGTACGATTCTATATACAAAGTACGAATTACGCTTGTATCATGCATTATTAATGTCCAAACAGCGATAGTTACAAGATAATTGATTTGTACTGTAGACAATGTAGATGTTGGATGGTTATCCATTATAATTTCTTCAACGTCCGTTCTTTATGTCACCAATATTAAGTCTGGCGTTTTCGCGAAAAAGCATCGATGTGCGGATAAAGATCGCGTGTACTTCTTATTGATATGCTGCTTAAAGGTTTTTTCGAGCTAAATTGCGTATCATTGAGATCGATCATCGATCCCTTTGCATCCCAATTCGGATTCGATCGAGCTTTGCATTAATTGGCGATGCTCAGTTCTTCAGCTCGATGCTGGAATGCTTTGTTTCCGGGGTACAAGCGAATGGTAACTCTGCTGACGTACTTAATGTGGTTTTTATTCACTAATGGGGAGCTTAATTGTGCATCATTTAAGGTCTAAATGTACATTGTATCCAAAGTTGTGTTTCATACATTTAGCTTCCATATGCCTAATGGGTGTAATTAGTCTGGGGCGAGGTGCAGCCATAACAATTTCCTGGAGTGCTATTGACGCACTGCACACAATCGAACCTGCACGATGCGCTCTAAAAAGACGCGTTTCACCATTACAATAAATACAATGTTGAACGATGACGATTTGTCATCGTCGGATTTATTATGCCGGCTTTAAAATCGTTTTGGCATTATATTATCAATTCATGAAGCATTGCACCCGGAGTGAGCACACTTCGTATCAAAACTGTGACCGCACGTTTGACATTTCCTTTTGGGACTGAGTAAATATTTCTGGCTTCATTTGGTCATGCCCATAAGCGAGCGGATGAGTACGATGGAAGGCAGACATGGGAATAATGCATAATTAAAATTAAATTATAATTCAAGGCCCGATCCTTGGTCCTGGCGTTGCATTATTCGGCATCGTTGCTAGGTGCGACAATGCGTGTTGGGAACGCACGCACGTGAACGCATCCAGAATATGCAACTGGCGGATGCTAATTGATAACCCTTCACCTTGCAATGCTAAAGGACCCTCATGCATCACACGATTAGCACATACTCAAAAGACAATTGATTGCTGTTGTCCGTTTATTCAAATCATCGATATGAATAGCCCGGGCGAATAAACGGCCATTCAAACGCCATCCGAATCGACGACAGTATAAAATTGATTTTTTATTTTAAAAATACCATAATTGAATTGCCAAGTACCAGTACCGGATGCCCAAACCCGGTTAAATCGCAAAAAAGCTCCAATCGCATTTTCGATGGGGTCGTTTTTTAGGCCTGCGTTTTTTGTGACCACCTCTTCGACATGTTTTTATAAGCGTTTATATACGCCAACATTGTCGATCTGTTCAAGTCAAATTTAAGAGGCACCAAATATTAATTCATATTTATTTTTGAGAATAATCTGTATATTCATCTTACAACGTCCCACTGAATAACAGCTTATTGAAATATTTATTTTGAACGACTCAAGTGCATTATATATTTGTTGGATAACGCTATTAAAATAAATTCATTTTACGCATCTGAATTTAAAAATTATTTTATAGAGATTCAAAACAATTTTGCGCGGAATATTCCATCACCGCGTAAATATGTTCACATATAACGATAAACATATGTTTGTGTTTTAAGCATTTTTTCCGTCGTTAACATACGAGGCACATCCCGAAAGTAAGTGTACTAAACGCTCTCCTCGAAGAATTCTCCCGCCAGCTCCTTCTCTACTTCAAAAACACTTTCTACATCCATGTGTTCTTTCAGGAAGGGAAAAATATGATAATCTGAAGACGCCAAGTCCAAATAAGTCCAACAGCGCCTTAGTGGCTAAGACTGTGTAAGGACGGGCGTTGTTGTACAACAAGCACATTAATCTCATCAGCATACCCCTCCTTTTGTTTTAAATATCGTTGTGCATTTACAGTCTCTCCCTGAGGCAGAAATTCGACCAAAAATTATGCGCATTTTCGTATAACACCATCAATATGACTGGTAACATTTCCCTTTGCACAGACTAAAACTCGCAAATTTTCCGATTTCCCGAGAAATTATTTATTTCCATCGCTCCAGATGAATGCTTATATACTATAATACTTTGATGTGATTCTTAATTATATTACGGAGGAATACAAAAATTCTGAACCCCGTATCTATTATATTTCATATCGATATTCCCATTATTAGAGTCGACGTGTAGTAAATACATCACCGGTAGGGAAAGTATTATTCCGTAGTATATTACACTATTTTCATGCGTCCAGATTTCTGAAATGGAAATGTCTCGATTTAGTAGCCTTCATCGTGCTGGTGAGGTGGGACTACTTTTACTAATACCGGGATTCATGAGCACCTAAAACTGTCTGGGATCCCGGGTTTGAATTCTCTAGTTATGGGTTCTTCTAATTCTTCATTTTTTATAGATGTATGCTATTATTATATTTTTCGTAGTACCCAACGAATCTTCAACTTAAATATTTTAATGCTTCCGATTTTTCATTTATCTCTGAGATATTTGGGGCTTTAAAAATCTTGCAAATAATATAAGCGAAATGTAAAATGAAGACTTTAAAATTGCGGTTTGCCTTTAAATGCATCCAGAAATCCAGTAGGCAGAATCGAACATTCTTTCGTGATTGCTACTGTTTTGTAAAGAACGATTTATGTGATTCAAAACGTGATTTAATCAAGCCGATATTCATTTACAGGACGGGCATTAAAAGCTCGATGTTTTGCACTCCGAACAGCGCAAATATTATCCTGACAAATTGCAAATAGCGACCACAGTTCAATTCCAATATTTGAACATTGTTCAATTTACAACTAACATGTAAGTCGATACAAACGGCATTCTGAGCCTCATGCTCTGTGGCCGTTCTCTTTTTATGAATTATCTCAGTCGCTTTTCATAAAAGCCGATCTTGATGATAACGATTTGAATAAAGACATAATTCACTCCAACCCGCTGAAAAGCCAAGCGTCAAGTTATGCAAAGGTCGGCCAATAGACGTATTCAATGATCGATATTGATGATAGCAAATACCAATAACAACAAGGTTCCATAATGACATATTACCGTCGAAAAACCGGCATGTTCTTTGCATGCTGATTTTGGACGGTGTTTGCCGTTGGATGGCAAAAAAACGGACAATGCCGATCAGTTTGAACAGGTGAATTCATCAATGAAAGTCTGCTTTGATATATCAGTTCCGATCCCAAATAAAACCTCATTACAATGGATACCGTTACAGTAAACATGCCAAAAGTACAGCACAATAATAAAAATACAGTTTGATAACATAATACATAAATTCTTCCATTCAATTTAAGCTTAGTATCGTCTTAAAAAAGTAACACAATAAAATAATCATTTGATTCTTCGACCAAGCGTTGTATTGTAACATTTCTACTATTAATCCATCGCTCACGATCTTATCTCAGCATCATTAATTCAGATGCTGCATAATATATCGATACATCGTTTAATACATTTTATCATTTGAACGAAACACAATAATAAATAATACAATTTGTTAAACGATAATATAAATTTAACGCCATTTAATATGATAATAATAAAAATCCGCATCGCCGATAAGCGAAATACGTCAGAATTTGATTTGCATGACACACATTATAAGCTACTTAACGTAGGCTCAACGACCGGATAAAAATGATCGAAATGAATTCTGGTATTTGAATGTTGGCCGATTTTGATTAATTCAAGTTGTCTCTCAAAATACATGTATTTTTTTAAAAAAGCCCCAAACAAGATTTATCGTAATCTGATTCAACGTCGATGTGCATAATGCATGTGGTCAATTTATTCATGCAATAATTAAGCAATATAAATTATGTTGCATTATACATTGACTTGTTTCCAATTGGATAAAATCACCCCCTTTATAAATGAGAGCTCAATTGAAAAATCTAGCCCCAGGATTATAAAATCGTCATCGATCGGTCATAGTTTCATGAATCATACTCACAATGTTAAAGCAGATGTATGCATCAAAAATGATTTATTTAAATATTTAACCCTTTGATTGGTGAGTTGATTTTTGTAGCGCGCACATTTCGGAAATTAATTAATTTTTATCGTTTTTTTACTGATTTTTTTATGTTTAAGAAACTTCGTTTTAATTGAAATGTGACAAAACAATATATCGTGCACAATACTGCCCGAACCATATGCGTGCATACTCTCTTTCTCGATCACTCGAATGCGCACTCAACATGTGAGTGCATACTCATCAAAGAGTTAAATCAGACATGATCTACATCAAAATATTATACAGTATTACTATAAATCTATAATTTTCAAAGATATAGAAGCATTGAATGTGTCATACAGTTGATTATCACCTATTACCTTCCATCAATGAAAGTGGTCTGGCTGGATGCATTTTTTGCTGCAATCTGGCTACTATCAGCTCCATCTAGAATATCCAGCATATTGTGGAAAAAAGCTGTAATCTTTTCACTTTTTCATCCAAGTTGACTGCATTCTGGTCTCTTTCTTCTTTTCCAGTATATAGGATATTTTTACAAGGATATCCATTTTTTGAATCAGAAACCTACCATCTGGTTTTTACAGGCATATGATGCAAAAAAATCTGCAGCACAGGCAATAATCGTTAGTCTTTTTATGGAAATTCTGCTCAATAAGCATAAGTAAAAATGCAAGCCCACCTGAGAAATATTAAAAAATATTGTATGGATCGAAAGGATTAAAATTTCCTTATAGAATATGAAGTGAAACGTGATTTCTTATACAAATTCTATGAAGAAAAAAAATCTGGGTCCAGCCAGACCACTTTCATTGGTGTATAAATAGAAATATCATTTTTTCTCGAAACACAAGGATCTCGAACTTTTTCTTTAAACTCTAAATTCTATTAAATCCTTCAATGAAAAATAAAATCAGGGAGATTTGACAAAAACTATATATAGCTACTATTAAAAAAAACTCATCGCAAAAGCAAAATGATCTGGCCAGACTATCTTTTTGACAGAAGGGTTAATGAATATTTCATCTTTAAAAACAACAACATCAACTTCAATTATACTTTTAAGATGACTGTAGAGTGGAAAGTTTTAAAATAAAGAAAGAAGTTTTTATAGCAGAATTTCAATATTTGGTGAGTGATTTCCGATTTATTTCTCACTTTTTTTTAATTTAGCAACCTTGCTGAAAGTTGAAGATGGAAAAGCTATAAAAAAACTTTCTCACGATAGTCCATAATGCAAGATATGTAACAAGTATGTCTCTCTGAAATTAGAATTGCTTATATCCCTTTCTAAACTGCACCTTAAGTTCTTCATTGGTGATTATTCCGATCAGCTCTACTTGAACTCGTAGCATGACATCCATTTCTTCAATGTTGCCGTATGGATTAGTAATCCACTGATTTCAACATAGTGAATACATCTTCAAACCTAGTTTAAAAGTAGAATGTGAAGGGACTGGGAAAATTCGCGCCGTCCAATGCTTTATTTCATTGGTTTCATTCCGATAAGAAAAGCTGATATGATGGACTTTGGTTTATCAAATTTAAGTGTTATAAGATCTTAATGTCCCAGTAGATAGGATTTGAATCCAAACAGAGAAAAGTCATTGTTTGGACAACAATAAAAATCGGTAATAATTTTGTTTGAGTGTTCCGTTAGCGTATGAATGATAGTGTTTATATTGATATTGGAAACATACTTCTTGGTATGTAGTTGTATAGTCTCGCCTTTTTTAGATTTGAATAAGTTGAGTAAGGTCTTTGAAACCCAAAAATATGATAAACTCTTTTTTCTAGGAAAGCCTCATATGAAAATCTACATCTGATAACAAATTAAGCAACTTAAGTAATTCGAAATTAACATATTGGTTCTTCAGTTTGTTACGTCAATATCAGTCGGCTTTTATTGGTGTTCTCACAAACACAATGATCAATAATAGATCAACCAATTAATAAATTAGTAAAAATTACATTTTAAATAAATATTATTAAGTAAAACGAAGCTATGTTGTAAGGGTGTTAAAAAATACACGGCATGTTATTCTAATTTTCAGACAAGGACGTCTCGTACATGCAGCAGTCTTATGATTAATTTATAATACAAATGACTTTTAATTCACCATACGTTTTACTCGGAAGTTACATTCGACAAAAAACCGTATTCTAATGATATCATATCGATAACATGACAATGATTGATCATCTGGCCCATTCAACGGTAGCACTTGTCAGCTTTTTTGGACGATCGCTTTAATTGGGGATTCATTATACCGTCGACGAATAATTGAAATAAAAATAACAGTCTTTGAGAATGTGCCATGTAATCCTTTATCGCGTTAATTGATTGACAAAAAACTGCCCAAATTATGACCAATTTTCGATCACAATGAAAAAAATCGTCTGTGTGAAGAAAGGTGGTCTCGGGCGGTACAGTTACGTGGAGTAATTTTAACACGTTGTAAAAAATTGATGTTTAAACTATCGGACACCGTGAAAAATCCGATTGAGGCGTGATAATACATTCGTAAAAAGTGGAACAAAAAACACAACAAATAATGGAGGGTATAACAATGTAACGATACCAAGAAATGCATTATGTTGTTTGAAAGGAAATTCGCTCAATTATGATTAAATATATTTATACGGATTATTCTGCTATTGCTTTTTTGGATGTGGAACGAATTTTAGATAAGTAGAATTTCAGACCACCCTGACCTACATAATAAAAACTTAAGTTCATTCTAAATACGGAAAATAATTTTGGGTTTGTGTGAAAGTTGTTGCCATTTTAATGATATTCATTTAGCAATAGAATAAATCCTTGTCTTTCGTCATGAAGTATTTTTCCATAATTTTCTTTAAAATAAGTCAAATTTTGTTTCAATTTAAGTCGTGTAATAACCACAAAAATGCAAATGGTCGTCTTGTATTATATGCAGTGTAATATATTCTGTTAGGAAAATGCATCCCTTAAAGATGGACCCAACATCGAATGGCCCGTTAAAATTGATACCAAAAATTGAACTCGATTGAAATATTGAAAATTAACAAATCAAACGTTTTAAGGCACATCAATAAATTAAAAACTATGTCAAAGGTATTAAAGTTTTGCTCATTTTTGCTCATCAAACTACTCGTATATTTATAGCTATCGATAAGTGCTTCTTTCTTTCCATAAAGAATAAATATAGAAAATAATAATGTTATACGTGTGGTGGAATATTGAAGATATTGTGAATCGATTACTATCTTTTCTGAACATTGCATTGTTGTTTCTCGATTATAAAAAATAGTTAAGTAGAAGTGGAAACGTCCTTTGATGGGCTTTTATTCTCAAACCGATAAACGATAAATAAGTTAATCAATAGATGGGCTAAAATAGTTAATCAAAAAACGACATTTACATTTGTACTAACCCAATACTATTTTCAACGATCAATACAAACACCCGTTGAACCGCGCTTATTTCACTAAGATAAATGGCCTACGTTCCACAATGACATCCCAGACAATTTTATCATTAATTAAGATCTCAATAAAATGAATTGCATTAGTGATTATGATAAAAAAATATCTAATGCATATTTTATAAACCGCTTGCATATCAACCATAGCGCCAAACATAATACATATAATTCACTATAAAAAACTTATCAACGCCATTCAATCAAGGTGGAGGAATTTCAAATTGTTTGCTTGTAATTATGATAAAACTTTGGCTTATCAACGCTTGAGGCTAATTAGGGGACGATACGTGAAATAAATGGGGTATTTTGTCGTAAATGGAACTTAAATATTAATTAATTATATATAAAAGGTGATTTAAATTAATCATATACATAAATCATAAAAATGAAATTATTGATCTCGAATTTTTGCCTGTTTTTATTTTCGTTCCTGATTGATACATTTTAACCGTGATTGCTTCATTTGGTTTGAAAATTAAAATTGAAAAATAATTTGGAAGTCATTCATAAATGTTATCCAATTTAGTTACATTTGGATATATATTAACATGGATATTAGCATAAGCATTATGATACGAGAATATTATGTGCGCCATTAGCATATAGATAATAAACTCTCATTCATAGATTCATCAAATTATGATTATTAAATATTATAATAGAATACAAAGGCATAAGATCTTCTCTCTCTATGATCAAACGAGTAGAAATTAATTTGGCAAAATAGCTGCTGATTATTTAGTTTTTACACAGTGCAAATAAATTTTAATAATTTCACTATCTGGCAGCTTAATACAAGCAAGGAATTTCATATGTAATAACTTGCTAAACAAAGAATAGTTCATAATTTGTTTGAAAGATATGCATAAATTAGCCACTCCAATTAAATTGTCATTATAATTCATGGCAACTTATAATTATGTCGTTAAAATATCGTATCTTTTAAGCTTTGTTTCTATAGAGTCATGCGGATAATGCTTTGCTAATATTTACGCGTCAATCAGACATTTTTTAAAAATTATATTGACGTTTTCATTATTTGGCTTTAGAAAAATTGTTTTACTGGGAATTCGCCTCGTTATGATGTATTTCTCGGAAATCTCATAACTCCTGTCTTTCGCTTGATCGTTGATCCTTAAAATTGGGTCTGATATTTCGAAAACGGTACTAACATGCCATTAAAAAAACACCACGGAGATTCACTCCTTGTCATGGTGATTTTTTATTTATTTTTGTCCGCCTATTCAACACCTGTCGGCACAAAATGGTCAACTGGCCTCCAATGTGTTTTATTATAATAGCTAAGTCTTTTTATTGGTTTGTCGATTTTTTTGCTTCTTCCTCCTCGCGCTGATGGACATTTCATTTCACTCCACTCAATTATTTAAAGGTTGAGGTGTTTATTAAGCGGATTGGGTGTCCAGGTGATACGTTTCCGAACGCGGACTTCTTTATGTGGGGTTGACAGATGTATCTACGTTTGCGGCTTAACATTTTACGGCGCTAAAGCACTCGTAGCCTGGCAGTCTTCGAACTGCCTAGAAAATAAGTTATTCGATTTAAAGGTCGCGATAAAGTAGGTTTAGAGCGGATTTAGGGCCCTGATTGCTCGCAAACAGCAGCACTGTCTAGTTAGCTTAAGGCCGAAGTCATCAATTCGGCCAAATTCAATCGCCCGTGGGCTAATTGATTGCAAATCTGGCTTAGGAGCCGAGGTCGCAGCGGGAAGGGCTCGGCTTGAGCCCAGTGACGGCTGGTATTTGCATAATGTCACTGCAGACTTTAGGTTGTCTCAATAAACACGGCTGATTATCGAATGGGTATTACTCGGGTATTACCCACCCGCTGACCATGGAAAGGTACAATTACATGCTAACGAATTGTAATACTCACAATAAACCGATTTCTCAATTACGCATGATAATCTTATATTAATGATCGGATTTGCTCTTAGGAGATAATATCCCGTACGTCTCGTGGCTAAACGTCAAAATTTGTCATATGTCCATGTCAAATGTATTTATTCCATTGTGCGCTTATTTTTATGATGCAATAAATTCTCAATGGTGTATTCCACATCCACACAATCAAATATAAAATAAAATTAAAAAAAAAACTTAATATTGCCAATCGATATATCCTTAATTTGCGTGCTCAAAAAGTATACAGTTAAGTCCTTTTTTGCGTAAATTTCATTTTTCAAATTATTTTGAATATTCTTCAATAAATTGTATTTAATATTATTGTATTATTAAAATTCCATTGAATTTACTAAGCAAAATAATTTCCCTCGTAATATCGATTTTAATACGAAAAAAATATATTTATTAGCTTATGAGTATTTATGTCTATTTTTCAATATAAAGCATTGCAAAAATAAATTATAAATATATTTCATAACGAATTGCATTTTTAGTTTTGAAATGAACAAAATAAGTAGTGACATCTAGCGGTGAGTTTCATAAGGAATGTTTTTTTAAATTTAATCCGCTCGGATAAAAAATATTTTTTTTAGTTTTGCTATTCGCCGCTAGAGCATCCCGACGCGCTCGACGACGCCAAGGAACACCGTGCAACGTTTGCGTCGGCTCGACAGCGAAGAGGGAAAAAACACAAAGGCGTGGTTTGAAATGCGACTTTTAAAAAGAGGGGAAGAAAGAAGGGCGGCGTCCGCGGCGCGCGAGCGAGACGGCACTATGGGTTTCTGCGCCGTCGTCTAAGAGAAATGGGGAGAGCGGCCGAATGAAAAAATCCTTCAGTAGAGGCTTCGGCTCCAGCGGGGCGCGGTTATGGCGGCGACTCGGCGCATGAGCCAAACCACTCGGCCTCAGAACCCTAAAGGAAACCCAAGGAAAACGGGACAGCAGAGGGAAAACCGACCGAATGCACCGCCAGTGGCGCGCGGCGCTTCACACTTTGCACTCGCACATCGCACACATCCATTCCCACTGTGAATTACATCTTATGTGATTATGTGCCTCGTTACACGACACTGTGCCCACCGCCAATCTAAAAACAAAATTAAAACATATCCATAACATTAAAAACACCAATATATATTTTTTTATTATATAACATATTTTATCACATTAAATGTGAAAAACTAATATATTAATATTAATCGTCGCATAGCGTAATTTTAATTTGAAACATACTAAAGATATTCAGTGAGCCGTCGGCTTCTCAGCGCTGCCGTCTAAATCTACTGTCATAAATCTAACACCCAATCATGTGAGCATATTTTTAACACACTCGATATAAAACACGAACTGTACCCCGTCGATTAAAATTTAAAAAATATATAAATTCGATGTGCATAGTGATTTCGCTGTTCGCGGATCCGCAGAGACAAAACCGACTCTGATCGCCCGCAACACCCGCAATTACGTCTTGAAAAATTATAACAATTAATCAGGACGGAAGAGTGCAATTTGAGAGCATGGATGCAAGCATAAAATGCACCCCGCGGGAAACAAAAAAATAAAAATAAATTGCAGTCACGTTCGATTCATTCGGCATGGAATTCGTAAGCATCCCATTTATTTTACAAAACGCATAATTTTCACACACACGCCCGGGGGGATGAAAAACCCAAACGATACGTTTCGGGACGTGCATTCGCGCCAACGGCATATATTAAAATCTCAATAATAAAAATGTCCCGTCCAAAGGCCGCATTTCAACAATTTATAATTAATCGACTCTGTGATTATAATTCGACATTATTTCGTCAAAACCGGTTCGATGGCGATTTTCGACCGACCTTCACCGCGTACGGAAGAAATTTCGATCGTTGCGAGCTTCGATAATTACAAAAAAAAAAAAAACGGCCGTTTAATCCTCTCCGTCGCCATCGGGTACATTTTCATGAATTCGCCTCGATCGTCGCGAAAAAAATCATATTAATCGCGGCAAAAATCATTTCGCGCGAACAACGCCGTCGCCGGCGCAATCTTATCGTCGCATCGCATTTATCTATTTTTGCGGCCGTTATGCAATAAATTCGCTAAAAGGACTTGTGCGGAAACCGCAATCGTCGAATTTTAGCAAAATGCACGCGCTTAAAAAATGCATCGTGATCATCGTGTGTTTTTTTGAACGATCGTGCAGAAATCGCAGTGACAAAAGTGGATTTGAACACGAAAATGCGCCATTAAAAAAATACGTGTGATTATGACCGACGCGTGGAAGACATATTTTTGAATGCCGTTTTGTATTTGAAAAATCACCAACGTGCTGCTGTGCGTGATATTCGCGTCCGAATCAGGTAAATATATTTTTTTACTGTGTTATATATTTTTATCGCCGGTTTATGATTTGCTCATATGTTTAATTTGGTGTTGATGTCATTTTTGGCATAAATTAGTTTTGATCCTTAAAAACTCACTGCGTTTAATTTCATTTGCACGCTTTTCATTTTATTTATATAGTAATTTACGCATTAATTTTTTTTAGAGTAAATTGTGCATCAAATGTAGATTTGGAAATAATAAGATTTATGGTTTGGGTATTGCTTGTTTTCTTTTTACTGTTTTGAGGGCTTAGTCTGTGAGATGTTTTAGTCTGTGGCTTTTGGCATCTGCGATCCAAAGGACGCTGTTAGAGTCCGTCGAATGAAAAATAAAAAATACGCGTATAAAATGAAAAACGGTTATATGGCCGCAGCGTAAGTTTATGCGGCCGCTGACGTAGCTGTACATCGGTTTTGTTCCGCTTCTGCGGCGGAGAGGCGCACATGTGTGCGTGCCGTCCGCGAGAAACGGCGAGAGCGAGACGGGAGACGGCCGGGCGGCGGAGGGCGCGGGCGCGAAGAGGACGGCGAACCGGAGTCGGGTCCGATGCGTCGGCGGTGTCCGGCGGCGCTCGTGCTCGCTCGCCCCCCTCCGCGGGCGGCGTGGTTTTCCCTTGTGTGCGTGTCGCTCTGCGTTCTTTCGCGCGTCGGCCGTCGCGGCGTCAGCAGCGCGCGACGCCCGACGGGAGGAGGAGTGGGGGCGTCCGAGAGGTGTTGCCAGTGCAGTGCTAACGTTCCCCGACACACCTGTTCCGTTCCGTCCGCGCTCCGCGACGGCCACGCCGCAGCCATGGCCGCGCCGCGCCGCGCCGCACCGCGCCTCGCGATAACAGCGCGGGAAAACCCAAGCGTTCGATTAAACTCTCTAGTGACCGATAAAAATCGCCCGACACAACTTCACCCCGGTAAGTTGAATTTTTACACAGATCGGAGAGCGATCTTCGACTCCGGGTTTCCCTCGATCGGGGCGAGATTCCGAAATCACCTGTTGTGCGAAACTCGACAAACCCAAAAGTGCCGATGCGAAACGATCCGGGCGGTCCAGTGTCGCGGGGGCGCCTTCGAAGACCGCGAGAATTTTTTCGAGCGTCACGTGACTCGTTAAAAAAATCCAACATCGCCCGATAAATTTCTTCGCGGTCTTATCTTATCGAACTGAAATTTGTACGTTACTTAAAAATGGTCGCTTTTTATCGCGCTTATAAATTACGCCCGACGTCGAACGATACGCTCTCCGATAAAAAATATATTCCACACGCCGACTTTTCGAATAGTACGCGCGTTCTCGCACACGTGTCCGTATAAATCCATCGAGGCGCCCACGCATCCTCCGGTGTGTGGCCGCACCCGCATTTGTCGCGCGCCAAATCCCCGCGGACGCCGATAAATAAGCGAAAAAAATATTTAGGCCTAAAAAATAGCCGGATTCCGACCAGAAGCCGCCAGGACGAATTCGTCCGTCGAACGCCGACAGCGCATATATTTTTCTCGGACCTCCGATTTTCCGAACGTCGCCCTAATACCGCTCTCGATATCGAATATCTTAGCCCGATTTAATATTAATTACGCGAATCTATCCGCGTTTGAAACAATCAGTCGCTATTGCGTCATATCGAACGGCCGTAGTGGTTAAACCGCATTTTTTGCTGTTATCGTTAGCGTAAAAAATTGTCACTCCAAATTTTTAATCGTCCGATACGCGATATAAACGTCCGTTTTCTTCGATCTCCCACTTTTCTCTCGATTTTTTCGACGCACTTTTCGACGACCGCGGGCGTTCGCGTTCTTGTACTTATTTTTTCCGCTCAGGCGAAGGTTATCTGTGCTTTTTTTTCATCGGCTACATCCACTTTCTAGCGAAGAATGCCAATGTGTCTTTCGGGTTATCTACAATGTCACCTCTGCTCGACGATCGTCGTTCGATATCGATCGCTTTCTTTCGGCGCCCGTTCGAACGGTCGAACCGACCGTGGATTCCGATCCGAAATAATTTTCGCAGCAATCGGAATCTCGGCAGAAACGACGTTCGGCATGCGAGTGGTTAGAGACGAATCCCCGCTGTCGTATCGCATCGATGACGCTCTCCGTCAATTATTAATGAAATCCCGCGCCATAGTCCGCTTATCGTGGGGCGCATTTTTTGCGCGCCCCGTTTTTTTATTAATTAATTCGCACGGCATAAATGCAACCAATATAAATATGTATTTTGTATATTGTTTTATTATTTGAAATGAAACGACGTGTGATTTATTGCCGAGTATGATGCATAATGACCTTATCGGTAACGAGCGTTATTCGGTCCGGTCCGAAGCGACATGGAACGACCGGTATAAATTAGACTCGATAATTTTCATTCATTTTTCAATTTTACGACGTCGCGCGGCACGAAGCCCGAATTCTGAGCTCATAGAGGCATTTTTTCGACGGAATTCCTACGAGGTGGGCTCGACGGCCCCTTCGAGGATCATTCGACGTCTCGCCTCCGCCGCGACCGGTCCCCGGCGGACCTTCGCCGCCCTGGACCCGTCATCCGTCGGGCGTTTTCACAACTGCCGTAAGTAATCGGCGGGGCGAAGACACCTGTAGCTAATTCCGCAGACGCTCAGCTGCTCGCACCCCCAGCGCTCGTTATTTTAATACAAAATCATCTCGAAATTACATCGCATCCGTCGATCGTAATTGATTACGAAATCAATTTGTAGTTTTGCGAGACAGGAAGCCGTCGTTCGATGCGAGATCGTTAAGGAAGCGACCCCAAAATAATTGATTTTCTAAAACCATCCCTTTTTTACCCTCGTTCGTAGCGTTCTATCCGTTCGCGCCCGATCGTCGTCTCGCACCCGACGAGAGCGCGCCGTCCCCGAAGAGACGCGGTATTAATTTAGTTTTTAATTAGATTCCTCGCCGAATTAGAAGCCTCCGAGATAAGCCCCGGGCGATGTTCGCAGGAAGGGAAGAATCTCTAAATTTATTAGGGCGTTCCGAGAGGTTATCTCTCGCCGGGCCGCGGTCCTCAAATCTCGACGCGACCCGACAGGTAAACAGTCGCAGGTACGGGGCCGGTCAGAGTACCCTATAAAAATTCTTCGGCTTTTTTTCATTCCTCGGCGTGCGTTCGGACGCTCGCCCCGAAGCCGGTTCGACTCAAAGGAATATATTTATTTTTTAATGCGCTTTTTTACCGTTATTTTAACAAGCAGCAAAACGAAAATTAGGCGTTACCGCACAGAACAATCGTCCGAAAGTAGAGAATTGCTCTCTTCTATTGCCGCGGCGTCACGTGCCATTTCGTTCATTGAGTGTCCGTCGTTATTTTTTCGAAAACGGTGATTATCCATCATCATCATCGTCGCCATTTTTTCGACAACCCAAAAGTTAACCATTGCGTTCTTGAGTCATTTCATATCAATTTATTAGTTTTAATTATAAATGCGTCGACCATATTTTGCATTAATATTAAATTTGTTTACTTTTTTAAAAAAATATAATTATAGCAATAAAATAACTAAAATGTGTGATCTCAGCATAAATCTACTTTAGTCGCAAAAACACATAGCATCATATAAATCAGTGCCGTCCTTAAATAAAAAATGTCAATCTTCGTTTAAAATAATGTTTTAATATCGCATGCACGTTATCATCAAAAACATGACCGCAATCTATACATAGACCACAAAACATTAGTATCAACGAGGTCATATTTGTGCGGTTTTTTTTCTTGCAATACCGCAACATCCTGAGCCTCAAGTCGCTCGAAATCGCTAAAACAAACGATCGAACATTTGAAATGCCGTAGAAATTAATGCATTTATAATGCGTCCGCAACAATGGGACCTTGAATATTCGGACGCAAAACTGTAAATGCGCTTTTTTGCTTGGCACCGTGCAGGTACACAAAGGGAAGAATGCATAAATGGGCCAAAGTCGATTGCAGTTCAGGTATAAAAAGCGATCCTTTGTTGAGCTTTGCGCAATTTTTTGCAATACTTAGACAAGTGTACCCTTTTTTGGGGCACTATTGTGGAATTTATCGACTGCGGCAGACAGGTTGTCTACTGAATGCGCTCGAATAAAGGATTTCCTCTTTTGCGGGTCCGCTGCTTGTTTTGATTTGCGCCGTAAAAAACGGCAGTATGCGCTTTTGTGAGTCACGTTTTCGATGCATTCGCTCGCCGGCGTTTTGCCTATTCCGCCTGAATTTATTTTGGATTCTCATCATCAAAGTGTGTCGTGTGTGAATCGCCTTCGATCGTTTGAAGTGTGTCTCTGCCGAGTCGCAAGCAACGAGCAACAGGCTTCGAGAGGCGGGCTATGAAGGTGCATGAATGGCAAAAAACCTGCTAAAGCGTTGTTATTCTCGCAGGTAAGAATACCTCTTTGGTATCAAATTTGTCACGTGTCAAATGGAGCGTGTCTTTCGTCCGGAGGCACCCCCTCGAATCGTACCACTTTGCGATGATTCCACAAAATGTGGCAAACCCTCGAGCTTGACATCACAGAGTGGCCGATGTCCTTTATGAGTTCGATTAGAATATCGGCCTTTATGAGGCGGCGCTTTGAAAGCCCCGATCGGCCGCCGTTGATGTCTTTTGCCGCATGCAAATGACTTAAATTTAAAAATCGATTATATTTCAACTATGATGTCGATTATTGAATGCAAATTAATTCAATTGATGCGTATCTGATATTAATCCGCACGCCGCTGGGAATATTAGAATCGAAATGCGTAACAAATAGTGAAACGATTTCGTTAATTGTGAATGATTTAATTAATGAATCGAATTTAATCCAGGGACTGAAATGGAAGATCGATTGAGATTATTATTTATGAACGCAATAATTGAGCCAATTAATTTTTACGGTTGAAATAATTTGAATTCGAATTTTGCGAGGGTCAAACTAATGACGTTTGAAACGAATAAAATGCAATCCGTTTTCTGTTCGTAACTATGCGAAAAAACCCTTTTCGCTTATAAAGCGCATATGTAATGCGTATCCATTGACAACTTTGCCATAAAACGGAGCATTTTAACGCTTTTATGGCGTTGAATTTCGACCGAATGCAAAATTAACTTTAATTTATATCCACGGCAATTAATGTCCGAGCTTTTTATTTCGGATGGATACGAATCGCATTTATGCGAAACGTTTTTACCGGAGTTTATCACTGACAAAATATGCAGCGGCTTAGCCGAAAAAATAGAATTAGATGCGAAACAGATTTATTGCAGAGCGTCTGGCATTAAAATATTGCACATATAATACTCGCAAGACATTTAAACGGTTTCGTGGCGATAATGAGGATTTTTTACCGGCGAATCTCGATCGTTAACACTCAAAACGGATTTCAATATTACGGCGTAATTAAAGTGCAACACGGCTAATTTGCCTACTGGCGCATTTATCACTTTTTTCCGCGGCCATATTTATTTAGCTAATATAAAATGCAATTATTTTCTCCTTTGTTGCCGATTAAAAAAGCGTAATTTATTCCGCCGCTACGTAATTGATCATTCGGTAGTGCTAATAATAAATCTTTCGTGGCGCGCTGCAATCCGACCTATGGATGACCTTGATTATTTTTTTAAAAATATTTCTTTTCGAATGATAAATGATCTCCATATCAATCACGGTCTTGTCAACTCGTTTCCCGCGGCGTTTCTTTGTTCGCATTTCCTGATCCACCTTTGCAAAGCCTTCTAATACGCTTCCTTCTAATGTGTTTTCCTTCGGCGTTTGTTTACCCTAGCATATTTTTAACCCATTAATCTTCGGCGTGGTCAATAAATTACGCTCGGAACCCCTCGTTATAGACGCCCTTTGATTAGTGAGATATTCCATTTTAATTTGGGCACCGATCGGAAAATTGCACGTATTTTTATCAGGCTGCCTCGAATGTATCATAGAATGTCGATTTATCTATTGTTCGCCTCGGTTATCGATGACTTATTGCTCTGTGGTCGTTCAGCTCGCCACGGAACAATGAATATTTACTTTTGAGCGTTTTGATGTCGAGTGATGAAATCGGATCGTCGTTATTGACTTTAACGGCGGCAAGAAGACACCGAAAGGATCTTGTTCTGTGTTTGAAATTCGACTTCGATGCTTTTGATGCATTAAATATGTACATTCGTTCTGGTTGATAATATGTTGCATTCGATAAGGCGTGTTTTTTTAACTGTTGCAAATATGCGTACTGTCAAAATTCTGTGATTTAACGATTGAATTTTCATGTTAAACATTTTTGATTCAAATATACAATAAATGTGCTTGGATATCACATTTAAAAAATGTATAAATAGTCGAACACAGTTCCATAAAAAGAATTGCAAAACCTCCATTTAAAAAAAATAATAATTGAGATCAATAAATATTGTGTAGTATATTGATATGATAATGGACAAAACAAATTGGTTTTTTTAAAATGTTTAAGTATTGTTTTTCGATATTTAATTAGATATTGAGATTCAATGTCCTCTCATGTTGCATTCGATTTAGGCGAATTAAAAACGCTTTTTTTGGGCCTCGACTTCTCAGTACTGCGGCGGTTAATTGGCGATTTTAAAGTCACGGTATTCCCTGCCTTTCTCTGCTTTTTTCGCCGTATTTATCTCCGAATTGATTGACAGCAGCCGAGTACGCAATTTAGCCCCAAAAATACGCTGCCGGGCCGCCACGTCCGATGCAGCGGAACGATTGGGAGTCGCTCTCGTGCGGCGTAACCATATTTAATTGTGCGCTGCATTAATTGAACAAGTCGGCAAAAAGGAAACGAGGCGATGTTGTTTTTTGTCCGCGGCGAGTCGCTCGCGTGTGGAGGTTCGGGTCGTGCCGCTCGAACTCGAGGCTTACGGTACCCGCGAGAACAATGAAACGCGACTTAATGTCCCAGTCGTTACCGTAACAAAAGACACACGTACGAACGGCCGCCAATATCGGACCAAAACAATATCATAGTTGGGTTATCAAAATCACGACCGGTTGTTATTGTTTCCTCTCGTCTTCCCTCTCGTTGGGCGGCGACGCGACCGGTTCTGCTGCGGCCTCCCCTCGGCGCGCATTCGCCATGGCATCGCAGCATCCGACAGGATCCAGGGATTAAGCCTTTTGTGTGCGTAAAACAGATCCACACCTTTGTGCGGAAATGGCCTTGTCGACTTTGTTTTGTTTCGTTTAGACCAGTAGTCTCCGTTCATCAGCGGCGCCTTGGGTGACAACAGTCACTGAATTATATTTTGCAAAATGATTTATACCCAGCCAATACTAACTTGCTGTCCATTAAAATAAATTAGAAACTTTCAAAATGCGCATTCCAAATTAATCATCACTCATTCGTGACATTTGAGTGCATTTATATTGATACAACGTCCATGAAACTTACAAATAGTCATTACTATATTAAAATATTTGATAATCTGACACAAGTGAAATGATGTTTAAGGCTTTGATATAAATTCTAAGAAATGCAAACGAGTCGCCTGACCATTTTGATTTAATGGAAATACATAAATCTTAACTGTATTACCCTTAGAGCATTCTTACACGTTGAGCTCGGAGATAAACAGAAACGGAGGGAGTATCTTGCGTACTAAATACGTTAACCCAAATTTATAGACTGATAATGATATGTGAATAATGAATCTATTTCAAGTGTATCGTTTATGTTTACTTGGAGAAATTACCGAATATTGTGTTCTGTCGAAAGTGTTTATTTATTTATATACAAGCTTCATACACGCTGCACTGATTCTGATAGATAAGTGGATTTGTACAGATGATAAGTAGCGGACATACAAATATAGCATCTGAGTTTATGATGATTTTCAATTAACTTACCACTCAAAGACTTAAATATGAAATCTTGTTATTTATATTGATCGTATGAGAACAATGTGTTTTGTCACGTTTTATTGCTTTAGAAAACGCGTTTTGTAAATGGCTTCATACGTTACACGAGTGACGGACCGTGTAATGGACTCAATAATCAGCGTTTGAAGCACTCTTAACTTGATTTTTACAAATTCCATCCGTTTTAATGATCGATTAAATCCTGGAGTGCAGCTCAGGGCGATATAAATTATCTCGGTATGGATGGTTCGTAGAGTGCTGATAATGAGCCCGCGGGCATGTAATTTATTAGCTGTTCACTTGTGCCTTCTTATGATTAATTAATATAAAGCTCACCTCTCCAGCTAGAGATATGTTCATTAAACGCGCCCCAGTCCGGCCGGACAATTCGATGCATCATCCGATGAATGTCAAACTTTTATGTCGCAATTCGGCCCGTCTGTCGTTTTTATTTATTTTTATTACTTTTTAGCGTCCGCATAAATTGGAACTAATTGACTCGTTTCTATGAAATGCGCCATTTGAAACCGACGAGTTCTCATACGCGCGCTCTTTATTAATTCCGCCTCTTCGCCGATAAATAAAGTCCGGCAAAAAACACCAATTTATATGCCATTCTGTTTGTCCGCCCGCCCCTCCGCTTTCCGGCGCGAAACCCGATTGTGCGTCGATACTCCGGTCGTGGCGCCCGGGGCGCTCGATTTGCGATCGCTAATTACCTCGTATTTATATAGAGCAAACAAAAAAGTGCAACGGAAATGGAAACTAATTCGCAACCCATTGATTACCGATATGTGAGATATTTTTTTGCGCGCGCGACTCGGCGATAAATAAAAGCAAAGCGCGTTGAACACTTCCTTTCGCGGCGTCCATAAATTAGCCGGATGGACGCTGAAAGAGCTGATGATGCTCGCGCGAAAAAATGCGGCCTTGATATTGAAGTTTCGTTGAAATTGATTCAGCGTGTTTTCGACAATCCTATTTGTATTCAGAAAACATGACTATGGACTTTTGATAAAATTTTGAAGAAGCGTTGAAAATTTTAGCACCGTTGACCAAATAAAGCGATTCCTAAACAATTTGAATCTGAGATGAGCTAAATGTTCCTATATAAAGCTGATTTTATTGCTTTTTCCCTATTTATTAACGTGAATTGTTAGCTAAAAAATGAAGCTATGTGTTGTGCAATATATAATAAAATACGCTTTCTAGTGGTATACACACGCACACATAGCAGAGACAGCGTGACGCATGCGCGTAACGATTTTTCGTGGTGTTCAACCCAATTTGCCCTACTGCGCCTATACACGTTTCACATCAATAATGAAATATTTCCCGAATTCATTACCGGACATTGGTATCTACAAAAAAAGAAGATCATTGCAGAATCATTATATAGATCACATGAAGATACGGATAAATATTCAGCTTTCAAATTCATGCATAGTGTCTGGCCGACTGAGCATGTTTATTGCTTGTAATTCTTACTTTTTCGTTGTTCCCCCATTGATATTCAATGAGGCCTCAGGTTAGTAGTAACATAATAAGCTTCTTCGAGAGCCTCCCTCTAAGTTATGCGCGGTTCGATCGTCGAGGGCCACTAATATCAGCTCGTAATACGATACGCGCCATGACTAGGCGTGTGACATACTATAAAAAAGTTCAACATGAAGGGCACATCGATTCCGACGCCTACCAAAAAGTATTCGGCACAAACCAAATTACAAAATTCCCGAGTGGGACCGTCGTCGATGCAATTATCATCGGGCTGCACGCGTTTCGAGTGCGTTTCGACGGCCTCTTCAGCGCCGGTTCAGCTTTCTTCTGCATTTCATTCCGTCGGAACGAAATTCCGCTTTAATACGGTTTTAATTATACGTTCCGAGTACATTTCCATGCCGGTTGCAAAAATTCTCGCGTATTTTCCCGTCGAAACGAGCCGGTCGCGTTTCCCCCCCGTTTCCAAATCAAATTACACACATTAAACTTATCGACATTCTTCGGCTAATGAGGGACGCTCGCTCGAAAAATTCTCGGTAAAATATCATTTTTGTAGTAATTGGGACATTGGCACGCAATCCGCTAATGATTTTGTGAAATTGTCCGTGTTTCGCAATGGGTAAATCTTTGTTGCAACACGAAATTGCAACACGGTGCAATCATTCAGCATCGCCTCCGTAAGATCACGATTCCGCATAAAAACGGAACAATCATCCGCGTTTAAAACGCGCCAAAGATACTGCGACGCTAATAAATGTCGACCGTCAATTTATACGACCGCCTGTTGGGGGATATCGATGCTGGATGATCTGAAAATCTACAAAATGCCAATCGTGTGCATGCAGATGAAGATTTTATAAAGCAAATATTTTAATTGCAATTAAGATATTCGAACAAATTATTTGATATTATTATGCGTATCAACGGAAACAATGATTGGCGTTTGAAATAATCAATGATTTGTTCGAAGATAATCAATATCGTATGTGTATCGCCTCAACGGCGATGATCTTCCGATAGCACGCAATCTAGTACTATCATAGTTTCGATGGAATCCAAAGATCAGATTGGAAAATCGACGAAATGCATTTTCCACCGGGGCATGACGTGCCCATTTCGCAGCCGTCAGCTAAAATTACATACGATTTATATAAAAGTGGTCGATATGACGAGACTTGTATCGGATAGTGCAATATGAACTTATTCGCGGATTACGTGACTGCCGCTGACGGCTCTGTTGTCGCCATTAGGTCGTCATTAGGATGTATGCGATTCTGCAGTTTCTTGACCGCGAGCATATCCTCGATGATGGAATGCGAAATTATTTAATCGTTAGCGGGTTTTTGTGCGAGCGATCGGCCGCTGGAAAAACTGCAAGAGATGCGCTTTGCGTGCCGCGCATCGGGCGCGTTTGACACGTCGGAGCGTTCCCCCGACTTTGGCACGCACACTTCGAATTAATTTTTTTAAATGCATCCTTCAGCGGTCTAGTTGCGTCGATGCATTTTATGCAATTATTTCGCGATTCTATAAATTAAATGGCACACAATAAAAATTATTAACATATTTATTAATTATTTATTAAATTTTATTTTTATTTTGTTCCAGATCTCATACATATGAAACGTACAACGTTGAAAAACTCAAAATATATAAAATACGGTAAGATTTAATTTATTCATTATATAAATAAGTTTTAGTGGTTCGAAACTTGGCTAAACTCTAACCTGTTTCATTATTTCGGTATTCGAGTGCGAAGGCGCTGTGGTCGTATTCGTCCACGCGATAAGACGTCTCGTCTAGCGTCATACTGGTGTCGGGTTCGATCCCTGACCGAACCGCTATAACATTTTACAAACAAAATTTTCAAACATCGTGGCCATGTCGAAGATGTGTATGGGTCAATCTGCTCGTGCGCATTCAAAACATGGCCGATAAAATGATTCGGCTGTGACGTGACCTCAAGGGACCTTATCTGTCCGAGGTTGCATGACTGCTAGAAGACACTTCTTTTTTATTTAAATGGCATGATGAAATAATTCTTATTACAATTGAGTCCATCATTATTATTATTAAAACACGTTGAATAAATTGCAATGGACGACGATGCCATTATTGTTATTATTACACACTGCTATAAAAAAAACATTTATCAATAAGTTTATTAGAAATGCCGCTGTTATTATTATTCTTACATCGTTAGATAATTTAATGCGCTTAAATATAATATTTTGGAAGCTCGATCTTTTCGAGGCTTTTTATGGACAGCTCAAAACTCAGGTATAAAATATATAAGATACACGTGAACGTAGACCCTTGGTAATAAAAAAAGATGAAATTCTATACGCGGGGAGTAATCGAGACTTTAACCCTTATCTGAGGGGCATTTTTTATGCGTTAGTTAATTTGAGTCCGGTCTTTTGTTTTTTTGTATTATTTTTTCCCCCCCGAGTTCTCAACATTTTTCTTATGGTATGTCGAGCGGATGAACCCTGATATTATGTCACGGAGCTAACATGTCGTGACCCATTTTTATGTGCGTCGTTTTTAATTTCACATCGCAAGAAATGTTGAAAATAAGAAATTAAAAATCACGTCCCTTTAGCAAAAAGGGTTGCATTTACAATGCAAAAAAAAATCGATTCCCATCACAACAAAATGCCAATAAATATCGCCCGACATTGTTGCATTCCGTAAATATTATTCATATAATCCATATAAACATGCATTCATATGCATCATCCCCGGCGATCGAGGGTTGTAATTTATTGGCTTACATTGTATCGAAAATCATCTTACCCGAGCACAAAAAGATGCAAGAAAAAGGGGTCCGATGTATCATTCGATGTTTATAATATGAATGGAGCGACATGTGCGTCAGCTCGGGGTTCCGAGAAGACAAAGCAAAAAATAAAATAGAAAGTATCTAGACCAGCGTAGAATTTGAATATTTGGGGCAAGCAAACACAGGAACTCAGACAGGTAGGGCAGGTAAACAGCTCCGTTTCCTTTCACACGACGAAGGGTTAAGGATGCTGCGGGAGAATGCAGTTTTAAATATTTAATCTGTTGCGCAAAGATCGGCGAGCTAGAAATCGTGTGGCCCCCCTATGATCCCTTTTTCGGGTCGTTTTTTATCGACGCCTCGTTATGCGCATCCCCGCCATTATCTCACGGATGCATTTAATTGAAACAATGCACCCCGATGTATAATTCTTGTTTGTCTAAATCAAAAATGCTTCGGATCCTTCGAACCAGGTGCTGGATAAATTGGTCCCTTTACGGCACAATTTCAGCACCTCGTTTCCTCATTCTGCCAAAATTCAATGACCATGCATTATCTCCAATTTGAATAACAACATAGCTTCCGAGCAACAATGCCTTCTACTTTTCACAGCCGTTTACCCCCTTGAAAAATGTACAAATACCTGTGTTCTGTGGCTGCGAAGACATCATAAAAGGGACACGCAATCCTTGCATACGCTTTGTCAGCATTTAATGCATCGTCCTTAAAAAAGACACAAAGGGTTTTTAACCCTTTGTGTCTTTTTTGGGCACTCTGTGCTTTGTTACTTCTCACTTGCGACAATGGGATGAATATATGTATATGTATTCCGGTAGCGCGATATTTAATCATAAATTCGTAGATTCACCGGGACACCCTTGCCGGGGGGCGCACGTATGACTGAGCTTCTTTTTAAAAAAGGACGTTATTTATGGACGAGACATTTGCATCGACGGTGTCGCATATTGATCATGGGAATTTGAAAAAGTTTTCTTTCAAGATTGGCGATATTTATCTATGACTTGGGAGCTTAGGCGCGCAATGTGCGCATGCACATAAATCAAACAACCCTTTAAACCCCCCCCATGGAAATATCCAAATTATGCTAATATTTCTTGCGGGGAAAATAGCAGAATCAGCTCAGCTGAGCAATATAAATGAAATAATTTATGCCTGAGAAAAATATTTGTGTAGTTGGATAGTGCATACGACATGCCGTCTTGTTACACAGGAAGCCGGCAATTTATAATGCATTCCTCCACTTTTCTAACCACCATAACTCATTTTATACGAATTGTTGACGTCCATGATTATGTTTATCCAAAACGCATCTAAAAAATAATATTTCTTCCATGAAAGTGCTCGAATCATAACAAAAAGGGGAACGCTCGGTCGGCGACTTTGGAAACGCAATTAATGTACGGCTTGTGCAAACAATGGACGCAAAACAAATTTGTGAGAAAATTGTGATAACATACAAATATAACGCCATTTTGCTTCGTCACAATGCAAAAAAAAAATGTGATTAATCCATACAATAAGAATTTGATGCATTGTTCTAATTTCAACTTTATACCCGTATAGATTACCAATAACCACGTATGCTTCTTATCGAGATGGTTGCCAAAGTGCCCTTCGATACTTTCACCCTGATGCCAAGTGTAAATTCCTGTTATTTTGAGCTTTAATATCATAATTGATGCATGGAATAGACGATATGAATGTGATTCTTTCATATGAATGAATATAAAAACGTTGCAACGCATGTGGCTGCACTATGATGATGATGATGATGTTATTAATTATGCAATGATGTTAATGAAACAATTTTTGGGGTTGTACCCCGCCCAAGAACGCATGGTTTGATATTAAAGATATTTCATTGTGTGTGTATTGCGAGCATCTGCATATATAATGAAAGAGCTATTTGATGCTTTCTAATAGTTTCGAGGGTTGTCCTCATGGCAATATGTTCTCTTATCGAACAAAAGATCTCGATAAGCGTCCGTTGATGTTAACATCTATTATACTCTTTATTCCATTCTTTCTGCCTTCTTCTATCTTATCTTATCGGCTTTAAATATTAATTTTATCGCTTAATCTAACCAGTACTCTATGAACTTGAGCGTGAAACTCGACTCAAATATTACTATGCGTTGAACATTAATCATTTTTTTTATATGTATATTGTGAAAACACGAAAATTTTTATGAGTTTTTGGTAATTAACTCGCGACGACCCGGGACTAATTTCCTATTTCGGAAACAAGTTCAATATTATTTATAGTCGAATGCTACAACGCTGATTTATAGCCGGGCTCAATCCCAAGTATCGTAATAATTCAATTAGGGCAATTTATCAAACTCGTGTTCCAGGTTTGTTATACAAATTCGTTAATTATTAAAATAATAATACGCACAATGAAAATGGATTGGTCGTTTGGTAAATATGTCGAATTATCGGGCACGTTTGATAGATGTCGAAAAACATTGCGAAATAAAGATGTTCAACCATAAATAATGCTCGGAATTAAAAAGATTAGAGATTACGGTCGCTGGGCGGAGTGGGCTTTATGACTTCCCTGCTATCAACAAGTAAATTGTGCCCGATGACATCATGGACTCACTTCTGGCTCATCAGTACAAGTGTAAAAACTGATATTTTTCGTGTAACTGAGCGACTGGAAACGAACGGCACGCGAGCCCATTAGATTGTATTATCAAATGGATGCACATAAAAGTCGCCCACGTCTCTTTCCGCGCAACCAAATTCTCATCGTCGATCTATTTCTGTATCGGAAATAATAAAAATGGCACTCGAAACAGTGTTTTTTTAAGCACAAAGGGCGCAGTCTTTCCATTCCGAATGCCGCGATAAGTGTTCACAGTCAAATTAAATTATTGAATGGTTGCGTAATTGGAAGAGTCACGGACGGACGGATAGAAACGTGCCGCGATGTAATTTTGTGACGGTGATGTTCGATTTCGAAAGATATCGAAGGGTGATGTTCGAGGTGATAATAGTTTCGTTCACGAAACCAAAGAAACGTATTAGCGTGCATCGTGTGAAATCAACCCCCGTCGTTTGGGGTTGGAATGTCGATGCCGACTTAAAATTCGGACGATATCAATTTTCGGCAATAAAACAGTCGGAACGACATCACATTATCGACGTGTATTCGGCGAATGTTGAATGAATAACATTCGAAAATAATTCGCGACGTCTTCGGCGAAGTGTTATTATTGCGGCGATATAACATATGAATGACATATGTCGCGCGAATAAATTGAAATGTCGCACGCACACCTGCGCTATATCTCAACATGTCGAAGATGATCTTCGATCCGCGCGACATATCCGTATGTCGCCGCAATAAGCGATATTAGATGTTGCATAACTCGGGAGCGTTTCGAGCGGCCCCGTCACTAGAATCTCGTTAGCAATCCGGGATTGCATTTTATAAATAACTTTCGGGACCCTTGCTTTCAGTGCGTGTGAACCCAGCATCAATATGCACCGGGACATGGCATCTAGCTTCCATGCTTTGTTATTTATAAACGTACGCGTATTAAATGCGGCTATGCAAATGCGGTCCCCGTATGTATTTATGAATTTAGTCACTCGATGATGAACATTCTAGCTGGCGTATTTGCCTATGTAGATTTTCACTTCATATGATAATTCGACACGGGCAATGTACGAAGGTATTTTTCGAAATGGGCGCCATCCAGAGGCGAGACGTCGATGCTCGCGTACGAACGCTCCTCGATGCTCGCTTTACACACTATAATCCGTTTTGGTGATATCAATTGTGCCACATCCCACGCCCTATTTCGTTACATTGAGACTGACTCATACACACATAATGCCGTACGTCCACCGTACTATGCCTGTGTCATGTCACTGACGATCTTCAACAGGTCGTTTACATCTCCGCATTGGACATGTGCCCACAATTGTGAGACTGCGTACGCTCGGCTGTCATAACCGAATTTGACATCCGCGATCGCCGTGTATCAATTCTGTCCGCATCCTAAATTTGCATACATTTCGTGAGATCGCATTTTTTGCCCGACAATTAGCGGACGACTTGCCGAGAGCGACTCGCAAATAGACGGATAATTGGAAGAAACTTTTCATCGAGTAGATTCAGCGTACCGATCGACGACCGAATTCGATGCATGCGCAGATGCGCGCGCAGCATTATCGTCATTGCGTTTCGAACGTATGTCGTCGGAAATCGCTCCCCCAAATCTTCCACGGGCTCAATAATGAGAATTTATAAATTCGTTAAATAAAACGAGTTTATCCAGTCCCGTGTTGCTTTTTATGAACTATCTGGACGAGGTGTGCTCGCACAATAAAAATCCTGTTATTCTCGTATTACGAAACGGTCGAAAATAGCATCAAACAATTTTTCCTGTTTGGGTCGTCGTCGAGGCATTCGACGAGGAAAAAATGTTTTCTTCTTATTTTCAGATCATATACGACCGACGCGAATCATGATGAAACCGACATTGTCGGTCGCCCGAAAGGAACCTTTGTCCGGGGCGTCTCCGTCGAATTTTTACATGCGATCGCCAAAAAGTCGGCCCGCATGTCTTCGGTTATTTTAAATATTTGACCGGGTCCGCTGACACGCCCGAGTGGAATGTTTCTCTTTCCAATCCGAAGAACAAACATTATAATTACGACAGAACGTGAGTGTGACTTTGTTTACCTTTGATAGGAGACGGGCGACCAAATCTCGTCAGGTATCATCACGTGGTCATCCAACTCCTCTCAAAATACCCACGCGCGAAAGGGACGGACGCGTCCGACTCCGACGCGCGCGAGCGAGAGGGCAGATATAAGGTCGCCGACCTACCGACGAACATCCCTGCCCACCTCCTTATACGACCGAACCGTCCGAGATGACCAAACTCGTACCCGTTATTTATCGCCCATAAAAACCTTCGTTTTCCATTTTATCCGACTAGTTTCTTTTTTATTCGGCGTAGATTACATCGATTTGAATGTAAATTGAATGTGATAATTTATTATATATATTTTTTTCCATAGCTGGATTGCTCCATTTATCTCAGAATTTATGGAGGTGAATATCCCGTCCCCTCATAAAACCGATCAGTAAAAGATGTTTTCTATTCAACGCGGAGTCTCACCGAGCGACCCATTATTAGTCTAGTTGATTGGTGGTCGGGACAGACTTCAAAAATGATAGCTATGAACCCTTTGATTACCGAAGAGCGCTATTGTACTCTTATGCCAATAAACACATCGACTAAAAACTTCAAACGAATTTTTTTTTGCTAAAATATTGCGCTATGCGTTGTTTGCCGCTTGAAGTTTCATTTATCGTGACGTTCGAGTCAATTCACCCTACTGCGCCCATAATACCTTTCTTTTACTATGGTGTATTTACTACATTGAATCTCGATATACCATCTATATCGATATATATATACTATGATATGAGATATAATAAATATGGCGTATGGTGTACTAAATACATAGCATCGTAAAAGAAAGGTTAAACACATTTTGCAATGCATTGACGCAGCAATCCTACACTATTGTATCATAAGAAGACTTCCATATTATTTTCATTGTGTGAAGTATCAATGTGACAAATATAAAACATAATCAGCCCTTTAAGGGCCGCATTAAATTTAATACACAGCAACATTTCAACATTATGGCTCCAACACCAATCAGCACTCCATTAAAACTTAGCTTTTATACGCTCTCCACTATTCCATATATCCACACAGTTTAGCTTTGATAAAGTCGGCCGTAAAAGTGTGCATTTCGACTAATTTATTTTCTACATTAGGGATATCGTGTTCCACGCATAAAATAATTAAACATATTTAACGTCGGGAACATTTTAACGCCGTTAAAACATCGGTAGGCGTTCTTATCGTACATTTCATCTCAATCTGAAGCCATTTTATTCACAATGAACCTAGCCAGTGCTAGTTAACCTTTGGCTTTAACCTACACATTCCCCTATTTTTTGAAAATTTTATTACTTCATTTAATGTGCGAACAAAGAGAAATAATCAAAACATGGTTAACCCACCTTAAATTAATTTCAATTCGATCTGATTACATTGGATGATGTGTTGCTTGAGTTTTATGATTTATGACCTGTGCTAAAAATTCAAATACAATTCTTAAGACCCTATTAAATTGCTCAAGAATAAATATGCCTATAGATCAGCTGAGGATCATTTTGATAAAATTTAAGCAAAAGCATTTATTAATCTTTCCCTTACGATGATGCGTATTTAGTACGCCATTATGACATTCTAAATAAAATTCCCATTATTACAACTTTACTACAATTTGACCAGTGTAGTAAATACACCACAGTAAAGGAAAGGTTAAAGCGCACTGTGATGAATTGCTGACGCTAATTTGTGCCGATAAAAATATGTATTCTCTTTACGGCGCGTATTTATCGACGAAAACAGTGGATATGAAATGTTTTTGTGAATCTAGATCCCGATGGAAAAAAATGTTGGCTCTGCACGTGCTCCATGGCGGTGTTTTTGCCTTCACTAAAATAAAATTTCATGGCATCACTATAATTTATCACGGGACCGGAAAAGCACGCACGTTAATATCACATTTAAATAACAAAAACGGGGAACCCCTTTTCAGCGCTATACACATTTTTTTCCAACATACACTATTAATAATAACTGGAAGAAAATGAATGCACGGTAAGAGGTTCGGTGCCATAGAAACCTCATATCCAGTCCATTATCTTAAACCTTTTCGCCTTTGTTTAGAATTCCTATGGGCTCATTGTATGACATAACAACTGCACGTATGCAAACGAAGGGTCTTTATGGGTGCATGGGGTTTAATATTATGCAATAACGCATACACACACACACTATGAATAAATTGCGTGTGTGGCAATCGACAGAAAAAAACATCTTATCGTGCGTTGTTATAATATCAATTCAATTGCTAATAATAACCTAAATATCGAATAACATATTGCATTTTATTGATTATTGTTTGAATGGTGGATGCTTAATTTTCGTTCTTATCCTTGTGCGCGCATAGGATAAATGGTTTGGAAGTCATCCGAGTCGATGTTGTAAATCATTCGTGGCAGAATCATATGAATGGCCTTCGTCCTCGATGGATTCTTCGTTTTTGGTCTCGTCAAAGGGGCCATCCATCAGTCAATCCGAGGAGGCGATGCATGGATCCTTCGGAGGAGCCGCGTCCGCTTCCAGGAGGACCCTCCGGGGATACACAGCACCGAGACATGTTAGACTTCCAAGACATTTACTAATCGACCGATGCAACGCCGCTGACCATGATGAATGATGCTGTATAAATGCAATTTTGCAGAAGACCAGAACGGCCCGAAATAGAGCGGCGATTCCATGTGTGTTTCGAAACCGGCTCAGCATCCCATTGTCTTCTTTTTTGGCGTCTATGCGGAATTAATGCGCCACGGCCTTAATCAATATAGACTTTAATCCCATTATGCGCTTGAATATTTTCAATGGATGGCATCATCTCGCGCTTATGATCCGCCATGCGAGACATGTTCGATATTCGAAGATGCTCTCTCGAGCGCGTTTAAATCAAAGAATGCAATTTTCTTCGTCGTCTCTTTCGCCAAATGCATTCTTTCAGACATATGCTCGTCAGTGTTGAAAAATGGACGTGGCGAAAAGATGACTGCATCATCATTATTGGCGTGCACTTCGGGCTGAATGGCTAAAAAACGACATAAAAGTCTTTTGAGAGACACGTATCTTCGTTTGTGCCATTTAAAATTATATACCACGACATCCAATGTGCCCTGTCATTAAGTTCTTTTTTTAGAACGGGCCTCTCGGTGCTTATTGTCTGTCGAACGTGTGCCTCATCTTTCTCGTTTTATACCGACGCCGGATCATCTTTGATCTCCCCCCCGTCCGTTTCTGCCTTCGAATGCTCAAATAATAACCCATTTTTCTCTTTTGTTACAGATCATCGCTGCTGAGGACGTTTCGCCGAAGAATCGAGTGTTAAATACGACCGGCACAATCTAACACGACTGCAACATTCAACCCCATCTGGTGAGCGCTCAGTAGTTAGACACGCCTCGTTTTCCAATTCGAACAGAACGGAAATAGGCAAGGCAAAGTACGCTTGTTAAAAGGCAACTCGGTCATCAATTAATAACGAAAGATAAATTTGAACTCTTTTATTGCACATTGTATTGTGGGATGAACGCGGATTCGTGGCATTAACCCACAAATTAGGGCTCCGTCTTTTTGTCATAGCAACATCCATTAGCCTTATTGTTTCATGAGACGGCCTCACCACAACGATCAATCTACAGAGTGACAGTCTCATACCTTCTCAAATTTTCATACACCAACTATCCTAGTATTAAATGACGAATTTATCATATAAAGCATAATCGTCTAAATTCAGATACACTTAAATGGCGAACAGACAGACATACATTCATTATTTTAGCATTTATATAATATTCTCATCATCGCATCTTATAATATCATCATCTCGCTAAAATTTATGATGTTATCTCATCTAATCGGCAGTCGTTCAAATGAAAATCAATTGTTCGACATGTTAACAACAGCCAATCAATCAACAATATACTTTTATAATTGCTTGAAAACTATGAAGGATTTATTGCGATAAGTCCGAATATATCTTGTCATCGCATAATTACGAATTCCTCAGATATTTAGATTGGATTTGAGATTGTTTGTGCGATGTCGACATCTAAATTTGTAATCGTTCAATCGATCATCGGTAAAAGTAACATCGCTTCCACATTCGGCCAATTATTTATCGGCGATTAGTCGAATTGAATTGGTTAATTAATCGGATAGCTCAATTAAATTCATATTGAGTGCGTTATTATTAAAATAATCATTAGATTTCTATTGATTCTGCGTTATTTATTGCGATCATCGAAGCCTTAGATTATATGTAATTATGCAATTACGGGCATCAAATGCGCTCGTAATTAAACATTATGATGATTTGTTGTGCGGATTGCATCAATAGCGTCGTTCATTGAATATGCAACAATCGCAAATTGAAAAATGCATTGAATGCAGACGGGCAAAAAACAGCGGCGCATTAATTGCGGATTTATTCAATTGCAACGATCGAGGGCAAATTAAGGGTGCGGAAGATTGATGATCCGAGCGGACCGAGAGCAAGATGATGCCCCCAAAAAAATATCATCGTACAAATTATATATTTATAGTCGGAATACACGTGTTTTTAAAAGAGTTTGGAGAACATCTGCTTTGAAATGTCCCACACGAAGAGATCGTTGGAGACCTACTCTACAATTTGGATATAAAAAGCTCATCCGTTTACTTTAGTACACTTGCAGCATGTTGCCTCGGCTAAAACACCAATAAAAAATCAAGTTGATCGCTGTTGCGACAGACGTTCGGACTAAAAGACACACAAGAGGGTTGATGGATGTTTGAATAAGAATATCGTAAATAAAAGGGTTGTCATGAAAGAAATGCCCTTCAATGTGATGAATACACATGTTTCTCCGATGACTCGGATAGTTTTATTCACATTGTTCCCATTTAAAGCAGAAGGAAGACGTTGTTCTTTTTTTTGGATTGTCGATGAATGAACGTCCGTGAATGTGGTCAATGACGTATTTAATATGCATGTCATTAAAGCGCAACAATGCATTTACCCTCGCTTGCATTTGTCGACCGTCTCATTAAAGTATTTACTACAACTCGACTCTAATAATGGGAATATCAATATTAAATATAAAAGATACGGGGCTTAGAATATTTCAGAATTTCATATGGTGTACCAAATACATATCATAGTAGCGCGTGGGTGTTTTTTAGTACGATAAAGGAAATGTTAACACTATCGTGGCCGCATCAAATGATAAATATAATAATATAGAAATACATTCGCCGTATTCATTGAATTAGTAATAAAAGTAATATTAAAGCATCGAGTGGTTCGTCATTTAGTTTGGATCTGATTTTGGTAGCCAGGCAACTTGCTGCTGAAAATGCACGCTCAGCCTCCACACTCGTTGGATGTATCGTCATCAGATATTTAAATTATAATTCGAGTTCATGACTGCGTCCATTTTCGTATAACACCATCAATGTGACTGATTCAATTCCTTTTTGCTGAGACGCAGACTAAAACTTTGCAAAATTCCCGATTTCCCGACAAATTATTTATTTCCGCCGCTGCAGATGATTCGTAATTGTATTATAGAGGAATACAAAAATTCTGAACCCCGTATCTAAAATATTTCATATCGATGTTCGCATTATTAGAGTCGAAGTGTAGTAAATACATCACCGGTAAATAAATGTTAATATAACAATTTGATAAACATATATGCAATATATATATATATATATACATAGATTAGACAGTTACTGCTCCTAGGCGTCCCCTAGCGTCCAGATTTCGGCGGAAATGTCTCGATTTTGTAGCCTTAATTGAGGTGTACGATTTCTGTTAGATACAAATTTTAATCCCGAATTTTTCGGGTTTACGTTTAATAGTCTCGGGATTCATGAGCATCTAAAACTGTCTGGGATCCCGGGATTGGATTCCCTAATCGTCGCGTTAAACCCGCGATGATGCAACATATGCATCACCGGCCACGAAAGCGTTAAAATCATGCGATGCTATAAATATCATGGATAAATCCTAATCTGAGTTGTTTATAAATCAATTCGATATGAGAAGACATAATTATCATAAATAACAATTTGATGAATTCGTTATTAATGGCCGCCCAGGGCTTAAGATATTATATCCCATATACAAAAATGATATTCCACGCAGCCATAGGCCAAAAAAATAACCATAAAAGTTGTGATCTATGGATGGTGTTAAAAAACTAGTTTTAAATGCCATCGCCTTCCTTCTTTTCATATTTGTGTCGATCCGATCGTAAATAACCCAACCGAATGCATATACATGAATTTTTCGTCAAAGACGTGACCGACAGGCCTGTGTCTTAAGGGTTCCAAAACGATGATCGAACAAATAAAAGTCAACCCGAGGTCGACAACGATCAATAAAAAGCGATTGAGAAGTGTCATTCAACGCGACGTTGTATGCCATAGTAATTATCCAAACAGCTTTTTTCCATCGCTTACACCATAACGATTTCCATTTCATAATTTTCAAATGGCTCGAATATCATTCGGCAAGAATACATATTTACACAGGGAAAAAAATGTATTTATTCTCGAGAGTGCACTTGTCACATTGACAACCGGTTTTACTCCAACGTCCAAAGTTGAAAGCTGTGAATTAATAGTTAATGTCGCATCCGACGCCACGAAATTCGAATCGATTCAATCGAACGGACGCATCCCATTTTCTGCAGCGCAATCGTGAATCATCGCTAACGAGATAAATATGTTCGTACGTATATACGCACGCCAAAAATGCAGGGGTGGAATCAACCCCTGCGTTCGATATGTGAGATTCGATATGAAAAAAAATGGGGCGGGAAAAGTGGTGCGCGTTTATAAATGTCAAAACAAATTACGATGGCGATTTATGCAAAAATGCTCCGTCTCTCTCGTTTTCGTGCGGGCACGTTGGCGCGCGAATGAGACGGCGCCATTCAGCATTGCGTCCGCGTGCCGAAAAACTAAGTCTGACCAATTGAAATAAATTATTGTAACACACGATGAACGCAAGAATTTGAGTCGATGCGTCTATATTTTTTAAGGCGCGTAAGATAAAATTTTCCCTTGAATCAACAACTTTTTTTTTAATACTTGGGTTATATTTAAACAGTTATCGGCTGTTAAATCACCTGAGTCAAGTATTATAGAGCATGTGAGTCAGCTGTGTAAATCGCTGAGTACTTGTAATTTGACCGTGTTCATTATATGGATGCTCAACACCACTGTGTATAACGCCTATTCATAAAATGTAGGCAATTTTACCGTATGGATATTTTGACCTTTTCCGCCAATGGAAATCGATTTGTTGTAATAATATTCCCAAACGCTGTTATTTTCGCGCTTGGCAACTCCTCCGATAAGAAAATCCGATGTGCTTATATTTCGCTATGATATTTGGCAAATTTCAAATCGATGGCGATTTTGGAAGCATTGATATATTTCATCGCTTGACATTTGAAGCGAAAATTAAATCCCCAGTCGAATAACAGCGCCGTAAAGCTTTCTAGTATTCAATAATCAAAAGCAATGGCGCCACATGGAAATGTTTTATTGTTCAAGTGAGAATTCCATCGTTAATCTCAAGAATCCCAATAAACCTTTTTTTTTCTTGGACATTGTGATTTTACCGATTATTTCATTATGTCATTAAGCAAACTGGTTTTATCGTACTTTTAATATACAATAAATAGTATGGCACGGGCAGCGTTTCTTTATGCTAATTCGGCTGCTTCTGTCACGTAGTCAAATTCTTTTTTTGGTCAAATGTTTGACAATAAAAGTTAATGTCCGCATATGGTCATTGCTGAGAGCCCGTTAACGTCTCTCGAATTCTCCGAATAGTAATTATTTTTATGGTCGAGAAATATTTCTTCAATTATATCCTCTTAATGACCATAATCGACCATTCGGGCATAATTTATTTATTTAATAAAAATACAGTTATGAAACCGCTGACGATGAACAACCACATAGATTTTAACCAGATGGTTTGGCACTATCCTATCCTATCGCCCCATAAAATTTACATACGTGAAAGGATCGACTATTATTTAAATGTCAAAAGAAGCTGCAGCAATCGAGCATGCCATTTCATACATCCAAACCATCCGTTAATTATTTCGATCCCCGATCCAAACAGATCGGACATTCGATTTGATGCGCAAACATCAAATCGGCGAAATTCAAAATTGAAATCTTATTTTATTAATAGCACGAATTCCGCGAACATATTTCATCGTGCCATGAAATTGGCAGATAAAGTTTGTCGATGGTATCGGGAGCAAAAAGGGAGTAGATGTGTAAAGAGGGTCGGAATAAATTGGTGTGGTGGGGGCGCAAAGGGGTTTAAGGGATGCCACTCTCATTATTGGAATATCCACAAGGGGGAATATATGCAAACTAAACCATCAAGGTTTTTGGGGTCGTTTGAACGGTTTGCACCAAATAAGATACCATTGTCGCCCCCCCAAACTATCACATCCACCGCTTTTACTATTACAACATTTTTATGCCGTGGATAAATTAACATTCGATGCGCCATTTTGTTAAAATAATAAACGCTAACTCATTGTGCGATAAGAAATAAATATTTGAATATAAACTCGTCCATGTATTACAATCAAACGCCAAAGGCGATAAATTATTAATAATAAGAATTTATCGCGAATTGTATTATCAATTTTATTAATGTCAGCAGCATAAAAACGGCTTAAGATTGTACAAAAATGTTATTAAAATTAATGTGATTAATTCAATTCTGTGTATTACATTAAAACATCCGACGATAAACCAACGCGCAATAAACATTATTTATAACCGTGTTATTTATTAGATGTATTTTTATATTGATTATTACGATTTGTTATTTATAATAAGCTGACTTATATGTATTATATCCTTGTCGGGACGAATTCACATTACTATAATACGCATATTTTAAAGCCCTCGTAAAATGTTTTTACAAGGGGGTTTTTACTTTGCCCTCGGAAGCCTATAATCCTTACCAGACAGGTAAATCCCTAATAGTTGCTCATATTTTCCATCAGAATGAAAATGTAATATGACCTTTATACTTTTGCAACAAAGGGAAATACTTTTTACATTTGTGATGTATTAAAGATCGTTAAAATGTATGAGCGTATATTATAAATATTAGTGATTACATCGAGCTGGAATCTTATTATTTTTTACATATCAAACAATACAAAAAATTGCAACTTTCTACGAAACAATTCAAGTGGCATTGAATGCACAATATATATATATATCAAAGGGCTCCTCATTTTATCTTGTTCTCATAAAAGACAACTATGCTTGCATGGATAATAAAAGATCCCCCTCGTGCTTTTTGCACTTTTAAAATATTAAAATTTCTCCATACCCTCACAGGCTTTGTATTATTAGGCGAAAATATGTGCGGATATGAAAAACTCTATCTTTGATCTTTTAGCGTTGATATGGGCATCAAATTATTTCGCCGAAGAAAGAAAAAGATGCAATTGGATCCACCGAAGATTTATTCAATCAATGGTATTAGCCAGTAGCGAGGTATAGAGTTCCTACGTGATTTATATGATTGTAGGAACTTCATACCGTGCTCTTGGGTATGCCAAAAAACATCATGAAGATACAAGTGAAACCACCATTCGACGCAAGGTCGAAAAACATCATCAATATTGACTGCAAACATCTTCAAAAGCATTTTATACTTGATTGTTGTATTTTGTTATGAAGAGTCATCCAGTTGGTAGAAGGTAGTACAATTACAATCATGGACAGGTATACATTGCAATTGCCGAACATACAGTTCGGTTCGTGGTTGTGGACTAATTTAAGATAAGAAAATTTTATATCTATTTGAGGGGGTGTCATGTAACACTTCATAAGATTGTACAGAAGAGCGTAGGGATCCGCTTTAAAGGAACTAAACGTAAACAGTTATTGCCGTGCATCGAGTTGCGGCATCAAATCAAATGGTGAGTGAGAGTCACCCTTTGAATACAAATGGTTAAAAGTATTGAGTAATGGTTCAGGTCCAAATCCAGATTGTGGAAAAAATATTCACCGTGCTTATTTATTTGGGAAATTAAAAGTATCATATATCCGATCGTTGATGAGTGTTTATTTGCAAAAATGTGCATTCCATTCTGAAATACAAATTTGATTTTGAATAATTCTGCCATTATATCTGCATCTGTTATACAAAGCAAAATTAAAGCATCATGGGCGACTCCTACTCCATTTCTTCTTCGGATGTCATAATCAGGCTTGTATCAAATTTGAGTCTTAAGTTTTTATTCATCAATAAATTAGTATAATAAGAGTAATTTTAGGCCTGATGTGCGATGAATCGATGCTTATGGCCATAAAGCGATCAAATTCCCCAGACAATTTATTCGCGCCTTAACGAAGCAGATTGTCGTTAAACACCATGTTTACGTGGCTTCAGACGCATTATTATTGACGCGAGATAATGTCATCCCGTCGTCATTGAGATGATTTCTCTCATGACTCTTTTGAGTCAAGGTTCCCGACCATATCAGCACTTGACGTTCGGACCCAGCGAAATCAGACGTTTTTATCAATGCATATAAAAAACAACATTAAAACACATTAAACATGGAAAACATGGACACCAATGGAAAACAGCATCAGAAAAGAACCGCATGTGCAGCCCGAATGTAGTTATCTTTCGGCAGAATTTTCGCAAATGCGTCTCCAATTGCGGATGCCACATTTTGCCGTCCGTTTTGTCCGATGACTAAACTATTATTAATTACCGCATCAACATTTGACGTATTTGAATCGCTCAACGCTGATAAAATTGTTTTAAATGCGTGTCTATGACGTCAAATTAATAAATGAAGCCCCATCATCTTTGACCCCCTCGCGACCCGTAGATAATGTCACGTGAATCCAACCTATTGTGTGTTATTTATGTTTTTGGACTGCTAATTATAAATAAATAAATAATATAAAATATCCGGAATTATTTGGATACTATCGTATTCGGTCCAAATAACTGGATACCGTTCGGGGTTCGCAACCTCTAAATTTCGACATGCTTTATTGCTATTTATGTATCGAATGTGACGCCATTACTTTTTACGTTCTGCGATGTCCACCGAGACAGTAAAAAATGTGTACGCGATCGTCTTCTTAATCTTTTTGCATCATATTATTCATCATAAATGGCGTAAAAATGCTATTTTTGTACCTCCAAATAAATAACCTGTTTTTCTTCCAACATGCCTTAAAAATCGCCTTGACCTACCAATCAATCAGACAAACTAACATCAATATTGATGACTTTCATCGTTGAAGATCTTGATGTCCTTGATAAAAGATTTACAAAAACAAGAAATCAAGTATTAACTATAAAAGCAATTATCTGGAAATTATTTTGAAAAATTATTCAGAATCCATTACATTTTTATTTTCTAAATGTTCTCACGGATATACGAACGATAAACGCCCTATATAATGTGACATTTCGTCAAATTTAATTCAGAGTCCCTTTTATATTAACACATTCCGGTCGGCTTACGCATAGCATTGTCTTTGGCCTAACGCGGGTTTTCTAGAAGAAAAAAAATGGAGAATATATTTAGGATACCTCACTGTATAAAAAATGTGTACATATTAGTTTTTAAACAGTGATGCGCGTACCAGCGTGATAAAAGAATATTTTATAATTTATATACACTCACACCTCGTTTTGTGCGACTTTTTTGTGCGATTTCGAAGTTATGCGGTTTTTTTAAAAGCATTTTTTTTATTTTCGTGAAGAGTACGTATTGAGATATTTTGGATACAATATTGAATAAATTATCAACACTAATATATCTATATAACTCTCTATTATTCCTACCAGATTTATGTCAAAAAATATTTTTTACTACATATTTAAAAAAAAAAAAACGATAAACTGTGACAAAATAAGGCCAAAAAAATGACTTAACTGAATTTTTTTTAACAGTTGCCACTTTGTGATTTTTTTTTTTAGTTAACGACTATAGTGACATCTTTACTAATTATGAATTATATTGTTGGAAAGAGAAAATTTACACAGAACAATGATAGTTTGTAATTAAAATAATTAGTTTTTCTCTAGTGAAAATGTCTGATATCCTTAAAATTTTACCAATGATGCAAGACGTCCTTTAATTGTTACCATAAATGTTATTTTTTAATTGCCTTATTGCTTTCCTATTTTTTATTAACTTTTTTTTATACGATTTTGGATATATTTTATATAGTTGTTTCAAAGTTATGCGGTTTTTAAAATCCATGGAATGCATCTTCACTTTTTCTATGTAAGTCATAGCTCTTTTGCACAAAAAAGGTTTAACTGTAATGCAATTTTTAAATCTTTAAAGTCTTTAAGTAGTGTGCAATGACTAAATGCGCACAAGTGCGTTTCCCGTGTTTAACGATAATATCCTAAATATGCATATATGCGTAACTCGACGAGAATGTTTTAACCCTTCTGTCAATGAAATGGTTTCCCGTCAATTAAATAGGTAAACAAACTATCGTACGAAATATACTAATCTAGTGTGTTTGCAAATATATGATTCGAATACATTTTTCGCAGTACAGGTAAAAAAAATCATTGGTTTTTCCAAACATATGATGCAAAAAGGACAAAAACTTCTTTACGGAAAATGAATAAAAAACGTGATATGTACATAAATATAAATATCCTTTTTTCTCGAAACACAAGGATCCCGATTTTTCTTTTTAATTTTAAATTTTGTAAAGCCCTTAAAAAGACAAACTCAGGGAGATTTGGTAAGATCTATACATAACTACTATTTAAAAAAACATTGCAAAATCATAATGGCCTGGACAAAAAGGCTGGGTTATCTATGGATCTAATAACAAATTTTCTCGTACAAAAGCCTTAGAAAACCTATATGACAAATATGATTAGAGTCGATGGAAATTCGATAAAAATATATTGGCACGCTGATATCCATTACATGCTATCAAAATCAATCAAACCAAATCAAAATATGCTATCTTATAAATTTGATCAAATTTTGGTATAGTGCGTTAGACCCTTGACCTTTATTATAAAGACTATATCAACATGTTAATATATGGGATATTGGAATCGTCTCGATCCAGGTTTTTCTTGGGTTTTTGAATTTAATCCAATCCAAGAAGGCCCATGAAAATTATCTTCTATAGAGAAGATTCCTATGAATATTGCATAAATGAAACAATAATACCACCGAAGCATAACAATAATGCATTGATTTAGATAATTTATGATTTGATTTTGCTATTTTTGTAGAATGCCTTGATCTATTTCGATTAGTATACGATTTTTATATATATTACGATCTTGTAAGATAGTTATCTAATCAAACAATAAAACACTTTTTTATGCTTAACCCGGGCTTAAGGTTTATTTTTGATTATTTTTCTATTATAGTATAACAACAAAAAAATATTTATTTATTATAATTTTGTTGTAATAAATGTGTTTTGTCTTTAATTATATACGTTTATAAATATTACTGTTAATAATTTGCATAGCATAAATTTGTATATTAAATGTATTGTTCGTCAGATTTTATTGTTTTATTTCATTTAATCAAAATACACAACCTGATGAATATAAGAAGAACATTGTAAATTAAATTGGTACTCATATAAGATCCAACTTCTATTGATTGCCATTCGCTTGGTCCAACAAAAGATGATGATGAAGTCATTCAATTTCTGCAAAATTAATAAGACACGAACCAAAAAAGATCTATGGATCGCTTTATTGTTTTCCCTGTACTCTCCAACATGCGCCCCTCATATATATTTTTATCATTATCTTTATTATATATATGAGTGGGTTTTATGATGGCACAATGAAGCGATGATTTGTAGAAAACGCCTCGTAACGCAATCGGATTCTTTGGCTAATCTCGATCCAGTATCTCGGTAAGAACATTTTGATTTTCTTTGTACGTTAATGGTACCTACCACATACGGTACTATCGAACATTATGTCCGACGATCTGACAAGACAATGGTCCTCCTGAATAACAATGCCGTGTTAACTCATCTCACAGATGTTCATTTCTCTTAAACAAGTGTTCTTTAATGGCTTTATTGCATTTATTTATACTGTACATCCCCAACAATGAACTCTGTGTACATGAGCGATGAAACTTATTTTATTTCGTTAAAATACACAAGAACCAACGAGCCGATTTGTGAACCACCATATTGCAGATGGCGAAGAATCCAACGCCGAGCGAGGAAGTGAAAGCTCTCGAAAATGGCTCGTAAATGTCCAATTTATCTATATCTATTGGAACCTGATTTCTACGGTCTTATAATTTGATGGCTTTGCAATAAAATTGTCTTACACTTAAATGACTGCTGAAGGACACGGCTAATAAATTACATACCTGTTTATCTTTATCTTCTATCATATGAAATTATGGCTACGTAAAATTAATACATGGATACAAATTACTAATACCATTTAATTGTGAAAGTATGCCGAAGTGGGTATGGTGTGTTCTTTCAAGATATTTATTTAAATGAAAAATAACAAACAACTTAAAAAAAACCACTTGGTCATTAATTAAGACGGTCAATGTCATATAACATTTATGGCAAAGATCAAGAAATTCCACACAAGGAAACGTCAATAAACGCCTTAAAAATACACATTTCTTCCATCTAGATTAATCTAAATATATTACCATTAAACTCAATGATATACAACCTTATAGGAAGCAAGAATTATCATAATTATTCCTAGTATTTTATGGTTATTTGCAATAGATGCTCTGTACTTTTTGCTCTTTGATGCATGTGCATAATCAATATTTTTTTTAAAATGCCTAGTTTTTCATACATTAATTGATGAATATTATCAATTTATTAGAAATGCGTTATATATTATATATACACTGGCTAAATAAATAGGAAAGCGTTCGGTAAACAAGTAAAATTAGTTAAAATCAGTTTTCGTTCCGGTTCAGTTCCAAACATTTATATCGGTCCCGGAAAAATAACGGTTTTACCGGTTTTAAGAATTTACAATTTGTTTATAGAAATTTCTGTAATTTTAGAGCTATCACGTAGCCTACAAATATAATATAAATTATGGATTGAAGGTATAATAATAAAAACTAGAAATGATGTTGACTTGATGCTTATTGGTTAGAAATTTAGGAGTTCCAGCTTATAGTATGTATATAACACTAGGAAACAAATTTAAATCTAGGAGTTCTAGTTAGGGTACAAAGCAAATATTATATATATGAAGAGATAACCTAAACAATACATAATAATGACTTAAAACTGCAAGCTGGAATTTGGGTTGATGACGATATTATCTGAAGTATTGATTTAACAGGATGATCATAGAATAAAAAAATATGGAATTATGAGATGAATATAACCAAATTATCTTTCGCGTAAGACGTACCGAACCGATAAAACCGATATTTTCGAATCAATTTGGTTCCAGTTTTCGTTCCGACCAAAATAACCCTTTTCACCGGTTATTGGTTTTCAGTTCAATGCCGGTTCGAAGTCCTGGATTACCTCCATGGAGATAAATCCTGATACAATTTGTAGAATTTAACATAGTTTTTAATGTAGCTTTGAACTTTTAAAAGGAAACTGACATTTCCAATACTAAAATTCTAACCTTAAGACATTGATAACTAACTAACTGGGAGGTCATGGACATATACACGGCATCGCGTCGATAGTTAGTTCCATTTCAGCATATTTAAAATTTTAGCTTCCCCAGTTTTAATGACTTTCGAGTACATTAGACTTCCATATAGGACGGTTAATACGTTACGCGTTTAACTCTTTTACTGCCGAATATCGATCTATTGTTAGTCATCGTTTTAACTGGAATGTCCATATACTATCAATCAGTGAATTAATTTGCGTTTAACATCATTTTTGCTTTGAAGATATGAAATATGTAAAATTTTAATATTGAAACATTTTAATTGTGCAATCATTTGTATTGTAGATGATTTTCACACCGAAGAAAAACGATTTAAATACAAAGTTTAAGGAAACAAACAATAAAAACCACTCGATTATATCTTGGAAGCCGACGTGTCAATTATGATAATTTTGATTGCATATTCATTTTGGTAGTAGTAGAAGGGAGGTGCAATAAAAAGTAATGTCCCAACTAGTCGGAGGTGAGCTAATTAAATCGGGCTTACTTCCTCCAAATTGAGGATCTCGGATCAATATTCGAGTTCATTTATAAGATATAGAGGTGTCATTAGGCCGTAGTCGGACTAAATTAAAACCTGTCTCGGTCATAAATCTTTACGATTATTGCACTCCACATGTCAATTACCACCAAAAAAGCAAAGAGAAACGGTAACAAATGGGAACTTAATACGAGGACCTGGTCCGGTTTCTTACTACTTCGCCTATACCTTTACGCGTGAGATGTTACTCTCGTCGATGACCAAATTACCTTAATGCGTTAACTTATTCGGTCAAATTAATTTTCATTATAACATGAGCCGCCACATTCTTTGACATCTTTCTCCCGACGCCACCTTAAAAGAGGCCGATTGAAAGCAGCTATAGAATTTACCGCGGGGTAGCTGACGTATTCGAGTACTCAATGGGGTTACGTAAGGAGGTATAAGCGCTCTTTTAACATGCGAAATAATTGAAAATTCCATAATCAGCAGACGTTGTCAGTCAGCTCAGTAGGCATAAAGAAACTGTCTGCAAAACACGAAGAAATAATTACCGTAATTATAATACGGTAGCCACAATAAAGATATCAATTATCAGGCCAGCGAAAAAAGGCTTTACAATAAAGGCGGCTGTTGATCCAATCAAGTTGACGGGCAAATCAATTCGCAACAAAAAAACCATTTTTTATGTCCTTATCTTAGAAAAAGCCATGAATGTTAATATGTTTTTGACATAATGGCTTTGATCAAATAGGAATGCTCCACTATTGAACCAGAATGCAATCAGCCATTTGAAAGTGAAAGGATTAATTACCGAATCAGAAGGGAGTTAACGAACGTGTCGCAATTAAAAATACAATGACTTATCCTTAAATTAAATAAACATTAGATTCAATTATTTCAATGTATGCATTAGTTAAAAAAAAACGACAAGCACCACAATTCATATCAATTACAAGTATGTAAATTATATTTTTTTCAAATGTATTTATTGCAATGTACATGCACGCAAAGCAATTACAAACACATATAATTTAAAAAAAAAAATTACAAATGCTTTTGTGTCACTGAAAATTTCGATATCTTTATCCAATGGATTATTTTTTTCAGATTTGCTCTTATTTCTAAATATTTTTAATTCTTATTCACGACCGGTTTGATATCCATTGAGTGAACGCCCGATGAAAAAGTGTTATTAATCCTTTGACTGCTACGGTGTTTTTTGATAAACGGGATCCCGGACAGTTTTAGGTGCTCATGAATTCCGGGATTAGTAAACGTAGTCCCGAAAAATTCTGGATTGAAATTTTTATCTAACAGAAATCGTACACCTTACAAGCACGACGAAGGCTACTAAATCAAGACATTTCCATTTCCGAAATCTGGACGCTTGAAATTAGTGGCGTAACTACTAATTAGTGGCGAGTTTAGGCGACGCCCAAGGACAGTAATTGTCTAATCTATATATACAGTACATATATGTTTTTCAAATTGTTATATTAACCTTTCCCCACCGATGATGTATTTACTACACCTCGACCCTAATAATGGGAATATCGATATAAAATAAAATGCGGTCATCAACTCGAACTAGCATTTAAATATCTGATGATGATACCCCCAACGAGTGTGGAGGCTGAGCGTACATTTTCAGCAGCAGGTTGCCTGGCTACCAAAATCAGATCCAGATTAAATGACGAAATACTCGATATTTAATGTTATTTCGGGCATATTTTCAAAATAATATTTGATTTTTTTTTGGTTTTTTAGAATGAAAATTACTACGAAAATATATTTTAATTATTTAAATGTCATAATTTTTGGAGCTCAAATAAATGGCAACCTTTGAGGTAAAATTCAACTTCTCCCTTAATAATTAAAGGACTAATTAGTCTTACGCCCTTTGTACATATCTTAACTCAAAATCAAGAATACCAAGCCAAAAAAATAAATTAATCCCGACGTGCTATTAAAACATTCTCAGTGGTGCATAATTTAGGAAGAACTTTTCAACCCCTGAATACATGAAAATATACATTTTCTTTGTTGCCTAATCCATGCCATCTATACTTATTACGCCGATATTTATTCGCCTATATTTTTTCGATATTGGACGACCTCCATTAATAATAAGGCTCGCATTCTTTCGATAACAACGACAAAATTTCACCGGAAAGTATAAAGGTATTTTATAATTAATAACATTGTAAAATATGGATTAGGCCGAATCAAGATCGGGGCGCACGATCCATGAAATAGATATCGCCCCGTATGTCGGGTGTCAAAACGCTTTTCCTTCTTTTTAATATCCAGCAATGAGAATATATATATTCAGCAACTTGTGTTATTTTATTTGTGGGAAAATAAGCCCCTAAAAGGGGGTGGTCGGGGTGAATACGTTCAACTGTTAAAAGTTTCTTATCTCAGAAGTACCACAATATATTTCTTTCAGACTTTCTTTTGCATGGGTTTTCTTTAATTTTTCATTCAACGCTGAGGTTAACTGGTCACGCGATAATTTCCTCACCCGGGAATTGTTAAAGATAAAAAAGGCAATGGACGTGTGATTTTCAAACTTTTCTACTGGCCTCTTATTTTCCAATTTTCCCCTTTTAATTTTCGAATAAATATAGCCGCATTTATCATGATATCTTCCATCGCATCTGTTTCTTGTTAGGAATTCAATTAAATTGCAAATTTGTTAAAAAAGGATAAAACGAATAGATAAAAGACGGATATACAACTGACATTTTTGGCATATCTTATATACACTCCTATACCATTCTTGCTGTTGTATTAATAGTTATTTATAATTTAATAGACTATACTTAAATTGGTAGATGCAAAAGATATCAGAAGGATTAACCCTTTGCACTTGAGAGGTGACTCTCACTCACCGTATGATTTGATGCCGCAGCTCGAGAGGCGAGTCTCGCTCGCCACTTGGTTTGATACAAAAACTCGATGCACAACAGTAACTGTTTACGTTTAGTTAATTTGAAGCGGGTCCCTACGCTCTGCAATATAATTTTATGAAGTGTTACATGACATCCCTTCAAATAGATATAAGATTTTCTTATCTGAAATTAGTTCACAGCCACGAACCGGACTGCGTGTTCGGTACCAATTCGAACTTGACAGAAAGACTATTAAGTTTTTGATCCCTATAAGCATTGAACAGGAGTTAGAAAGGATTGCAAAATCTGTTCTCAAAGAAACAAACCCGGCAAAAAACATCAAACCATATATTATTGTAATTCTTGCCCCGAAAAGCTGGGCATGCATCTTGACAATTGTTTTATGAAATATCACACACAGCAAAACTAAAGAGACTAATATTTAAGAAATTATATTCATAAAGGTGTAAAGAAATATAAAATGTTAAAATATAAAAGATACATTAATTTTTTTGTGTAATGATTTCAAGTTAGGAGTAAGAAATTCACCAAAAGTTCTGCGAAACGTCTCTAGTTACTGATTCACGTCGCGAAAAAGGATCTCGAGTGCAAAGAGTTAAATAACAACATAATCATCCATTGCCATCCATATCTTTAAAAGAAAAAGTCTTTATTCAAAAGGAAGGACTAGATTCTTTATATAATACACCAGAAGAAGCTTTCCAGTATTGTTATAAAATCTTTAAACTTTATTGTAAAAAAAAGACAGACACACATGGATACAGATAGATGGACATACATGTTTCAATAAGCTCTTTTCGATAAAACTAACATGGTCGTTTTAAGTAGTTTTGCACTATCTTTTAAGGAAAGTTTCTCAGTCTTTAAAAACCAATCCCACTCCCTATTGAAAAGTCAAGAAAGTGCCGTTTGATAAATTCACTCAAGCAATCTGCAGGGCGAACATTTTAGCTTTAAGGTCTTGCTACCTGCAACATCGAGCGCATGAGGAGGTGAATATTAGATACAGATGATGTACATTTGATTCATTTTAAATAATATGTATAGAAGAGAACTTAATCTCTTTTAACTGCATAATGATGATGATAAAATCATAAAACCAATTAAATGCATTCAGTAGAATAATTCTTCAGCTTAACACTAGCCAAGTAAAGTTATACATTCATTTTGAACGATTCAGCCTTGATTTCTAATATTTCTGTCAAATAGTGATAGAGTTTATACCTTATTACCAATTGAACTTCAATATTATTCATGATATCGGTCTTTAGCATATTCCAGCAGTAATTTCATATTGTCAATAGAGTTGCTATCATATTTATGCTTATGGCTATAGCAGGAGCGATTAAAATGTTAAGCGTATGTTCAAAGAGATTTTCTAGCATTCCTGTATTAAGATTTTCTTCATTTGAGCGCACGGCACAAAGGATAAGAACAAAGGATTTCATGACATTGAGTGTTTAGAATTAAGCTCGTTTCAGTTGGCGTTTAAGCTGCTAATTATATGTCTGGTTTTATTTGCGCTGAGTATCATGCGGTGAATTTTTCGTTACTTTTTTTGAGGAAAATTTTAGGAACCGCTCCTAGGGCAAACTTCGAAAACAAACGGTTTTCCGCGTAAGTTCGTGCCGTTGGGCAGTCATGAAAATTTCACTGGAAAATTTTCCTCAAACGAGATCACGAAATTCATCGTCAAATAATTTATTATACCTCTCTGCAACAAATGCATCGAGATATTAAAGCTAATAGTTGGATAAAATCCGTCGAAGGAAATATAATGCGGGGAAACTAATTTGTACTCAGCTTTATTGTGCGTATTGTATAATTTTTGACCTGCTTTTGATAAAATTCGACCAAGTATTCACAATAAGAAACATTCGCTTAAATACCGCCGAAAATATATGAACTTTGACTTTTTAGAGGAGCCAGACGAATTAAATTTGATTAAAAGGAGGCCGGGCGATAATATGTTCTAATCAGCATTAAAAATCTATTAAGTAATTGTTTATATAATCATTCAATTAGCCCAGTTTTATATACATTACAACCCAAAAAATTGGATTAAATAATTGCGTCAGAAATGTGATTGTATTCTACGTTTTCATTTTACAGGTAATGTGGCGAGGCGACCGGGTGAAATTAAATATATCATGATATTTTATACTAATAATATGACAATATCTACAACTAGATAATGCAGAAAACATGTTTAGTTTATCAATAATTATTTTTGACATTAAAAATTCAATAAATACGTATAATAATTCAATATAAATAAAATCGAATATTAATAAGAAAAATATACTACATTTCATTATCGATGATTGTGCGAATTTATGACAAATTTTCATAATAAACACATAGCATTGCACCCATGTTTTATAACTCAGAATATGGCTTGATCAATTGAGACTACTCTGCAACAAATTGATAAATATTTGGGTGTTATGTGAACGAAAAATGAGAGCAGAGCATGAAGATCAAATGTCGAATTGAGCAATCTAGAAATGTCTTCACCAAAATATAAAAAGTCTTGTGTAATCGCAATCTTAAATGAGAATTGGGGTACGAATAGCATGATGTTTTATCCATTTTATTATAAGAATCTAGTACGTGAATGTTCACACAACTAGGGGTCCTAAATATTAGTAAAATTAATTAGTGAAATGATAAAATATTTCAATATTCGAGTATTCGAATATTTTATTTACAGACTATGGGAATTCAAATATAGTCCGGAATTTTGCTCGCGTTGCACTGGTGCACCGCGAGCTTATTACAAGTGCACCGTGAAAAAATTGGTAAAAACGAAAAATTCTGCAAAACAGTGAAAACCGAAAAAGTCGTTGGCGAAATTATGAAAGTCAACGAAAGAGTTAATGTAATTTTGAATTAGCCAAATCAATTGCGCGTATGTTAACCGTTTAACGTAGACTTTGGGTATTCTACGCCTCGCAGCCGCAGTCTGTTCAAAGTGGAGTAAATAAACATGTTGTGGAGAAACAATCGTCTTTGAAATCCAGCACCATCACCCTGTGGAATCCTTCTCGTCAACGTTACGGGAGACGCGGCAGTCGCAGGCCGTCAGAAGCTCTATGAACGGAGGTAACTGGAACTGGCCGACAGAAGCAACACGAACATAACTGGGCCCTGGTATTCAGCTAAGGTTACAATGGATAAATTTATTACCAAACGAAGTCGTGAATCAGACCAAAATATTAATGACACAGGGAGTACAAGTGAAAGAAGTAGTGACGATATTACTAGACATCATACGTCTCATACAAAAGAAAATGTATGCAGTAAAATCAGAAAAAATAATCGACAATATTCTGAAGAATATTTATGTTTCGGTTTTACGTATTTTTACGCATTATGTATTTAACTCAAAGTATGAGTATATTTGAAAACTTCGGTATTTCGGATTGATATTGCGCTATTCGAAAGACTTACCTAAAACAAAGAATTTAAACATCCATTAGACCAAATATTTTGTGTGTATATTTTAGATGACAAATTAAATGATAGTTCAAATTTATCTTGTAAATCTTATTATCCTTACCTGAGAGCTCTTACTGCATGAATTTTGAAGTCCTGGACACCTTTGGAATTTGGTTCACCAGCAGTTCTTTTGAACCACACTGTACAATTTTTCACAACGTCCATCTAAACTTAAGACTATTGATTGATCAAGGCTGGTCGATTTCGTAATCAAACAATTGCGGATTGCTTTTATATTAAACACGATTTCATACCTGAAATTAAATATTTGACACATTTTAGTCCAATTATTTAGCTGATGATATATTTTTAAAATGATATATGATGTATTTTCTTTAATCTAAGGAAAAATTGACGCTTAATGAAGCTTTTAGCTATGAAATGCTAAATGAATCACTTCCGAATATCGTATTTTACATATACATTTGAATGTTAGTCGTGACTTTAAAAAAATGATACAAAAATCGGACCTAAATCCCACATCTTGAAATAGACATCTTGATTTTTCAATCCACTATGAGTATTATTTCCGATCTGTGTTCTTGAAATCTCAATGCAATTGTTCAAAATTTCGATAATAAGCCTAATAATCGTATTACAATATACTTAAAAACTATGACTACTTGCCTCAATATTTTAGCTGCATGATGATCAGGATACAGTCTGGAACATGGATCACATTCCGGAACGGCACAACACTCTGTGTATTAAAAAATATCACTTAACATACGCACATGCACATCCTAACCTGTGAAAATAAAATATAGCTCTGCACCGAATATTGTTGCATAGCATAAACTCGACGCCTAAACTGGACGGACAAATTGAAACGCATTTATGACAAATTATTAATATTTATAAGAAAAACTATTTTTTAAAAATCATAGGATTAAATAAGCTGCTGCGATATATTCCCAAAAATATTATTTTTCAAAAAAAAATCACCATCCTTTTCGTTGCATAAATATATTATTTTTTAATGAATTTCAAATTCGATAAAAATATTTTTGGGAATATATCAAAAGAGCTCATCTCAGAGAGAATCTCATGCATTCTTTCAATAGTTTTTCATAATAATTTTCATTTAGTATTAATACATTTATATTCGTACGCTCAGTTGAGCCGTCGAATTAAGCTAGGCGACAATCAGTGCGGGTTCGGTTCTTAGGTTATACGGTTTGGCTTAATCGTCAGAGGGATATATCTTAATAAATAAAGTGCAGTGTTGTTCCAGAATGCGTCTCGTACTCCAGGATCTATCCTGAACGTCATGCAGCGTCGATACTCAGGCAAGTGTTCTTAGTTTTTTAAGTGTTTTGTACTGCGACTTATAGTAAATTGGAGGTCCTTGATGTCTATTTTAAGATGTAGGATTTAAAGCCGATAAATTATGTTTTTTTTAAAGCCACGATAACCTTTTGATTTTATTGTCACAATAGACTCTTATATAGAGTGCGGAATAAGATGTCGATGGTTGAATACAGTAGGATGGTTTCAATGGGTATCTTTCGATGTCGTCAGTCTTACAGGGGTCTCCACTGCAACACTTTTCTTCCCCATCGACCGTCGTTTCTTCGACACATTTGTCTCCCCCATTGCCACTTAAGTGTGTCAATTCAATGACACTGATTTATTCCATCGAATAGGAAGCTTTTTGATCTCTTCACTAAAGAAGGAGGCTAAAAGTAGCATCCACTGTTGCGCAACGCGTTTTCTCGTAAACAATGGGAAATATCGTTAACAGAATTTTATTTACATTTTAAAAATGCATATGCATTGAACGTTTTTACATTTAAACTTGGAGGTGATTTCGTTTTTTTCTTCCAAAAAATCCTTTGAGTTGTCGTTGAGGCTGGTTGTATCGACAATAAAGAACCGTAAGGAATAATTAAAATACCTCATTTTATTTTGACGTGATTGAGAATTATGAATAGTTTTTCAATATACAGTAGATCCTCGATTATCCGGACTAATTGGGGATGAAAGTAGTCCGGATACCGAAAAATCGGGAAAATCGAAAAAAAAATAACCGACAGGGAAAGACAGGGAAATTAGGAATAGTTTTTATTCGTCTAGATTTACAAACATATACACATAAAATAAATTATTTTTTAATAAAAAAATCAAGTATCGATTAAAGCTCGCTCTTCTTTTAGAAGCTACCAAATCAACGTGATTAGCATTGTATTTCTTCTTTCTTCCATTTGCGTTTTGATATACAGTAACATAGATTTATTTAAATTTTCCTATTTGTATTCCTTTATTGCAATTTCGATTGGCAGAAGAACATCGAACAATTTTCTTAAAAAAATATATTTCCAATTTTAAATCCTTTAATGATTTGTTGACTGATTCAGAAAGTAAAAGAAATCTTTTTATCATCACGCTCATTGGATTTCATCTTGTTTTAACTTTTTAAATTACTGTATAAAAAAACGAATAAAACCTGATTAATTTTATAAATATTTGAATTTACGAGTATTGAAAAAATAACAAATTTAAGGGAAATAAATCTTAAAAGCTTTTTGACACGTCATAGCAGCCAATACAAGGCAAAATATAAGGCAATATATCGAATGTTTCATGAATAGAGAATCCAATCCCGGGATCTCGGAGTTTTAGGTGCTCATGAATCCCGGTATTATTAAACGTAATCCCGAAAAAGTCGGGATTGAAATTTTTATCTAATAGAAATAGTACACGACATTCCCGCCGAAATCTGGATGCTTGGAAACAGTGGCGTAACTACTAATCGGCGAGCTTAGGCGACACATAAGGAGAGTAACTATTTAATCTATGTATACATATATGTTTTTCAAATTGTTATATTAACCTTTCCCTACCGGTGATGTATTTACTACACCTCGACTCTAACAATGCGAATATCGATATGAAATATAATAGATACGGGGTTCAAAATATTTGTATTCTTCCGTAATATAATTACGAATCACATCAAAGTGTTATAGTATATAACTATTCATCTGCAGCGACGAAAATAAATATTTTGTCAGGAAATCGGGAAGTGTTTCAGCAGAAAGGAATTTTATCAGTCATATTGATGGCGTTATAAGAAAAAGGGGCTCACGCGGTCGTCAACTCGAATTAGCATTTAAATATCTGATGACGATACCTCCAACAAGTATGAAGGCTGAGCGTACATTTTCAGCCAGGCTACCAAAATCAGATCCTGACTAAATATTTTCAAAATAATATTTGAATATTTTAGTTTTTTATTTATCTATTTTTGAATTTTATTTTTATCTTTTCTTAAGTAAATAAAATTCTTTCGCCTTCAAATTATTTTATTACATTAAACAAATGGACTTATTAGTAATTTTTTATCAAATTTATTAATGTAATTTCTTCTAACTATTGAAAGTCCCGATCCCGGGATCCCGGGACTGATCCCGTGGTGGTCTAATGCAATTCCGAAATTCCGAGATTGAAATTTTGGCTCGGAATTGAATTCTCTATTCATGAGGTAAAATCTGCATCAAATAAGACTTATCTTATTGTTAAATGAACATTGAACCCAATTATAAAATGTTACAAGAAAGAAGCCAAGATCATCAAATGTTGGATGCATCAAATCCAAAAAAATATGTGGTAAATTAATGATTCAAAATACAGATAAATCAGATGATGATGATATGTTCAAGAATAAAATAGAGTTTCATCAGTCTTATTTTAATATCATTCTCATGCACTGGTGTGTTGTTATGCAGATGGAAAATTCTTCATGTTATTGTATCCCTCTTCTTTAATTGCTGTCTTTAGACATTGTTTAACATTTGTCTAGACTTCTCCCATAACATTTACGACTTCATTTTAAAAGTCTATCATTAAAATGCCTTCCGAATCCCAGACTTCTGTTGCCGTAACCTTGCACGTATTTATTGACTTTGAACTTGACTGCAGCTGGTCTAACCTTTATGTCGATTGAAGATTGAGCTCGAAATCATAGTGATGAACATGTATATCATTAGGATCAACGTTGTACATAATTTCGGATCATCTGTGATGTGATGGCGTCATTTGGATACACAATGGAGCACAGTGCCATACCTCAAGCACATTGTATATAGGTCTTCTCGTTAGTCAGAACTTGGCGTTACTGTTTGCCATTAGCGGATAAATCCGGAAATAGCCAGAAATTTTCGATGGGCTATGTTATTTCATATTAAGCATATGTTAATTAGGACATAAACATGTAAACGTTCAGACAAGAAGGCATTAAACCTTCCTAGTGTTGCCGTGCAAACTTGCAAATGAACGCCACATTTAAAACATTCCCCGAGAATCTCGGCTTTATCTTATGCTCTGAAATTCGCCAAGAATGGCTTGATTCTATCGAGAATGTTTACTGAACAATTTTTACGACATCCGGTCTTCAGTATAAATCCGTACGTATTGTTTGGTGTATACATGTGTGCTAAAAAAAGGAGTTCTTTCGGACGGCCAGTTTGGAATAGTTCTTCTTCAATTCTGATCACGCCATTTTAATTCAACGACATAAATTCCAGTGATCAGTAAACAAGAAACGGACACTATCTTTCTCGGCTTATTGTTGTATTTATTAGCTATGTTCCTGGACATTTTGTTTGGTCGACGGTGACGCGTTGAGTAGTCGTTTTTTGCGACTCGAGTAAAAGTCAAACGAGTCAGTGGTTATTTTCTATGGCGATGCTCAACAGTATGCAGACATACGCGATATTAAATGGCACAGAAATGAATAAACATGAAAATAATGCGTAAATGCATGATTCACAATGTGAATCATTGACAATGAGAGCCGCAAACATGACTAACTAAAATGATCTGTAGCAATAAGGTAATGCAAAAATAAAACATGAGACTACGCTAATAAACTTCATTGACAATGATCCAAAGGTCAAGCCCAAAACATATGTTATAGTTGGGAGTAATAACCTTCAATCTTAATTGCATTTGCGCTTGATATTGAAGACGTTTGAATCACAACTTTATTTTATCCCCAAGTCTTGGTGACCTACGGACCACAGAACAAAGTGGATGTAAAACCCATGTCGATAATATTCTAGATTGGAGTAATGGATTATTGTTAAAGTATAACAATATAATTTTTTAAGCGAAACTTTTATAATCGGCAGTTGGTCGAAAAGAGAGGGAGATTGTTTGTACTCGCTCCGTCTCCGCCGACAATATAATAGCAACCACTACACTAGTAGATTGCCTATTTTATTACATATTACACAAACACAGCTTAATCTTTTAGCTGTGTTTGTGATACTGAAGAAAATATTGGATAACTGTCGGCTGTATGTGCGCGAGCTAGTAGAAATGATAGGCCTTACATAACATGCTATACATCGCATATTGACTGAAAATTTGGACATGAGAAAGCTGTGCGCAAGATGGGTGCCGCGTTTGCTCACAATGGAACAAAAACAGCGTCGCGGATAGGAAATCCAATCCCGAGCCAAAATTTCGATCCCGGGATTTCGGGATTTCATTAGACAATCCCGGGACCAGTCCCGGGATCCCGGGATTGGGATTTTTAATATTTTAGGAAATTACCTTGATGAATTTGATCAAAAATTACTAATAAGTCCATTTGTTTAATATAAAAAAATCACTTGAAGGCCAAAGAATTTTATTTATTTAAGAAAAGATAAAAATACAATTTTAAAATAGATAAATAAAACACTAAAAAATTCAAATATTATTTTGAAAATATGCCCGAAGTAATATTAACATTAAACATTAGTGTTTCGTCATTTAGTCTGGATCTGATTTTGGAAGTCAGACAACTTGCTGCTGAAAATGCACGCTCAGCTTCCACACTCGTTGGAGGTATCGTCATCAGATATTTAAATGCTAGTTCGAATTGATGATCGCGTGAGCCCTCATTTTCGTATAACACCATCAATGTGACTGATAAAATTCTTTTCTGCTGAGACACGGACTAAAAGTCGCAAAATTCCCGATTTCCCGACAAATTATTTATTTCCGTCGCTGCAGATGAATACTTATATACTATAATACTTTTATGTGGTTCGTAATTATATTACGGAGGAATACAAAAATTCTGAACCCCGTATCTATTATATTTCATATCGATATTCCCATTATTCGCCGAGGTGTAGTAAATACATCACCGGTAGGGAAAGGTTACTTTAACAATATGAAAAACATATTACTGTCTAATCTATGTATACATATGCTATATATGTATACATAGATTAGACAGTCACCAAGTTCGCCAATTAGTAATTACGCCACTGTTTCCAAGCATCCAGATTTCGTCGGGAATGTCTCGATTTAGTAGCCTTCATCGTGTTGGTGAGGTGTACGATTTCTGTTTGGTAAAAATTTCAATCCCGGGATTTTCAGGATTACGTTTTCTAATCCCGGGATTCTTAAATACCTAAAACTGTCCGGGATCCCGGGATCCGGGATCCCGGGATTGGATTCCCTAGTCGCGGAGTGGCCACAAGCTCTGTGTGTCCAACCGGTTCGCATTTCGGACCGCTGACACAATACATGAGCGCCTCGCGATCGGACGCCATATTCACGAGTGTTGTTTAAGTTTTAAAATCGGTCGAAAATATTGTTGTAAATGTCTTTCTGAAGAAAATTCCTATATAAATTATGACGGGACAAAGGATCTACGATACTGTGCAGTCCTAGAATTAATTAACCTTATCGATATGTGCTAAAATGAAATATCATTAATAAAAAATATATGTTTTTTGTGGGCTATAATAATAATCAATAAGCAAGAAAGATGAATTATTTATTGCCTGAAATTAAAAATAATACTTTATTAACAAGTATTCAATTTTAAGTGCATTAGCGAAATAAAACTTTGCTCGAGTCTTTATTTGATTTTTATTAATACATAAAATGCACAATTTAAACATAATTCATGACGTTTTAAGCACATTTCAGACTTTATATATTTGTCATTGAATGTCAAGTTTTATTGCATCTTTAACGAATCATATAAAAATGCAATAAAACTTTTATTTGACTTTCGATTAAATGCTAAACGCTTTGCAAAATTATGGTGGGCGTTGCAAATGCTAAGAGAATTAATCAAATCATTAGCAACAAACGTACACAGGCGAAGACACAATTATAAATTGCCAAATTGTAATAACTTGAAATTGTGGTTGGATCATGCGATAATTATTAATAAGTTATTTTTGCACTCTGACCCTAAAATAATTTTCGAATAAATAATGCGTTTAATGAACGATAATATATGACCGTTTGAATAGTTGATAGTCCGGATTTCGAACATCCAAATGTTTATGGGGTATTTGTAAAAATGACGTACATGATGATGAACTTATTGGCTGCTATCAAATTTCAAATGATATCTATCAAACTGTCTGAATAATGTTGGCGTCATCCATTCTAAAGACATTGTTAAAAGAAAAATAACATAAATTTTCTTCTTCATTTCTCATTTATATTTATTGCTGTAATATATGGTCCAATATCATTAATCATGTCAATATTTACCTTTTTATAGCAGGTAGCATACCGTTCATCCGATTGCGATAAAACTTCGTCCACTTATTGCTAAGGACTGAGTGAGTAACATAAGCATAGTCTAATAGACAAAAATAGAAAATGTTTGTTCGTATTTTATGCGCTGCCATACTGTTCATTCGATTGCGTTAAAACTTTGCCAACTTATTTTTTACACTTTCTCAAATAATATAGGCATAGTACAATTAACTTACAGTAGATCCTATATATAAAAAAAAGCTTTGTATAATTATTCATGTCTACAATGTTGAAAGCTTAGTAGACTGTAGCTTTCCTAATTTATATTGAATAAACACTTACTGAAACAAAAAGTGACTTTGTAGAAATGGGTGCAAAATAGTAATTATTCATGGGATGCTGGACAGATGAAACTGTTCATATTAATAGAAATTAATATATTTTGTCACCATTTTTTTTTTAAGGAAGCAATATCAATAAATCCTCATATTATTCATAATTCTTATCAATTAATGTAAATTTACCAGGTCAATTTGACCTTTAGCATGTGGCAAATTTGAGAGTCGTGATTTTGAGATTCAAATCCAATGTTAACAATCCCAACCTCGGAAGCCATTAATCTCTCATTTTTTTACATATTCAACAATTATGTCATTACAACTGCTATTATATCTTGTCTACACGATTTAGGCTTATTGTTCGATGACAAATAGCTTTTAGGTAATAAATTAAAATTCGAAGTCAAGATGCGGCCTACGCGACTGATAAAAATGTACGATTATAAAGGTCAAAATTATTTCCGTGCTCGATAAAAAAAATATTGATTATATTATGATACATTGTGAGGATGGGTCCTCGAAATTCAGTGCTTGATTCCCAGAAAGCCCAATAAGTCGCTCGCAAAATATCACCGTTCATTATACGGGCGATATTGCCGCATTAAATGGCACCCAGTGCGCATGCGCATATCCTGCCCGCCATTCGCGTTCGTCCATTTGTCAAATATTTGTTCGGCATATTAGAGATTTTTTGGTACAATTTCGCATTCGTATGAGCTGAAAAATGACACGATTTTTTGTCGTAGAAAATGTGGCGCATGTCACCTCAAGATGATATTTTTTATGCGATTAAAAAAAATCTCATTTGCATAAACACTAAATATCGTCATGATTAATGGTCAATAAGTACTATATCTGTTATTGGATAGCATGATTTTCTTGTAGTTATTTGCATATTTAATTAAAAACATGCGGTTATGAGTGGCTAATTCCCTAAGAAAAAAATCATTGGACTTCTTGATCAGGTCTCTTAATTGTTTTTTTCCGCTGCATATTAATTTATTTATTAAAAAATGATCTCGAATCGGTGATCTCGACTTTTTGTCGATGCTCGACAATCTCATTATCGAAAAGAAGTGATGTCTATTAAAGCTGATGCGTGGCCATTTTGTTTTATTTTATTTCTATTCCAAATTAAACCATAAAATGCATCTAAAACAGTAGATTTAAACACACGTTATTTACGATATTGATTGATTGATGGTTTGCAATTATATGCATGTGTACTGTTGAGCCAATCTTATTCCACCTCATCCATCACCCACCTCATCTATCACCCACCTCTATCTCACCCATCGTAGCATTTAAAAAAGTTAACCTTCTGCTGAGCCCGTTGCATTACACATAGTTATTATCAGAATATTATGATCCAAACTTTATTAGACAGAGTTTATCATCTTACTATTTAGATCAAGATTCTTAAGTCATAACCACAATCAGGAATCTTTCTTATTTATGATATTTCTGAAGGATATATTTGTCGATATTTAATATATTTTATTTTTGCCCCTTACAATAATTTAGTTAAATTAGAGTTGTTTTTCAAAAAATATAATAAATATGCTTTTGGAAGATAATTTTACAGTTCAATGGAACTAAAATCCTTCAGAAATTTTCCGGAACCCTAGGGTTCCACGAAACTCAGATTGATGAAATCTGATATAGATAATGACACTACTTATTGATCAACGTATCCCACATATTAACAAAATCATGATCTAAGTAAGTCCTTTTTTTCTCATGGCCATTTGTTGTTCCTAAAGAAGCAGCGAGTAAAAATTTATTTTACAATGTTTTTTTCACATTGTTATTTTATTCCAATCACAATTTCCCGTTTGAATGTGGCATATAAAATACTTGTCGAGCAGTCTGCTTTTGACCAAATTTTCGATATTAGAATATTTTTCAAAAAGATGATACTATATTGGAGATGAGAACTCCAAGTTACCTGAGTACTGTAAGATTGTCAAATATTATATATTATATATACCGTTATCCAGATGGATCTTCAAATTACCCATCTGATCCAACGCTGGTCTGCTGAGTCCTTTCAGAAAACATTTCAAGATCCCATCAGGACCATATTGCTTGCATTTTAGGAATTCAATCCCGGGATCCCGGACAGTTTTATGTGCTCATGAATCCCGGGATTAGTAAACGTAATCCCGAAAAATTCGGGATTGAAATTTTTATCTAACAGAAATAGTACACAACACCAGCACGATAAGGCTACTAAATCGAGATATTCCTGCCGAAATCTAGACGCTTGGAAACAGTGACATAACTACCAATTGGCAAGCTTAGGTGACACCTAGGGGCAGTAACTGTCTAATCTATGTATACATATATATTTTTCAAATTGTTATATTAACCTTTCCCTACCGGTGATGTATTTACTACACCTTGACTCTAATAATGAGAATATCGACATGAAATATAATAGATACGGGGTTCAGAATTTTTGTATTCTTCCGTAATATAATTACGAATCATATCAAAGTGTTATAGTATATAAATATTCATCTGCAGCGATGGAAATACATAATTTGTCGGGAAATCGGGAATTTTGCGAGTTTTAGCCCGTGTCTCAGCTGAAAAAAATTGATCTCAGCTGAAAATGAACAGCTGAATTTTTTTTTTGGGGCAGAGTAATGGTTTATAACCGAAAATCCACCCCCGATGTATAATTTAAATTAAAAAGTATCATCTTTTGTATATTAATATAATTTTATTGACAAAATTTATTAAAGGAACTTCAAAAAATGATGCAGAATCTCCTACATGGATTCTGGTTTCAAGTTTCACTTGCCCTATGTAACCATATTTCTACACCAGCTCAAGAATATTTTTTTATTTATGTAAATGTCAATGCTTGTGTAATGGTTGATAGATAAATATAAATAGTTTTTTCGCGTTATAAACTAAGTTTGTATTAAATAAAATAATGTTTTGCATTAGTACAAAATTTTGGAGTGGTTCCGGAGACCAGTATCTTTTTCGTTGCTTAACATATCTTTAATAGCATTTATTTAAATTGTCAATAGAAACCAATCCATTAAGTTGGAAATTGTCATTTAATTGACATTTTGACAAGTCAGAACGCTTTGAATTTAATATGCTTGAAAAAAAAACATTGTCATCTGTCACCAGTCGAATTTTGAGTGGTGAATGAATAGTATATTGTATCATTGAAAGTGTATTTAATTCGCCAATTAGAGATGTATTGCATTTCGTAGTTCGGAATAATCCGGAGCAATTGTCTCGGTTGAGGGTTTTTATTGGTCCAATTAGAGGGACCGCTTCAAAAAAGCGAATTGAAAGTTTCAAAATGAAAATAATTTTGTTCTTGGGTGCCTTTTTAATGGCCGTGTTAAGTGGACAATTGGACTTTATTAGCTTAATTTTGAAACTGATACTGGAGTGTTCATTAGACTCACTTACAATTCAACCAACGGTCGCGTCGGTGCCAACAATAGCAGATTAAAAATATTTTTTTGAAAAGCTCAAATATTCCTCTTTATATTGTTTTTTGACTACAAGGCTCCAGGTTTTGGTAAAATAGTTGAATGTGTTGGATGGACTCAAATTGGATAAAAGTGGATCAAAAGCACCTTGCCGATAAATTTGGGAAATTGATCGATCCTGTTAGGAAACATTAAAATTACCGATTTGATTTGCGGGTTAACGAAGGCAATTTGTAATAAGTTGTTGTTTTATCGACTTAAACGATTGACAATATAGTAAAATTATATTTTTATCAACCAAAAACATTTGATAAATCATCAATTCTTTCACCTCTGCGTCATTTGATAATTCATCATATAAAAATGAGCGTCTTTGCCAATAGACACCCGAGTAGTCATTCATTTGTCACGCAGACAACGTATGATAATATATTCTTCTGCTGCACGACAGATCTCATGAGGATCTCAAGCATATTATATTATATCACAAATCCATTATAAGATGCAACGAAAATTTATTTATCCAACAAAAAATATAGTTTACTTAAGAAGCTCTCCGACATTTTACGTTAAAGTGATTACATCATACAGTACATAGCATAAGTACAGTGACTCAATACGTAAAAAATAGATGCTGGAACAGAGAATGCTCCAATTGACGACATATACCAGCGAGAACGTTATACAAATGATTAATTTGATGTTTAAAAAAAAAACACATTAGTAATTTCAAGTTCAATCCACCACTTCCATTTCTTCGCTCCATCATATTTAACATTTGGCATCGGCAAATGAGGTCGTTTTTATAGTTTTGATCTATTCAAATGGCTGATGATTATATCGCGCGGATGTCAAATTTGGTCATCCAATCTTACGTTCATCGTTTCATTTTCACTATAGCCTATCAAACATCACATGATTTATATCAATTTATCATCGATTAATACATATTCATTGGACCTTTTAAATTGTTACCGGGTTCCATATGGTAATTCCACCACGATCGATATGAATAATGATTAAAATATCAAAACCAGATTGACACAATCTCGATATCAATTTTGTAAATCAAACTTGATAACGAACGTAAGAAGCATCAACCAGGCGACGGTTGTCATATTAGTTCTTTAAGGAAAACATCTTAATGAAATTACAACGAGTTCATGTTACTTGTGATCATCATTTTCTTTAAAATTTAATAAACGTATATAGGGTGTTTAAAGGGGGTCTAATGGACTGAAAAAATGATTTTGGAGGTTAGGGGCGTATTTTGCTATGTCCTAAGTGTCAGGGTTGTGAAATAGTATTTTTTTCAACATTTTAAAAAAATACCCAAAATTTCACTTTTAAATAAATCCCTGTATATTAATTGGCATAATTTTTATAATTATCAATGGAGAAAAAATCCCCGAGAATAATTTTCGGATATCGCTATTTTATACAGAATTAATGGAATCGCATTTATATGGATATATTATCGATGTTAAAGAATCACATTTGATTATGAATACATTATGTAAAAAACGCAAATGTTTGAATACAACCAAATAATGTTTTTCAATCATCATCAGCATATAAGAATAGCAGCTCTTAAATACCCATTCATGGAAAGGGGTCACATTTAAATCGTCTTTCAAAGGCAATGCAAAACTATTCAAGATAATATTGATTTTTTTTTTTTTTGATGAAACATTTATATAAACTCAACTAAAACATTGCTTTTCTGATATATTCCTATTTGCTTCAATTTTATAACATGAAATACCTGAATACTCAGACTAATATACCATTGATATCAAAAAATCGCCAGACCAAATGTTATCAACGGCCTTATTGACCTAAACATGTTGCGACGAAAATATGAAAGATGGCCAGGAAAAAATCAGATTGAGTCATAAATAGCTGCCGGTGAAAAAAATCTGTTATAATTATTCGGTTTTATCCTGAATCAATCATCCGTATTAGTATGTATAGGGTATCGTTAGATAGGTATGAGTCCTATCTATCTTTTGACGTCATATAATGCTCTGGGAGTTTAAACAAAGTAGCAGTGGTGCGGCTGCAACTAAAATAATATGCAATATATATGGTGAAGGAGCAGTGAGCAAATGGACAGTAAGAAATTGGTTTTTACTGACCGACTTTGATGAAGCCATTTTAAAGGTGTTATTAAAGCAAAATCCATATTTAATCAACAAGGGAATTGTCAAGGAAGCTAAATACGTCACAATCAACCATTTGCAGGAACTTGGAAAAATTGGGGAAGGTTAGCAAATTGTATGTTTGGGTGCCACATAATCTTAGTGAAGACAATAAAGAAAATCGCATGTCTATTGCCACAAACCTTCTCTCACGGCAAACAGAATAATTACTGGAGATGAAAAATGGTTAACGTACGATAATTTTGTACGCAAAAGAAGTTGATAAAGATCAAGCACCTTTATCGGATCCTAAAGCCAATATTCATGGATTTTTTTTTTATGTGTATGGTGGGATCGTCGAGGCATAATCTACCAGGAGCTTTTAAATCGAAATAAAATAATCAATACCGACAAATACACTCAGCATCTACAACATGTTCAATAAAAACGTCCTTCTCTCGTGAATCGAAAAATGTCATACTGTTACACGATATTGCAAAACTGCATACAGCAAAGTTGACGCAGCAAAAAATTCTGGAACTTGGGTGGTCTGTCTTACCACATTCCCCATACTTCCCGGACCTTGCCCCAATCGATTACCATCTATTCTATTCTGTGCAGAATTTCTTAAATGGAAAAAATAAACAATGTTGAGGAAGTGAATCACGCTATCGAAAACTTCCTATCATCTAATCCTGCTAAATTTTATGAAGAGGATATTGATAAGTTACCAGTAAAATGGAAGAAAGTTATCATTGATAATGTTGAATACGTAATAGAGTAATATTTTGTTGAGGCTAAATAAATGTTTGAAAAAAATCGGCAATTATTAATGACTCAACCTAATTACGACAATTATCGTACTTAATCCGTGGACTAATTTTGTTCTACGCTACAAAATATGATTCAATCAGTGTATCATCCTTTTTTATGTGTATCATTTTGCTCTGTAAATGTTGTCCACTTTGTATGTTCCCTTAATTCTGCATGCACAATAGTTATGTTATAATCATTCAGATTTTCTATATAATTTAAATGATTGATCTGTTTAACCATGGCAAAGCAGGCGCCCGCCACGGGCGCAACTGGGTTTGGGGCGCAAAACACAGAATACCGACCCGGTCGAAAGTTGCACGTGCTTTTTGTTTTACTCAAGCATTCTACTTTACATGAACTAACACTGATTGACTTTGTCCGTATTATCTTTGTTATCGTTATTTTTCGGCTATGACATCCGATCGCGATCCGCTTATTCGTCATACCAGCGGTCCGAAAAGCGGACCGATTTAGCATACAAACCACTCCGTCCTGTTTTAGGACTTTTTGCGGTATTTTCTATGATCTGTACGATCATGGAAACAATGTAGCGTCTAGACACTTTCTATCATAGTATTTTTTACAACAGTAATCGCCATCTATATGTTAGGTCGCGTACTTTTGGGACTACCTCTGAATAGGATTTCCGGGAGGAGGGGGTGAAAATAAAATAAATTTGATCTCATAATCATGGCAATATTTTATTTTATGGCATTATTATTATTATAGTTATTATGCTAGAAAATATATTATTTTTAAGCATAAATGGCCATAGTCTCTGTACGCACGTAATGGTTGGCGGTTTTATTTATTTGTGCGTCTCCTGCAAAACATCCGGTGTGGCAAAAAAACTGGAAAAAAATGAAAATTATGTAATTATAATTAACTGAGTCGTTTGAAGTCAAACACGACAAATAATGAATTAAACTGAAGCAACGTAGCTGAAAAATAAAATAAAAGTGATGTACACGTGCTTTTAATCATACGACTCGCCGGAACGAACACGCTTCAGTTCAAACTGGTAGCTGAACACTTTTGTTTTTTGATGTTAACCGAGTCGGTTCCAGGAATAAGTTAACATCTGCCATTGAGATTAATTCAAGATGGCACTTGAGAAATTACCGTTTTACCAAATTACGAAGATAAACTATACCAGCATTCGTTGTAATGATCTTCAACATCATCATTCATTAAGGCGCTCTCGGAGTGCGCTCGACGCTGGCTTCGACGACGATCCAAAATATACGTTTGTTGGGCCATTTTGATGGAAAATTGATTTACATCATCAATTTCGAAATCATGTACTATTAACATCAGATTGGATTTGTGAAAGCAAACATTCGGATATGACTTCCTCTCCACCTGGAGCTTTCGTTGGACTAATCGCCATCTTTCGCGGCGCATTTGATATATGAACACGCTCGTCGCTTATGAAGTTATAAATCATTGCCGAAATTGCAATAAAATTAATGGCTTTTTATTTGAGTCTATGGCTAATTTACAATGCGACTTCCTAGTTTGATCTCGTTTACCCTGATGAATTTGGTGGAAATTAAAAAAAGTCAAAACCACGAGGTGGTGACATCACCATTCGCCTGGCAGCTAATATGTCAGCATAATTAGCTACTGTACGCTTGCCATCAACAGTAGGGTGTTCCCGAATTGATGACGCTCATAACATAAATATTTATTTATAAACCTCAAAGATATCTTCCCTATTGATTAATGAGTTTTATGTCAGCCAAAACATATATTTATGTATATATATTTTTAATCAACAACAAAATATTACAACTAGGGCTTCAAATATACAAATGAATTGAATATCTTTACTGAAGGCAAATCACAAATTTATGTATGCAGAATGATTCATTAATGCGGGCGGTGGCATAATTTCCCTTTTATTTTGTACACTATAAGAACATTGTTCAATCTATATTCTATCAAAATATTAAAAAAAATGTTTATTTTAAAGATTTTTTTAAAAAAAATTCTAATATCACTTCAAATTTTTCAGCATAATCTAACAATGTTTGATCATAATTCAACGCCATTTTTTGATTAATGTAATCATTGGTATCTTTTTCACTTGTAATGTGATTCTCATTATCTTTCTCTTGAGAAACAAAAAAAAGGTTATCTGCATCATCCGTGCATTCAAAACCTGGATAACCTGGATATAATGCATAAATCTGTTTTCAAGAATATTTCTCCATGATCTAACAAGTATTTCTGGCTTTACTTTTGATCAAGATTGTGTTATTCTGTGTTTTATTCCTGTAACAATCCCTTATTTTTTAAATCTTGCACCTCTGGAACCCATTTATTTTTTAACTTATCTTCAAAATTTTCCCTGTTCATCCGTGCCCCTGTCTGACTATAATAATTAGAGATACGTGATTATCGCGTTTTGCGATAAATGCGAAATAGAAGCGATAAATGCGATAAATGCGAAATTGTTGCGAAATTGTTAAAATATGCGAATAGATGCGAAATTTTATTAAAACTGATAAATATTTTTTCCAAATATCGTTTATCTTGAAAAATAACTAAGATAATCTTCCCAGACTCTATGCTCAACTCTTGCCCATAGTCTATGATGTCACACACTTAGGTTGGTACTTGTTTTGTGTCATTTGCGTGGTTGTGAGGTTAACGCACGTATCGTAATCATTCATAACATTGTTTAAATATACTACTTGGTGAGTTTTTTTTCACAATTTAAATAATGTCACGTTTTAAAAATTATCCAACGTTTGTTAATCAATAAAATATATGTTTTAGTCTCAAGAATATGGGTCGAGTAAATGTCGGTATTATACCTTTGACGTACACAGCCGTCAAATCCCATCATGCGTCAGCAGATAATACTTGCTTTTTGCGCCAGATAAGTCAATGCATACCGTTCGTCGGTGGCTCAAAAACTCTCAAACTTCTCAAAGAATTGAAATGAGGCAGATAACGCTACTGTCAACAATAAATGTCATTGATTCAAAACAATAATAATTGTGTGTTTTAGCGATGGTTTAACTCCAATTTTACGTTCATAAATTACGAAAATCGTTATTCCAGACGTGTGCGTCAACCAGTTAAAGAGAGAGCTACAGCTTACAAGGCAGATGTATTTTATGTGAATGATAAAAATATTTTAATGTGCAGGCATTGCAATTGTCGGTTAGATTGGAAAAAGAAAGACAATTTAACAAAACATATCCAATCAAATGGACACGAGAAGAAAGCTTCGACACCTGCCACAAGTAAGACTCATCAATTGACAATAGCAAATATAATAGATAGACGACAAGAAAAACCGATATTCATTAAAAATACGGTCAGCACGTGTCTCAAAGCCAACATACCCCTGGAAAAGTTGAACCATCTTGCGGTGAAAGAATGTTTTTGGAAATATGTGCAGGGATCCAGTGATTTGCCATGTGCAGATCAATTAAGAAGAACGTATGTTCCATTATGTGGAGCAGATATGAAAAAAGAAGTCATGAAGAAAATTAAAAACATATCTATCATAATAGTGGTCGATGAAACTTCAGACAAGATGGGGCGCTGTGTTTTTGCCGTTTCATAAGTGCTACCTGCCAGTGAACAAAATGTCTACTTGGCATCAAGTAATTTTTTGGATGTGGCAAATGCTACTACATGTTCGCAAACAATAGTAGATACTCTCAAAGAATATGAAATTTCATATTCGGACATATTAGGATTTGTCTCGGACTTGGCGCCCTATATGATTGCGTGCCATAAAAGTCTCAGTGTTTTAATTGGAAATAAAATGCTACATTTTAAATGCTGGGCTCACAAAATTAGTTTAGTGGGAAAACCACGAAGAATTCGGCAATGCAGCCATTCAATCAATTTGGTGTCCTGCAAATAGTGTTGATGTAGAAAGGTTTTTCAGTTCATATAATTTAATTGTGAACGATCGACGTACTAGATTGAAAGAATCGTCAATAGAAACATGCTCGATGATAAATTTTAATAATTATGTAAATTTAATTGATGATTTTCTATTTTTAAATAATTTCAAATGTTTTTTACAATATATGTATGTATATTTTTTTGCAAATTATGTTTAAATTAGACTATTTAACTTCAAATTTGTGTTTAAGAAATAGATGCTAAATAGATGCTAAATTTTGTTATTTTATTTGCTCCAAAACGCTAAATTCAAGAATATAAACGCTATTTTTTTTAAAAATAGATGCTAAAAACACGTATCTCTAATAATAATCAACAGGAAGATTTCTCATTGGAATTACCTTAAAATATCGAGATTTGTTTGCTTTATCAATCACCAAAACTTTATTTTTATGAGTTCCTGATGCGTTTCCAGTTTCATATCACCCCGGATCCTTTTTCACAATCTTATACTCTTTGGAGTATCTGGCTCGTCTTCATTGTCCGGTTGTTTTGAGAACCAAGATAATTAAAACATGTTTTGGTAGTTATGACATAAACATCATCCTTATCGATTTGAAGAGTTTTTTTCTCTTTAATCTAGACCTGTTTATATTATCCGAGTATCCCCACATTTTTTTGTCCGTTTTTGTCGTGTGCATATACAAGAAAACACATCAATTTAAAAAAAAATACGTAATACTTTTCAGGCACGGATAATTCACAAACCGGATAATCTACACCCAGATTATCGAGAGTATACTAGTTGTAAACGATGAAAAAAGTTTTTGTTTTGGACATAAAGAGTGATGATGAAGGCAAAATTTGATCCAAATAAGATAAGATTTAGATGCTAGAATAGAATATTAACATATTTTGCATTTATTGATAATTTCAATACAAATTTTTAATAATCTAATATATAAAAATAAGTTGCGTTTCCCGGCTAATGCTCGGGCGAAATGGGTTGATATGCGCGTTCATCGGATTGAGACAAAACTTGGTCCACTTATTGCCAAGGGATCAGGGGGTGACATAGGCATAGTACAATTAACTTACAGTAGATTTTTAATTCAAAACTTAATGTGTGAAAGTTGTTGATTCTGACGTGTTTGAGATTATGCGTTGCTAAGGCTATAGGTATATAGTACCTACAAGTTGCAGTAGGAGGCGTCGTGTCGTCGTCACATACAACACATACGTCAAACGTCAATGTCATTTGCAGGTTATCCATCGGCGTGAGTCAATTATATCCAAATTATTTATCGCAAGCACTTTTAAAATGCTTCATTTCATTCATCGCTTATTCACGTACGTAACAATCGAAAAAATACGTTTGAGTGTTATCCGATCAAAATCAGACGACCAACGTGCAACGAGAATCGAAAGTACATGTTGATTTGAATATTGCTGCATTTCAATATGATATTCATTACGATTACAGTTTGCATCCCAGTGTAAAATGGATAAAGGTTAAATCCTGTTAACGGGGGACAAATTTATTGGTAAATTGAAAACGCCTTTGAAACCAGATTTGAATTTAAATTTAATTTAAAAAATAAAAACAAGAAACAAATGAATAATTATTTTATTTAATAACAATATGTTGACGTTTAAATCAACAATATATGGATCTTCTTTTTCATCGAAAACATTCAAAGCTCATACCAACGTCGGATATTGTCGTGCAAATTGTACATGCAAATAGGCAGTGATATGGCAGTAGTCAGTATTGAAAGACTCGATGCGCGCAACGATCGAGTTCAAACTCAATTTCAAACAGGTAGATATATCAGCAGTGACGAGGCTCTTTGGCCTTTTTTGAGCTTCCTAATTCACAGAAGCAATCCGAATGTTGTTCATCTCAGTGTTCATCTCGAAAATGGACAAAGGCAGACACTGCAAGAAATGTTGCTGCTGAACCAACACTTGCGCTGTGTGAAGAAGATGTATTTGCAGAGACATTATGGTACGCACAAGTTCCTAACTATTTTACATGAAATACTACATCCGAGAATTTTCAACGACGTAAGCAAGGGATGCGTGATGAAGGCTATCGAAATCTGTATTCATCTGATGCATTGGGCCGTATTTACACATTACATCCAAATAAAGCCGAGTGTTACTATTTAAGAATGCTTTTGGTTAATGTCAAATGTCATACTTCATTGAGAAAGGTCGAACAGAAATTAGAACATTACTCGCCATCATTTTAACCACATGTCCGTCACCCAACCCGAAAGATTTGTGGTAAAAATTCAGAGAGGATTTGAGCGAAGACATTTTACACACCGTTAGCAATGACAATTCAATTGAGTTTTCGGACAATATTTTCAATCAAGCTCTGATCGAAATCGAAGACATTTGCTTAACCATCAACATCAAAGAATTCATTCAACAAAAATTCGTTCTGCACTTAAACAGCAGTACAATGCTAATGATTTGGATGCATTTATCGAAGCAAACGAACAACTTTTGCTTGCGGAACAAAAATTGACCTACGATACAATTACAAATGATCTGTTCTTCCTTGATGCGCCTGGCGGTACTGGAAAAACGTATCTCATCACGTATTGGCTCACATTCGATCTCAAAATAGAATTGCTTTAGCTCTTGCTTCATTAGGTATTGCGGCAACATTATTAGATGGTGGACGAACAGCGCATTCGGCATTCAAATTGCCATTAGATATGCATTTATTGGAAGCTCTGACATGTAACATTCTTAAAGTTTCTGACATAGCTAAAGTTTTGAAAATTTGCAAGGGGATTATCTGGGACGAATGCAATGCTTGATCGAACTCTTAAAGACTTACGATCAAATGCAAAACCGTTTGGTGGCGCTCTAATTTTATTATGTGGCGACTTTCGACAACCTCTTCCAGTGATGCTTTCATCGACACCAGCTGATTCTTGCCCCAAAGCATCGCATCTTTGGAGAGACGTGCGAAAACTGACATTAAAGACAAATATGCGCGTACATTTGTAGCGTGATGCGTCGGCAGCCACATTTTTAAAACGACTATTGAACATTGGTGAAGGAAAAGTGCATGTTGATGCTACCAAGTTTATTTGATTTCCATCGAACTTTTGCGTTGTTGTGCCATCCATCGATTTACTCATTCAGAAAGTTTTTCCGCAGATTTTTAGTAATTATAAAAGTCATTATTGGCTTCGCGAACATGCTATTTTGGCAGCAGAAAACACCGACGTCAATACGATCAACCACACAATACAATAACAAATTGCAAATGATTCTGTTACCTACAAATCGATTGATAGCGCCATGAATGCAGACCAAGTTACTAACTATCCAATCGAGTTTTTAAATTCGTCAGATCTTCCTGATGTGCCACCTTACAAATTGGAACAAGACTCACTATGAAGAAATTGATGCCGAATATCATCGAAACAACTATATATTCTTAATGGAAAGTCGAAAGGAGAAGGTGTGCTCATTCCCACCGACGTGCAATTTGATAAGAGACGACTGCAGCTCCCCGTTGGACTTGCATTCTCAATGACCATCAACAAGGCACTTCAAGTGTGCGGGAGAATCTAGAAAATCCACGTTGGACAGCCGAGAAATTTATTTTGTATTTGTTAAAGACGAAAAAGCCAAAACTATTATCTACCCTAAAGCACTTAGCAGAACAATTAAGTAAGCAAAATGTATGCTTTTAATAATTTTTTCTTTATATATCATTCAATATCAATAAATGTATTCATTGTCGGAAATATGTCATTATTTATATCATTGCTAATTAAACAAGATAACTCTTTCAAATTTTAAATGGTATTTTTAGAACTATTTCTTCTGTGGCAGCAACGCGCCGGGTACCAGCTAGTTAGAAATAAAAATCTATACATATACGTATTTGATTATTTCAAAACATAATGGCATATTTTTTTAAGATTTGAAATTTAAATGTTAAGAGTTTCATTGTAATTCTAACTTAAAATTTAAATATTTCCGAGAATTTTATTGAAGAACAATGTTTAAGATTTGATAAAATTAGATCTACAATCAATGAGCACAATCTTCTGTGAAATTTTGAATCAATTTTGTGTCATCTTCCATTGCTTTTAAGATCGTTTCGGACCCGTCGAATTGGAAAAGTAGACCTATAGAAAAGATAAAACTTCCCATTCTTTAATTGCAATTTTATGACCCAATTGTGGAAATTGAACTGATGAATTCTATGTACTGCATAAAACACTTTCCAGTAAAATCGACAAGGTTGATAGTAGTTTTTCATTACTTTTCACCCGAATTCCTTATCAAGAAAGACGTAAGAACGCCATTCGATTATTTCACTCAGATGGCTTGCTGAGGATGCAAGAAAATAAATATATAATATAGATGGTATGAATTATTAAAATATGTATCTTTTTCTTTGTTTATAATATACCTTAGTAGGTATTAAAAGTAACCTAATCTATGTTTTTCCATAATGTAAGAGAAATCTCCAGGCGACAACGACACAGAATCGTACAGCCAGGGAACATTAATACACTAGATAAAGCAAGCATAAGATAAAATCAGTAATGTTTTATGAGATTTCAAACGGATGTGTTATATGTTGAATGTTTCCTCTTTTTTGGATCGCATATAAAACAACCGAATATAAAAAAGTATAATAGTAAGTTCAACAGACATCATATAAAACCACAAATCTATTAAAATCTTCAAAAGATACACATGATCATAATTTAAATGCTTTATTATCTTATAATAAATCAATAAATTTACCACAAATTTATTTCGAATAAATTGATAATATCGCCATCCCGGTCAGCTTATTAGTATTTTGCAACATTTAAGTACTAAAAATGATTAAAATCAAAGATTAACATACAATGACCATGAGAACAACAAGTATTAATGTGCAAGGTCCACTGACAAATTAATAATATTTCAATCCCAACTAATCAAAAAATATATCAATGCATTAATATCGAAACTACAGTTACATCTCGCAAATAAAGAAAGAGCTTTTGATTTATATGCGTAGAAAGCCTCATATGTTTTAGAGCCTTTGTCGGACATTTTTTGTCCGAGCTAAAAAATCAACGTGTCAAAAAGCTTTCTTTCGCATATTAATTTATTACGAGCTCCGTGAATAGAGCATAAGGTCATTCGGTAATGTGTTAATATTTTTTAAAATATAACTGCGTATTGTTTTTATATCAATGCAATCGTTTCATTAACAGTTCTCTAAAAGCTGCGGGAATAATTTAATATTCAAATTTATTATAATATATTTAATTTGGGCTCTTAACAAAGAAAACTCAGGCGATAATGGCATAGTCTTTTTGTGAGCTTTTAATGTGGGCCTAATTAATATATGCAACACGTGGACTAAAATTAATTTCCGCAAGATAAGTATTACAATATTAGAATTTCATAGATAAACCTATTGATTCTGCGATTTATGTATTATAAATCATTGAATAAAGGCAACTGCCACTAGGCTCTTATAAAATACCGTACTATATGAAAACAATAAAATGCAAAAAGATGGAAAAGAAATTTAATTTATCGTCCGCGAAAAACACGATTTTTGAAACGATGATAATGAAAAGCCTTAAATATTAATTACACATAATTCTTCTTCGCCTCTAATAATTATCATCAAGTGGAGCATTATTAACTACTTATGGTACTTTTTTCAGCAGCACCTTGAGTTCAGTGTTTTTTTTTTGTACAAAAAAGCTGTTATTTAAAGATTAAATAGTGATATGTGCTTTATGTACTTTCAATTCAGTTTAAATTTTGTGTAAATATGTTTTTTTTTAATCATTCGACAAGATATATAGTTGGTATGGGACTGGAAATGAACCGAAAATCAATAACCAGTAAAACCGTTATTTTTACCGGAACTATATAGTCCCTAACTAAAAAAAAAAAAAAATCACAAAATGGAGATTGTTCAAAAATATTCAGCCAAGTAATTTTTTGACCTTATTTTGTCAGTTTTAATTTTTTTTTAAATAATTAAATAATAAATTTTGACATAAATCTGGTAGGAATAATAAAGGGTTTTATAAAAAAAGATTCGTATCCAGTTTGAAGTAAATTTATTAATTCAAACTTGCGATATGATGTCAACCGTGTTGAAAAAAGAGGTTTCGAGAAAAACGCGTTAAAAGATTTCATTATAGTAGGATAAGTTGTCTGTGAGTAGTTTTTAATTTTTGTAAATTCCTTTGGAGAATGTATTTTTAAAAGTCGAAAAATTGGAAAAATGCAAAAAAAAACGAATTAAATCTTTTCAAAAATCTTAACCAGAATAAAGGGCGTGGTCGTAATTCAGCGAAAGCAGATACAATATGATTTAAACAGTCCCAAATTTCGGTTGGTGTTGATGATTTTTTTTCCTATTAAAAAATATTGCTCTAAAAAAACCGCATAACTTCGAAATCGCACAAAAAGTGGTTTGAGTGTACTGTAATCTTTGCTCCTTGTTCATCTGTGACTCACAAATATCATTTCTTTTAATATATTATAATATTATTGTTATGCCTTCAATGAATTATATTTGTTATCTATATGATAATTCTAAAATTCTTGATATTTTTAAGAAAGAATTTTCTAAAAATAAATTGGAAATTCATAACATATCTAGAAGCAGAAATGGAAAATAATACGTTATCTAACAAATCATCTATAATTAGAGTAAATTTAACAATATATTACACTTAGAATACTTATTATGAAAGAAAGAATAAAATATTCTAAGTTATGTCAGAAAATACATTTTTTTACACAATGAATCACCCGAAATTGAACCGAAAAAATTGTATAACTATTATTTTTCCGGAACGAAAACCATAACCAAATCAATATTAAAGTTTGAAACTGAACCGGAACGAATCCCTGGTATTAGATCAGTCCAAAAGTTCGTGCGCATTTTTATGACTTTTTTAACAGTGTAAACAAAACACAATTTAACATTTTAATCAATGATATATTAAAGACAAGACCTTAAGCCATTCATTCTATCTCTGAATTTTGCATTTATAATATTTACATCTTTAAAACCTTACTTTCATATCACATATAACTTCTATTCTTATTAATTGGGGTCATAACACAATCATGATGTAAGAATGCCGTAGTATTCGAGATTGTCTATATCTTTATAGTGGTGCCAAATTGGTGTAACACAATGTCATATGTATTCAGAATATGCCTAAATTGAAAGTATTTAAACAGCATCAACAGTAATATAAAAATAGGTTTTAATTTTTATGGTTGACGCATTCCATTATTATAACAATAAATACATGCTTTCAAAACCATTACTATATAATTTACTCCTACGCAATCAATAGTGTATCCTCGATTTATGAACATCTATCTTTAGAAATTAATGGCGCACTAAATAAAAATATATTTTTCATGATGTAATTGTATTCAAATGCATATTACGATTTTTTTCATATTTCAATCAAGTGTATGACGATAAATATATTATAAGCACTTTGTAAATGGGTCTTTGTTATTCTCGCTTTGTATTGCTAGCAAATTTTTTCGCCACAAAAATATTACAGAAATAACTCTCACAAGTCCGCTGAAAGCTGTCATGCTTACATTGTATACGATAATATGTAGATTGTTTAAGACTAGTTATATTCTAGAAGTCCTAAGTTTATTCTCAAGTGCCTTAAACTAAACTCAGCGGGAGGTAAACGCTCTCAATATAGATTACTATAATGTTGCATAGTGCGTTTGTAAGCTATTTTCATCGATACACGATATTTCATACAATTTCATAAGGGCTGTTTTAAAAAAAGCATCGATTATATATAGATCGAACTATTTGCGTTTGTATACTTGGAATTTTAACATCCATATAACGTATGTGGACATCCCACGCGGTAATATATTTTAGATTTAGTGCCATTCGTGGGATTGATTAAATTGGCCAATATCTCATGGTGTGTACCATTCATACAATACATGTTCTCAAAACCATAATTACACACAGCAACAGAGATCCATTAAAACCGGCCATAGTCATAATTAAATAAGTATTAGCATAATAGTTCGCAATTCTTTTAGCATAGGATATGTTTGCTCTGGATAGCAGACACTTGGACTATCCTTCAAAAGTGTAATCTTCCAATTACGCTGATGGGATTAAGTACGGAAAACAAGTTGCTCTCTCATAATAAGATATTTCTGCGATTTTTAAATGAGTGCATCGAGTTAAATACGAACGCAAGTACTATAAATATTTTCGCAGAAATCGTAATTCGATTGCAGAAATGCAGCAACGGCTTACCGGGAAATTGTTAAAAGGAAATGACCATTATGCAATGTGGCATTAACATGAATTCAACGAAACAACAAAAAAGGACACGCACTTAAACGCCTACCACATTACAAGACACGAAAAACAAAAATACCCATGAGAATTTCACTATTATATACGATCAGCATTTTTCCATGTTATTATTATGTCCATGAATTATTCACTAAATACAATTATTCTCCTCTTTAAAGTACAATATTCGTTACTGAATATGCGGGATGTCCATATGAGATTTTTCAATAGATAAAGGATTTTAAAGCGATGGTTTCCCATTGCTTTCCATGTATAGTGAGCTAATTAAAATAAGATTTTTTTTTAAGATTAAAATTGAATTTTTATATTCAAAAGCGGATTTTCAGTACTAAAATACCGGTTTTCGAAAGTCACAATTTTTTCCTAAAAACCTTTTTGAAAACCGACAAGCCCTATACAGAATGTTTTGCATATGGACCGATATTTTTTTGGGGATTAGGGGGATCTTTTGCTATGTCTCACACATAGACCTTATGTCTTAAGTGTCAGGGCTACCGAAATAATTTTTTTTTTCAATATTTTGAAAAAATACCAAAAATTTTACTTTTATCGTAATAGCACGAAATAACTTTTTTTGTATTTTAAAATATATTTTTTATCTAAATATATCATTCTTTTATGCAGTTTATTTGAAGGAAATTACTTCTGAGCTTCCAAAGACACGTAAAACATCCCCAGACAAAAAAATCCACCGGTGTCAGGTCTGGAGACCGTGCGAGCCGTACGACCGAGCGTGTACATGCGAAGCTGAGTTGACCAATTTGAGCAAATTTTGTAAATAAATTTAATAAAAAAATCATAAGCACAAAAAGTAATTTCTTAGCCCTTTTTTTTTTTTTCCTGTGGGGGCGGAATCTTCCGAAGACTGAGTGTGAGATTTACGCTGGTATTTATACAACTTCTATAAGGGATGTTGGCCGGCCGTGCCTACTCACTAAACCGCCCCCTTTGGTCTCCTCTGTCCCCCTGGTATTGTTTATCACATTGCTTCAAGGGTGACAGGTAGTCTAGCCGTTTGGTGGTGTGTTCCGCGTCGTCCACTACCGCCTCGCAGT